>OX123192.2:23554582-24130345 GCA_944739405.2 Euclidia mi | reverse complement strand
GAGAGCTGGCGTGTAGATATCTATCCGTGTGCGTTGGCTTCCGATATACGGTATGTGATAGATGACCATCCAGGTCACGTATGATCAACACGTCTAGAAACGGTAGTGCTCCATCCTTTTCTTCTTCAACCGTGCACTACGACCCATTGTCAGCCAGATAGACGCGCCGACATACAAGCTGTCGCGACATCTGGCAACAGTACTGCAACCCTTTACCGGTAAGACGAGTAGCTTCATCAGGGACTCGAAACATTTCGTCGACTTGCTGTCAGGAGTAAAGCTCAAGGACACAGAGATTATGGTTAGCTTCGATGTTACATCCTTGTTTACTAATGTACCAGTGGAGAGAGCATACACATTATTAGCACCCTATTGCAAGGCACTGAAGTACCCACTGCATACATTGACGCTATAAAATTCTGTCTCGAAAGCGGCTACTTCTTGTGGAGAGGAGCATACTACTTGCAGCTGGATGGAGTGGCTATGGGGTCCCCTCTCGCACCGAGTGGTTCGAAGAGCGAGCGCTTGACACACCCTTGAAACCACGATACTGGTGGCGATACGTGGACGACATCTTTGCTATCGTCAACCGGGACTCTCTGCTGGATCTCACAACTCACCTCAACTCCATACACTCAAAAATACAGTGCACGGTTGAAGAAGAAAAGGATGGAGCACTACCGTTTCTAGACGTGTTGATCATACGTGACCTGGAATGTCATCTATCACATACCGTATATCGGAAGCCAACGCACACGGATAGATATCTACACGCCAGCTCTCATCATCACCCATCCCAACTGTCTTCGGTGCCAAGGTCACTGATTAATCGAGCTCTCAATATCTGCGATCCACAGTACGTGGACACTGAATTGAGTCACCTACGACGAGTGCTTGAGAGCAACGGTTATCGGTGGCGACAATGTATGCGAGTTGCTAGTACCAACAGCCGCCGTCGTCCAGCTGGAGCGGAAAGGACCCCCGCTTTCCTACCGTATATTCGGGGGATAACCGACAAGATTGAACACCTGTTACGCCGAAGGTATACCATCAGGACAATCTTCCGCCCACCTGGGCAGCTAAGACAGCTACTGCGCTCCCCAAAAGACCGAGATCCATTGGATGTTCCCGGCGTTTACACGATCCCGTGTGACTGTGGCCTGAGCTACGTAGGCGAGACTCGTCGCAACATTACGACACGGGTAAGGGAACATATCAGAAGCGTCAAGAGCATGGACAGCAACAGGTCGGCGGTCGCCGAACATGCCTCTGAAACGGACACGGCTCACTACATACGTTTCGACAAGGCCACCGTACTAGCGAGGGAGAAATACTTCATACCGCGGAAAGTACGGGAGGCCATCGAGATCAGCCGTCGTCCCAATTTCAACCGAGATAGTGGCTGGGGACTGTCACCTGCCTGGAGACCGGCCTTAAAACTGACCACACATCTGGATACCCCGAACCTAGAATGCGACACAGTCAGCACGGTGTGTACACATCCAACGTCCTTCACGGTGCAGCGGAACACGTTGCAAGACGACGTTCACACAGGCACACCGGACACGCCGGCAACGCAACCAACTTCATCGCAGGCGCCGGTGAATACGTCCTCTACACGCTCGCAACGACAAGCTGCGCGGTGGGCCCGCTTCAGTGGAGCGCCCGACGCCGACGCGGACGGTCACGCTTGCTCATGATTAAGGACCTCCGTATGGTCCGAAACTAGTCGGGCTACTCCGACCAAAAATAATACGTGAGTACAACCGTTTACAGTTACTCTAATTATGACAACTCACGATAGTTTTTACTCTGATATCGAAAGTATTTTTATATTGCAAAAAGGGCAGTTCGGGCCATTTACCAATTACGAACAAGAGTTTCGCTCAAAGAAAGATTCAAGGAAATTGGTATTCTAACAGTAGCGTCTCAGTATATTTATGCTAGTGTTATGCATGTACGTAAAAATATAAATTCATATTCAAAGAATAGTGATATACACTCTATAAATACAAGAAACAGACATAAATTATGAGATCCGTATTTTCGTTTGTGCAAAACTCATAGTTCTTTTATAGGACTTAGTATACGTATCTACAACAAGATACCGATAAGTATTTTGGACTTGCCTTTTAACGCATTTCAGATAAAGATTAAAAATTACCTAATGCAAAAGGCATATTATAATTTGAATAAATATCTGAATGACAAATGCGCTTGGAAATAATGTTTCATAATTCATATATTATATAGTAAATAGGTAGATGATAACTTTCTTGACATGTAATTAAATATTATTCCATTCCAATTAAAGTCATGTAAATGATAGTTTTTGGAATCGCCACCACATTACTAAATGTCACTCATCTCGTTAGATACTTTTTATTTGTTATTTTTTTTTTATCTATACTATAACAAAATTGTAGAGGTGAAAAAGTCTGTACATTAAAGATATTTTGACGAAAATTTGCTAAAAAATCTAGGAAAATGCTAAAAAGCAATACTTGATAATTTTTAGAATTTATGTCTATCTGTCTGTCCGACGTCTTTCCCTATATTGCTAAAGATCTCTTAAATGGCGAAATTGATTTCAATAAAACTTACACTCATGTACAAAGGATACTCAAACCTATAAAATAGTATATGTTGCATTAGAATCAGTTGAGTAGTTTTCGATGTACAGCTTGACCTCTCCTTTGTACGTAGTCCCAAAGAAAACAGGGATCATCCAAAACTGTTTTTTTATGTGGTGCCATCTATGATCATTATAAGTTTGTTAGTAAAAGTATAGTTAGTCTAAATAGGTACCTTCAAAGTGTTTTATGGCTATTTACCGACCGATAGATTTTCAAATAATTTTCTAGCAAAATAAATGTTTCTTGCAAAAAAGACAATAATTGTGTGTCGGGTATCTTTCTATTATTAAAAAAATAATAGAGTATAATATTCGGCACTTTCATAAACAAAAAGTCTTTGTGTCAAAATTTATTACAATGTCCACTTAATTTAAACGGTCAATCTCATTTATTTCAAATTATTATGTTTATATAATAGTTATATACTTACTTATTCATTTCATTATTATTTATTTTAAATGATAAATACAATGACTATAGATCCTTTTTTCAATAAATTGTCGATTAGTCCATATTATTTACTATCTCGGTCGGTTTGTATATGTAAACATAGATGGCGTTGAATAATAATATAATAATAATAGTTATTTATTTCAGACATTATTCCATAGGTTAACACAATTTAAAATTACAAGGAACAACCATACTCATACAATTTACACAAGCCAACATTTAGAAAATTAAAGAAAATTGGGCAAGTGCGAGTCGGACTTGCGCACGAAGGGTTCCGTACCATCATCTATAAAATAAAATCACGTTCGTTGTATGTATACTTAAATACTTTATAAGTTTCTACCTGTTTATTAAGATCGAGTAACAAATTGCTTAAAAATTACGTTTGTTGTATGGGAGCCCCCTTAATATTTTCATTTTTTTTATTTTTAGTATTTGTTGTTATAGCGGCAACCAAAATACATAATTTGTGAAAATTTCAGCTCTCTAGCTATCATGGTTTATGAGGTACAGCCTGGTGACAGACAGACGGACAGACGGACAGACAGACAGACAGACAGACAGCGGAGGCTTAGTAATAGGGTTCCGTATTTTACCTCTTGGGTACGGAACCCTAAAAAAGAACAAACACAGAAAAAAACCTTTAAAATTTGTAGGACAAAGAGAAAAAGCTGCCCACTTATCAAAGGTCAGTGTGCAGACGTATCCAGTGGCGCAGTAGTGGAGAGTCCCACCTATCCACGAACACGCTTAGCACGCCATTGTGGCTGGACCTGACACGATTTAACAGTGATGCGCATTGCTTTCTTATAACGGCGTGAAAACCATCTGTGTGAGCTTCCGCAAACATGCTCGACGCGCTACAAAGTCGCGGCAGCCCCAATAGCACTCTAAACGCGTTGTTATATTGGACACGTAAGGCGCTGTACGCTCCCAATGTATAGTTAACCCACAGGCTGCATGTGTACAATGCTTGGCGATAGGATTTAAAAAGTGTTAGTTTTACTGCATTACTGCAGTGTGCGAACCTGCGGGCCAACATATTACACCGGACAGCTAGCGCCCTACGTGCCCTCTCTATGTCCTTACTATCTTTAAGGTCCTCAGAGACCCAGTGGCCCAGATACTTGAAATGAGCGACTTTATTAATAGTGCTACCAGCTAAACTAAGTAAAGGTACTGTGGTGTAAGTTTTGCCCCTCGCTTTAAATTCTAATAATTCGCTTTTCTTCGCATTGTATCTGAGCCCATGAGCCGCCGCGTAACACTCACACATTTTCAACAGCTTCCGTAAAGCTCCTATCGATGGACTCTGCAGTACCATGTCATCTGCGTAGCTTATGTTATTGACACAGACTCCGTCTATGTAGCACCCGACATTGGCACTGCTGAGTTCACCGATAAGTTTATTTATGTACTTATAGGTTAAAGAGCTTAGGCGATGTCAGACCACCTTGCCTCACTCCACACTGCAACCTGTACACATCCGAAAAAGAGCCTGCCCATCGTACACTGTTCTTTTGGTTATTGTACCAATACTTAAAAATAGATACAACCTCCTTTGAGCAAATGACGTCATTTTCTGAATGGCGGTGTTAAGATTCTCCGAAGGTTGATGAGGTTCTCGGATAATTTGCTTTCGCCGTCGTTGGATAATTTAGATTGTATATTTGACGTTACTTATGAATTTATAATTGTTGTATGTTTTCGTGTTTCTTTGTGTTCTGTTCTTATACAGGCATTGTCTCATTATTCCCAATGTCCCACTCCTCACGTTACGTACGTGGGAATCTTTCGGCGGGAGACTGAGGCCTGAATTCAGATACCTCTTGAATTACTCAACAGGGCTATCTTACTTTCGGCAGGGTTGGATATTCGTAGTCCTGTGTGTATTTTCTAAATAAATCGCAGGGACTGACACTTGAAACAGCTGGAATCGACATCCGAACATGTTGTTTTTCACATGATCAGTTATATGTGGCATGTTCACGAGTAAGCGGTAATAATAATTTACACGTTTTATGTGAAGGTGGTAAAACAATTAAAGTTGTGTATATACAGAAATTATCTAAAGATATATATTAGTTATATAATATACATATAAAAGTTATAAATACTATATACTCTTGGGATAAATGTCAAGCTAATTAAATTCCAACATTTACGCGAACGAAGTCGCGGGCACAGCTAGTACATAATCGTGTAGCCAATCAGTTCGATCGGTGGTTATATTTCAAAAAGTATCATGTCAATCAAATATAGGTACTACATTTGCATTTTGCACGCGTTCCACATATTTATGATAATATTAACGATCTGGAAAATGCAAGTAATTCGTGTTCATGGTCAGTATACCAACAGATTGTTAATTACTGCCGGTTCGTGTACCGTTGTCGTCATGCTCACTAAAATGTCATTTCTTGTGGTGGCGTCGTGTGTCGGGTCATCCCTGTCCCTCTGATATGGCGAGAGGGATGATGGCTGGCCCATGCGTCATACTCGTGAACGGGTGCTACTTGCGATGACTGGTCGATGTCGGTCTTACGGGCTGTATTACATTATTAATATTAAACTGTATCATTTCTATCATGGTTCTGAACATTTGCGCGGATTGCCTGCATTATTAGGTACTTAATGTAAGTGGATGCTCCTGTTTCACCATGTCAATTTTCAGGAGGCTAATTAAATGAACATCAAATTTTACTACATTATGCTTGAGTATTAAGTAGAGTAAATATATACAAATGACATAGAAGGGGTAACAGTTGCAGCACCTTACAAAATTTAAATTTTTATGTATTAGGCAAAACCTGGCGATGAAAAAGAGTGACCTTGAGTTTTATTGCCCGTTCTTTCTCATGGTTCTACGCCCTTGCTTTGCGAACGTGGCAGTAAATGTAAATGTAGAAGCTTTAAGTATTTTTTTTTTAATTGACGTTCATAAGTGTCACTTTGTGATTTAAATGAATAAAGGATTTTGACTTTAACTTTGACATAATATATTATTTTCATCATGGCCTTTAAACTTCCAACCCTGCACAAAAAGCTTTCTGTTTGCAACTTTTTTATCCGTTACGTCACCGTCCAACTTGCAATTCAGCTCAGTGTATCAGCTAAATATTAAATGGGCTACTGCAGTGCCGCTTCCCGCAATCTTACACTTTAGTATCGGTATTATTGCAAAACGATGTCACTTGTGTAAAAAAATCTGGCATTGGTACAGCTGTTTTAAATAGATCTTTAGATAAAATAAGAAGAGGAATAAATTTGAAAAATGTGTTCATTTCGTAATCATCTATGAGAAAAATTAAAAATATGTATGTTTACATTTATGTGGCAGGCTAAGTTTCAACTTTGTTTAATTTTTCTTTCAATTTAATTTACAGATAAACTTACATAAGCAATAAGTCTGCCTAGGTACTACAAGTTAAATAAATAAAATCTAACACAAAATACAGTTCTAAATGTATAAAAATTCTATTGTCAATCCAGAAATGGCGAAACTAAACTGTACCTCATATTATTTTAAATTTTGAAAGCATGTTGCCACTCTCTGATTACTTTACCAGACTCGGTATTGATTCTGACAATTTAAATAACGAAAATAGCAATGTCCTTTTGCCAGACTTTCAGTTGAACTTACAAAAAAATATACATAAATAAATTCAGAAAATAAATATACCTATTTCTTGTACTAAGTTTGCCTTCAGTGTACTTCAAAGATCTAGTTATCCTGTCTATCCCGCTAGTAACTGAGAAGGTTTAGAGAAGGAAATCTTTAGACTTTAAGCTCTTATACTTTTGGGTTCGCTGAAATAGTACGGATTTTAACAACACAAAAATACCGTTATAAATTATACGTAGTACGACTTAGAACTCGGACGGAAATATGTTGAATCAAGTAGTTATCCGCACTTTACATATTAAGAGCAGTCCACCTTTTGCCCGTACTTTTCTTTAAACGTAAATAATAATGTGAAAACTGTGAAACAATGCTATAATTCTATATATATGTCTTGTAATTCTACACTTGACAAAAGTCAAACATCTTCATATATTATGTGTATATTAACTTTATGACACAATACATCAAAGTACAAAATAAATATTTGTTCTGAGTGGGAACTTAACCTAATACCTTTGGATTAGGAAAAGTTAGGCTTACATAGTGAAATGAAATCATGCTTTCGTGAATCCAGAAGTCAATTTTCAAAATGTCTTAAGTTGCTTAAAGATACAGATTTACATTTACATTTTCATAAGAAATATATCTCACACATTAATCAACCTATTGTATAATCAATTCTCAGCTGACTATATTACAAAAGTCGTTTGCAAAAATCAGTTTTCAGCAGATGACTTAGAGCATGTTTTTCATCGCAGCAGTAAAAAATAGCCTGACTATATAAATAAAGGAAATAGGATAACACTCAATGGGTAGTTCGAAAAATATTTAGTATTCAGAACGCGAAGTTAGAAATAGTTTAATGTGGGCAATGAGGCGGAGAGACTACGGTGATTTTGTGATGTAACCAATTTCGTACAGATTTAGTATAGTTCTCGGTAGATCCATACAAATTACTGTTTTACAGAATACGATTTTCGGTTTACGTGTCATGATAAAACAAGTAAGAAAACTTAATTTTAACCCAAAACTCGATACAAGAACTTGCCAAGTAATATCGCAGCAGCTGTCGGGTTAAAACGAACGGCGCCCTCTTTTATCGAGTTGGTGAAGAACCTCATTATTACCGTACGTAATATGTATACCGGCACAGAATGTCTTTCTCTTCCATTCTTTCCTATCAGACATCATCTGATTATTTTCTCCCTTTTCATTCATGTCATCCTTCACCCAATCCCTCAACTCTCATATTCATCACTTTCCTAGTCACATTTTTTTCATCCCTTTTCATCACACGTGATACCACGATAGACGATTTCCTTTCAACTTTTCTTGCACCGTTGCAACTTTCAAACTTCCCCTAACAGACTAATTTCTAATTTTATCCAACCTTGTTATTACCGATATTATTACATTATATTTCAACAACAATAACCCTTCTAACTTTAACTTTTCGCAAATTAGCAATTTTATTTCTTAGAAAGTCGATAACGACAAATCCAACAATACTTTCTTCAAATTAAAATTAGTAAAAGATTTATTAATTTATTCTTAGAATTCCAACAAACGGAGTTGGTAGTATCCTTGAAGACTCTTTCGAATAATCTAAATAGTACTGGTCTTGTAATTCAGAGGAAATTGTCAAAGATCCTTATAGAATTCCAAGAATTTTCGTATATCCGTGATCTTATTTAGAAAACTTGTTTACATACGAAACTACAATGAAAATGTTTCTATATACATTTACTATGAGAAGTGGTTTATATTGAGAGTACACTGAAATACAAACGTGTCACTATAAATAAAATCACTTATATTTATTTTCGAACACAATCGAATACCGATGAAACGAGATCTGCTCGAGTTTAGTCAAAAAAAAGAAAACATATTATAAACAATATGTCTTGCCTGCGAGATAAAATTCTTGAAGTGATATTATACTAGATGAGCCCACGGTTACACCCACGGGCTTATCTAGTACAATTACTCATAGCGGATGATTTTCACACGTTGCTCATAGCGGATAAACCCACATTAAATGGACTATATAGCACAAAAATATTTATTTAAATAGAACCGTAAGTTTTTGAGATAAGCGCGTTCAAACTAAAAAAGCTCTTATGCTTATGTAATATAAGTAAAGATAGAATGCAAAAACCAGTCCAGCAGGAGTTACATAAAACTTGTGTCATCTATGGTTCAAATGCGAATCCAGGCCCAGTGGTGACATCTAACGGACACTGACAGATTTAATTTAAAGTTTCACACGCACTTCCTTCGTACACAAAATTTCATAAATATTTTAATGATAATCTTTATTTTCTCCAGGGAGCTCCATATTGAATTTAGTGTGACGTCACATGCCTATACCCAGCTGCCGGATAATCCTTCCAACGATACTTCATAAAGTGAACCATGATAGTTACCTCGAAAAATATGTTTGAACTGATTAACATTGAGCATACAGAGCAGCTAGCATCATATAAACCTGTAATATTTTTTTGCAAAAACCGGCTTTAAATTTAATTGGTAACTTAAATGAACCACTAGAATATATCTAACATTCAAGACAAAAAATATATTCGAAACACGTAAATAAACAACGAAGTTGAGAGGTCATCATCATCGTTTTCCTAGTGTTATCCCATTTGCAGTCTGGATCCGCTTACTATTATAACCAGTTTTGACCTTTGAGTGACTTTCGTCTAATCTCCGCAACCCAAAGGAATAATCCATGATTTAGACAGGTGTCAGTTTATTCGGAGGTCTGGTCTGACTCCCCATAAAACTTATGAAAGAACTTTATGACAGCCGGGACCGACAGCTTAACGTGCTCTTCGAGGTACTGGGCAAATAATTTAATACGCTCAACTTGGTAAAGTCAGTGTTGGGCGCCATGGATTCGATTAAAAACACATACTAATCTAAGATATGACTGTAAGTGTCACATCCACAACATTGAATGTACAGTGGTCACATACGTACCAAAAATATTCCAGAAATCTTTATTTAATTTAGTATTACCTAAGTCCTGTGTCAAAAAAAAAGGCACCAATTCAGCAGTCCCTTTAAACTAATCAAGTCTCCAACATCACAAATCATATGAGCCTAACCTTGTTACAACTGGTCCGTCCGTTACACAACCTGCTTTCGAGCCTTCTGACGTCATAAGTGCTTGTATGAATACCTAGGTTCTGTTTCTAAAAGATGCTCTGATCTTATTTGGCGCAGTCTGATATTGAGTTCATTGAGAATTTTGTAGATCTCTCTGAACATAGGCTTATTATAATTTGTAAATGAGGCTGATAATTTCTTACACCTGTACGTTAAAAACATCTGTTTAATTTTTCACCGAGGCCCATGAAAATTCTTGCTTTTGTACACGTTAATATCCAAAACTCTCCTCTGATTAAATAGAGTATTGTTTTTTAAAGATTGAGACATAATTATGATGATTTTGAATCCGGTAAGTTGCCTACTTGACCAGTGTGACGGACTATGTCCTAACCTTTCTTATAATGAGAAAAGGCTAGTGTCCAGCAGATTAACACACGGCTGATGATGACGATGGCCATAACAAAGTTGCACTGTTGCCAGTCTCAAAATATAAGGTTATGAAATTCCAGAGATCAGCACTTATTACTATAAATCCATACGGCAACAATATAAATAAAAATATCGCCAAAATTTCGAAACTCGAAAGAACATATTTGCTGAACAAAACCAATTTATATTTTGTCAATGTACGGACTTCCACAAATAATACGGGTCCTGTTCGTATTGCCGTGCACGAACGCCTACCGCCTAGGCTAATGAAGTTTACTTTTGCGAACGAGACATTGACAGAATTCTATACCGATGAGAACACGTACCATTTCATCTTTAATTGAAGCGAGTTACTGCATTTGGTGAGTTAAACACATAGTTTACCAAACGCAACTACGTTTAATTACTTTCTTTGTATTTATCAATTAGTTTTTCTGTATTGGTGAATGTGGTGTATGTGGTGAACGATACTAGTACATGGTGTTTTAAGAGTACTATCTGGCCAAAATATTTTTGGGTTGAGATGTTTTCAACTCAATGAATCTCTTCTCCGAAGACTTATAATATTATAATACTTTCTATTACTTATTACTTTAATGTGCTTCTGCACCATAATGTGCTTTAGGCATTAATGATGCTCTCATTGTCATGTATATGAGTATTGGTTTTCTTTACATGGAATTGATAATACACTATCTGGATCAGAGTTTTCTTAATCTATAAAGATTTTGGACTAAATAATCTCTTCTTTCCGGCTACGTCCTACCCTTTATCAATTTATTTGTCGAACTCTTAGCAGCAATTTGAGTGCATGTTTTGTCATTTCTTTTAGAATACTCGAAAATCCTAGTTATTTATACAAACCACGATTGCAACTTATCATCAGTTCACTGACTCGTGTGTCGATGTATCAAAGAAAAATATTTGGGTTTTCCATATTAAACATTCGTAGACCTATACATTTATTAATATAAGGGTTAGTTGCTCTTTTAAACTAGAACACGTATATATTTGTATATCCAGTATATGTAAATTATAGTCGTAGGTTTTACTTGAAGACGAACAATGACATTGTATAGGTAGCAGGACTGGTTATTGTTATCCGAGTACCTACATTTAAAAACCATATCACCAATTGTGTAGCAAACAATACTCAAAGGACAATGTCTTCATGAAACCTAAGACATCTCCGTAATATTTGGTTGGTGAAACCCACATACTTTTTTAATCATTTATTTGCCGCGTGGATTAAAAATACAGAGCGGTACTGCTTTATTTCATTCAGACATCTTTGGTCAGACAAGGAAAATTCAAAATCAAATCGTATAGCAAATCAAATCCATTGACTCACATTGTTATTGAGACGGGTGTTATGGGAGGCCTTTATCCAGCAGCGTACTCTGAAATGCTGTATGATAATGGTTACTTTCCACAGCATTGGTTACAATCTAATAGAATAGTGTAGAACATACATGAACCCTATATTTATTTACTTTACTGGGCTGCCTCGTTGGTCTCGCGGCATAAATGTGCGCGTAGTATTGGGAGGTCTCGGGTTCGATTCCCGGGTCGGGCAAAGTGTAATTTGCAGCGTGGTACGAGAAAATCTCTTAAGTACGTCGTCCAATGCTGCAGAGCGTGCTCGTTTGCTGGCTGTGGGAGAGTGGGAGTCAGGGCTTTGGCTTCAGGCACTGCCATCGTCCAACATAGGTACCATGTTGGACGATACGACCTTTCGCATTGCTTCTTGCCTTCGTTTAGGTGCGCCATGTGTTTCTCCACATCGCTGTCACTGTGGAGAGGCTGTCGACAGCCTTGGTCACCATGGTCTGTCATGTAGCAGGAGCGCAGGTCGTATTTCACGACACGCCAACCTCAATGACATACTTCGTCGGGCTCTTGTCACCGCTGGCGTTCAAGCCCAACTTGAACCTCCTGAGGTTCAAGTTGCGTACCGTCTGGTCTCTTACCATCGTCGCGTGCCAAGCCCTGGCTTGGCACGCGACGATGGTAAGAGACCAGACGGTATGTCTTTACTGCCATGGAAGCTGGGTAGGCCTTTGGTGTGGGACGCAACATGTGTCGACACCCTTGCGCCATCTCATCTTCCTAGCACAGCGGGTTGTGCGGGTGAGTTCATGGCATACAAAGTCGAATGCTTTTGTCATGTCTACCAATATGCAGGCTATTTTTTTTCGTGCATTTAGACTTTCAGTTATATGTTTCACAAACGAGAAGCATGCCAAGGTAGTTGAACTATTTTTTCGAAATCCAAACTGTTAGTTTTTTAATATATTGTTTGAAGATAGGAAGTTTTCTTATTTGTAGTACATGCCTCTCTCAAAGATTTTTGATAGTACTGGGATAAGGGTGATTGGTCGATAATTTCTCATGTCTGTTTTGTCTCCTTTTTTATATAAAGGTTTAACTACGGAAATCTTAAGGCGTGACGGGAAGACACCTTCTGAGAGGGATAAATTGATTATATGTGTTATTGGTGTAGCTAATATTACTGCACATTTTTTTATTAAGTTCGTATTAACTTCATCGTAACCGGTTGAGTTGGTATTATTTAATATTTGTATTATTTTATATACATCTGCTTTATCTATTGGTGTAAGGAAAATGGTGTTTGGGTTTTGTGATATGTTTCTAGTCCCTTGCATGTCAGTTATTTTGGTATCATTATTAGTCAGAGAAATGTAATAGTTATTGAATAGGTCACATATTATTTTTGGGTCGTTATGAGAATAATTGACAATTTTAATGGTGTCAATTTCAGTGTTACTTGTGGAATGGTTCAAATTTTTATTAATTATTTGCCATGCTGCTTTACTTGTGTTTTTTGCTTTACTAATATATTTTAAGTTATTTATTTGTTGTGCTTGGTGTATACATGCTTTTAATATTTTACTGTACTTTATATATTCTTTTTTTTGAGCTTTTTATTACTACTACTTTTGCGGTAACTAAAGTATAATGTTCGTATTTTTTATACAACAGCGTTTTATATTTTTGGTTAGACCTCTATTTTTCACACGCTTGCATGTATGTTTTATTCTGATGATAGGAAAGCATAAATTGTGGAAAAAAGTAAATGTTTCGTGAAAGCTATCGAAAGCTTCGTTTGTAGTAATTAAGTTTAAAACTTCAGAGAAAGATAAGCAGCTTAAATAGTGTAATATTACACCCACATTTCACCATTAATTTTTAGGTCCCTCGTAATAGGGGACGAGCCTATTGCCGTACCGGGCACATTACCAGACTCCGTGCTGCTACTAAGAATTTCCTAACGGAAAAACCCAATTACACTTAAAAATTCTACGATATTTATTTGATAATAAATATAAATGTTGTTAAAACTAACTATAACTAAGTGGCTATTTACACATAAATTAAAACAATAATTTCTATACTTAAATAACTAACAAATAAAAGGAAATACACAAAAAAAAAGGAAAAAAGTAAAAGCAGAATTTAAAGGGCGTCATGGAAATCCTCCACATCGCCATCAATTGGAAGCGTGCCCAGAATGCTGGCAGCATTGCCACGTTGTATGGCAATGCTAATCTTTTGTGCCAAATACAGGCCAGCCTTCTGGTCACGCGAGGTGTCAACAAGTCTCTTTGAAAGATCTCTAAAAAGAGATCTCGCACTTGGACCCCATGGTCCCAACGTTTCAACTCCAAACGGCTCAAATACATAATCCCCTACTAGATTTATGTATTTGCGCCTTTTGAGAGTCTCCGCTGAAGCAGCAGCAGCACCCGCACAACCCGCTGTGCTAGGAAGATGAGATGGCGCAAGGGTGTCGACACATGTTGCGTCCCACACCAAAGGCCTACCCAGCTTCCATGGCAGTAAAGACATACCGTCTGGTCTCTTACCATCGTCGCGTGCCAAGCCAGGGCTTGGCACGCGACGATGGTAAGAGACCAGACGGTACGCAACTTGAACCTCAGGAGGTTCAAGTTGGGCTTGAACGCCAGCGGTGACAAGAGCCCGACGAAGTATGTCATTGAGGTTGGCGTGTCGTGAAATACGACCTGCGCTCCTGCTACATGACAGACCATGGTGACCAAGGCTGTCGACAGCCTCTCCACAGTGACAGCGATGTGGAGAAACACATGGCGCACCTAAACGAAGGCAAGAAGCAATGCGAAAGGTCGTATCGTCCAACATGGTACCTATGTTGGACGATGGCAGTGCCTGAAGCCAAAGCCCTGACTCCCACTCTCCCACAGCCAGCAAACGAGCACGCTCTGCAGCATTGGACGACGTACTTAAGAGACTTTCTCGTACCACGCTGCAAATTACACTTTGCCCGACCCGGGAATCGAACCCGAGACCTCCCAATACTACGCGCACATTTATGCCGCGAGACCAACGAGGCAGCCCAGTAAAGTAAATAAATATAGGGTTCATGTATGTTCTACACTATTCTATTAGATTGTAACCAATGCTGTGGAAAGTAACCATTATCATACAGCATTTCAGAGTACGCTGCTGGATAAAGGCCTCCCATAACACCCGTCTCAATAACAATGTGAGTCAATAGATTTGATTTGCTATACGATTTGATTTTGAATTTTCCTTGTCTGACCAAAGATGTCTGAATGAAATAAAGCAGTACCGCTCTGTATTTTTAATCCACGCGGCAAATAAATTATTAAAAAAGTATGTGGGTTTCACCAACCAAATATTACGGAGATGTCTTAGGTTTCATGAAGACATTGTCCTTTGAGTATTGTTTGCTACACAATTGGTGATATGGTTTTTAAATGAAGGTACTCGGATAACAATAACCAGTCCTGCTACCTATACAATGTCATTGTTCGTCTTCAAGTAAAACCTACGACTATAATTTACATATACTGGATATACAAATATATACGTGTTCTAGTTTAAAAGAGCAACTAACCCTTATATTAATAAATGTATAGGTCTATAAATGTTTAATATGGAAAACCCAAATATTTTTCTTTGATACATCGACACACGAGTCAGTGAACTGATGATAAGTTGCAATCGTGGTTTGTATAAATAACTAGGATTTTCGAGTATTCTAAAAGAAATGACAAAACATGCACTCAAATTGCTGCTAAGAGTTCGACAAATAAATTGATAAAGGGTAGGACGTAGCCGGAAAGAAGAGATTATTTAGTCCAAAATCTTTATAGATTAAGAAAACTCTGATCCAGATAGTGTATTATCAATTCCATGTAAAGAAAACCAATACTCATATACATGACAATGAGAGCATCATTAATGCCTAAAGCACATTATGGTGCAGAAGCACATTAAAGTAATAAGTAATAGAAAGTATTATAATATTATAAGTCTTCGGAGAAGAGATTCATTGAGTTGAAAACATCTCAACCCAAAAATATTTTGGCCAGATAGTACTCTTAAAACACCATGTACTAGTATCGTTCACCACATAAAGAAAACTACAGGCAGTAAGTAATACTCATGAAAGTAACACTTTAAACAAGATATATTCGGAAGCATGGACAGAACATCTGATACTGGAATTTATTAGTTCGACCTTTTTCGTTCAACTAAAAGACTTGTTTAGACAAATTGTTGCTTTAGCAAGAGCTATTTGTAGTACATTTAATTTAGGGCTGTAGAAAAACGACATTGAAACTGAACTGTGCAATAAAATAGATCTTACTTCTTTCGTTTTAAGGCTCTTTTGTCGGAATAATTCTTTTTGGAAAGGGTGCGAGATTCAGAAGGCGGTATCTAGTGATCTCTGGCACATGTCACCTACTTATCGAAGTTATGTGCATACGATATAAGCTAAGGGTAGGGTAGCATTATATTTATTTGAAAGCTCAGCGACTGTTTTTGTCGTAGTCTCGGAAGCTTTGATTTGTCCAATAAAATGATGATCTTTAGATCTTCTTTTTTGTATTTTGGTATAGTCTAAAATGTTGTTTATAGGTATTTCCCATACATCGATAAAAATTACACAGAATATTGTAAAATCATATTATTATTTGAAATAACTGAACTCCCAATGACTAGCTTTGATAGCCAAAACATACATAAATGATTTATTTTTCTCGTTTACGTAACTTTGTTCGCTGGTTTATTTTTCTTTTAAAATGTCTTAAGTGCCAATGCTTGAGTGGAGAAAAGGTAGGTATATCTCAATAAATTACTTCTTGTCCTCGTTTTATTTGTTACAAAAACAGTTCCAAAATATGCTTTAGTAACTATTGTTGTAAACATCAAGGCTTTATGTACCTACCTTCTTTTATAGTGGTTTGATGCCTCACAAAGACCTCTCGTCTTGGAAATCAATACCTCGTTTTGTAATAAAACTATTCTTTGTTCCTTTGCTTACAAAAATATTTCTTGTTTATATGGAGTTTACGATTCCCACATTGATCCAATCAGAAACTTGTATAGAAAGATTTATTATACATAAATTTATGTAATGTTAAAGTGTTTGTGGTTATGGCATTATATTTGTAATTGAAAGGTTTCGAATCCGACTGGTTGTACTTCTGTCTACGTTTAATATAACCACACATCAATATCAGCCATATGTTTTATGCTAGCAATCATATGACTTTCCATCATTACGTAACGTTTTCTTTGAGACAATTTGATGACGTTAACACACAGAAAAACATACTAACAAGACTTCAAGAAAAATACCTACTAAACCAAACCATTCAAAATTTATACTCACTTCTTTTCTTGAAAAATAAGGGCCATGATACATAAACCATGAGTCACGGCTGTATAAATAAATTAAATATTTGCTCTAGCGACCGTTTTCCGTCCGCCACCGACATAAATGTTATTTTTATGTAGGAAACGGCCAATAGCTGTGGGCTCACGCAACATTGCCAATCATTTAGCCCGCGTGTTTGAATAATTACTTGTTTGTGTGTATGGTAAGCGTCTCATACAAAATGAAACAAGTAAAATAAACGCAATTGAAAACGAGGCAGATAATAATATACTGTCTATCTTCTCTTTTTACTGACTAGCTAAGTCAGTAAAAAGAGAAGAAAATATTATTAAGTTAGTCATTTGAATTAAAAATCGTAATTTGATCTAAAAAAAATTATGTCGTGTTTTTTATTCAATAAACTTAAAAATTACTTATCGGCTTTTCATGTGGTTTCACCACTGGACAGAGTGATTCACAAGGGAGGTTCAGAAGTAATTTAGGTAAACCAGAGCTACCTGGTGGTAAGTTGCAACAATTGCCAGGCATTATAACATTGTAACGTTCTCTTAATATTATCAAATCAGTTGCAAAGATAGAAATTCCAATTTGGAAACACAGTTGAAAGAAAATATGTCTACTAGTTTTATTAGGTAAATAAATTCACTTGGCCAGCGTGGAGGACTATGGCCTTACCCTTCTCATGGTGAGAATAGGCCCGTGCCCAGCTGTGAGACAGTTAACTATACAGGGCCGTTGATAAAGTACGGTTTTTGATCAGTTCAATTCGTATATGTTTTGTCGGATGTGCCTTATATTGGTATACGTATAGAATTGAATATAATGCTCTGCAATGCATAACAAACTTGAAATAAGCAAACATAATGAATACAAATTGTAGCTATAAATAGTACCAGTACCAGTCATTTGGAATTCTAGAAGTAATAAGGGGAAGTGATTTTAGATAAGATAACCTTTACGTAAAAAAGACCATAGTTTTTTCAAAGGTTAATCTAGAATCGATAGCTGAGTATTTTTATGTAGGTATGAGGTAGAAGAAACTAGGTGATTAGTAATAGATGTCATTACCAAAGATAATTAGAATACGTTTGTAGTCTCTTCTTAATCGTTTCCCCACTGTTGAGGATCGTGACTCCTTTTTAGGCGATTTATGGTCTGCTTCCAACTAATCTGGTCTGTCGCCCGGTGAAGGGCGATGCTGACAGGTAGCTCCAGTTGTTCGGGGATCTGGTCCGAACATTTTTTTGGACTTCGACCTCTGGATCTTTTGCCTTCGATCTTGCCCGTCACTACCAGTTGCTCTAAATTATTGGCCTCTCTTCGTGCACTATGGCCAAAATAACTCATGACACGGTGTAGACAAATCAAGGATAGACGTTGGGTGTTCTCTAATTTAAGTTCCTTAAGGATAGACACGTTTGTGCGGTGGGCTGTCCAAGGAATCCTCAGCAGGCGGCGCCAGCACCACATTTCAAAGGCGTCGATCCTCTGCCTGTCAGCGGCTTTGAGCGTCCAGGTTTCAGCCCCGTAGAGAAATATGGAAAATATGAGTGTACAGACGAGGTGCATTTTAGTCCGGTTTGAGATGTTTCTATTTTTCCATATTTTCTCAAGTTGAGTCGTCGCTGTTTTGGCCATGCCAATTCGTCTACGTATCTCTGGTTCGCAGCTGCCTCTGTTCGTGATTATTGAGCCAAGGTACTGACATTGTTCCACCATTTCAAACTCCTGGAGAAGATTAGTACGTTGTGTAGCAGCAAAACGGTCGACTATCATTAGCTTGGTCTTTTGTACTCTACGTTTGTAGTAGAAGTAGTATTATTATTGAAGTGGCGTTTTGATCTAGCGGTTGGTGATCCTATGCCGGTGGGTTGGATTCTCACTCAGGGCAAATCTATGTGTAATGAGCAGGATTACTTGTTCTGTATCATGGTGTATTTTTTAATATTAAGTATGTATAACTCAAAATATCTATAAATGTTTCTCAGTTCAGGTTACCATAGCAAAGGGGCTGCCTATTTAGATATAGTATGATCTAAGGTGGGTTGATTATTAAATAAAATAAAATTTCATATTTCATAAGACTGCCTCCGTAGTCCAGTGGATATGGTTCGATGCCCGGGTCCGCGTTGGACGATAAGGTTCAGGCAATTAAGGCCTTCCCCAAACCGGAAACTGTCGACGATTTACGCAGATTTTTGGGGATGGTGAATTTTGACCGCAGCCACCTTCCAAATGCCGCATCTTATCAATCTATATTGATCAAATTTTTACATGGCGCTAAACGAAAGGATAAAACTGTTATTCAATGGCCTGAACAGGCAGAGAACGCGTTTATACAATGTAAAGATAGCTTACAAAGCGCTTGTACATTGTACCATCCAGCCGAGAATGCAACGTTAGCGCTAATGTGTGACGCATCCAATACAGGTATCGGCGCTGTGTTACAACAATATGCAGACAATACTTGGAGGCCACTCGGATACTTCTCGAAAGCATTATCTACTGCACAGCAGAAGTACTCCACGTACGACAGAGAACTCTTGTCAGTATACTCGGCAGTTCAATATTTTCGATACCTACATGAGGGACGTAACCTTACGATATATACTGACCATAAACCATTGGTTTACGCATTTACGAAGATTGGTACGGATAAGGAGACTTCAAGGCGTACACGGCAGCTCATGTTCATTAGTGAATTCACTACGGATATTCGCCACAAATAGGTTCCGAGAACTTAGTAGCGGACGCGCTATCGCGCATAGAGACCATACTATGCCCGACAGTTATTGATTACGCAGCTTTAGCAGAAGCCCAAGCGCGCGACGCTTATGTCACGAACGTATCGAGTGACGGCATGAGAACACAACTACGACGTGTTCAGTTGCCTAACTGCGAAAAAGAGGTGTACTGTGATTTTACTAACGATCACATTAGACCTTACTTACCAGAATGTTTTCGGCGAACAGCATTCAAGAGCGTGCACGATTTGAGTCACCCTAGCATACGTACCACTCGTGCTATGATCACCAAGAAATCCTTCTGGCCGACGATGAACAAGGATATCACATTATGGGCCAAGACATGCGTGCGCTGTCAACGTTCAAAGGTGCAACGCCACACCATTTATCTCATTTACAAGAATTTGTGTGTGGCAGGTTCGAACATATTCACGTAGATCTCGTGGGTCCCCTGTCTACCTCGTCGCAAGGTTATCGGTATTGCGTTACTATTATCGACAGATGTACGAAATGGCCTGAGGCGTTCCCGGTGACAGACATGACCGCAGAGACTGTAGCCAAGACTGTGTATGAAGGCTGGATCACTCGATTCGGATGTCCACACAAAGTGACTAGTGACCAAGGTCGGCAGTTTGAGAGCTCATTGTTTACTCAACTATTACGATGTATGGGAATAGATAAGTCACGCACTACAGCATACCACCCACAAAGCAATGGAGCAGTAGAGAGATGGCATCGCTCTTTCAAGGTCGCGATCACAGCTCGCCTCGAATCGTCAGCATGGGTACACGAATTGCCAATCGTAATGTTAGGTTCACGCGCAGCAATTAAAACAGACAGCGGCGTAAGCCCCGGCGAAATGGTGTACGGTCAGGCACTGAGACTTCCAGGTGAATTTTTCAACACAAGCTCACCGATCGTAGCGAACCAAGAAACCTTAGTCGAGAAGATTCGCGACACAATCAGAAAATTCAAGCCAGTCTCTAGAAACCTTCACGATTCACGAACAGTTTTCGTACATCCGGATCTTACCAGTACCGAATTTGTTTTCGTGAGAAACTACGCGGTACGGAAACCATTCCAATTTACGTACAACGGGCCATACCGAGTCGTCAAACGGGAAAACAAAACGTACGTCATACAACAGGAAGATAAGCAAACACGTGTTTCGATCGACCGTTTGAAGCCAGCACACCTTTTGGCAGACGAGACCGTACCACAGAGACGCACATCGAGCGCTGTACCGCAGACCCCAGGTACAGTTGGACGGTCTGAGTCACCCACAGTTATCGTACCGCAGAGAGGTTCTACAAACCAGGCGCTACCGGAATATAGCGCACTTGGTAGAGATAAGGGGCCGCCAAAATTAACAAGATTTGGTCGCGTTAGCAAGAAACCAGCACGTTACTGATAACTTTTAGGTAGTACTTTTTACAAAACTTCTACATACATTTATTGTTTACTTTTACATATTTACAGATATATTAGATTTTTACGCATTTTGTTATATACAATGACTTTTGATTATATACATTTTTACATAACGAGACAGTAACCTTGTTTCATATCGTTATTATATAAAATCATTTCATTGTTCTTTGTAACCAACATTGTGGTGTCGTATTTTATAACGTTGATATTATAAACGTAAAGTTTGTAGTCAAGGGCACGGTACTTTGCAAGCTAGCATTTCGTAATCAGGTGACCACACAGATCGTCATATTATATAGGTAGTTAGTTAGCCGCCGATGTTGAAATAATATTTAATACTTACGTCTATAAATAGCGTTATATTTTGTATCTTGCCACGGCTATACCTACCCAAATAGGTAACAACATACCGTGAATACGTGACTATCGTGCGAGCTCTGTGAAACTGCGAAATGCTAGATTCCAAACCGTTTGGTAGTGTACTTTAGAATATTTTTCACTTCGTTATTGCTTTTGAATTGTAATTTTTTGGTAAGAGGGGGTGTAGTGTAGCGACATTATACATATTGTTAACGTAACCAAATTAGGTACGACTGACCCGCGTTCCCCCCCGACACGGGCAGTCGCCTCTGTAACTCTGTCACGCCAAGTTGTGCGAAATAAAAGACATTTGTGTGTTTCGTAAAGTATGTTTTATTTGATACGGGGTTGGTGCTGAAGACCTATACACACAGGCATACTCACCTTACATAAACATACTCATACATATAATTACCCACTAAGCCCCTCCGTACAAGTACAATAAAATTTTTAAGCAGAAGACATTTGCCAAGAGCTCTAAAGTTAAATTTTGTGATTGGGCAACAGTAGGAATATACAAAAAAAGATCTAGGTTGTATGATCTGTATGGTATGAAGAAATACAATGTTAATCCTTCATTTATTGAATATGTAAGAAATTACTCAAAAGTTTTTAAAAGAGCATGTGCTTCAGCTAAGTCTATATTTATAAGTAATAAAATTAAAGAATCCAAGAACAAAATAAAAACAACTTGGAACATTATTAACAGTGAGACTGGTCGAGCTAAGTTAGTAGATAATAGCTATGAATTAAAATGTAATGGAGAAATAGTTACAAAGAAAATTGATGTTGCTCAGACTTTTAACAACTTCTTCATAAACATACCAGTGAAAACAACCAAGTGTTTAGACTCATGCCCAAGCAAAGCAGAGATGTTAGTTAGGGGCAATGTGAATGAGTGTGATGTGCTGTTTAATTTTAAATACATTGACACCAATCACATCCTCAAGACATTCAAGACCATCAATATTAAGAAATCTATTGACTTATGGGGTATTTCAGTTAGTCTTGTTCGCCAAATCATTTTTAGCATAGCTCCATATTTAGCTGCAATATTTAATAGATGCGTGGATAAAGGGGTATTTCCAGATTTAATGAAACACAGCAAGGTGATACCACTTTTCAAAAAAGTATCCAAGAGCGACCCTAGTAACTTTCGGCCAATTTCTATCTTGCCTGCAATCAGTAAAATTTTTGAAAAGGTTATTTTGCATCAGTTAGAGAGCTACTGCCTCACAAATAATTTATTGCACAGTGAGCAGTATGGCTTCACTAAGGGTCGCTCCACCGTTGATGCCGGTGTAACTCTATTAAAACATATCTTTAACGCTTGGGAAAATTCGAAAGATGCCATTGGTATTTTTTGCGACTTGTCAAAGGCTTTTGATTGTGTTGAACATGATACACTTTTACGTAAAGTCAACCATTATGGTATTCGAGATAGCGCACTCAATCTTGTTGCCAGTTACCTTAGAGATAGAGTTCAGTATGTAGATGTTAGTGGAAGTAGATCTCAAGGTTTGCCAGTGGGAATGGGGGTTCCACAGGGCTCTATTCTTGGTCCGTTTCCTTTTTTAATATATATTAATGACTTGCCATTCTTTGTTAGAAATCTATGTGATATTGTTCTTTTTGCTGACGATACTACACTTATTTTTAAAGTTGATCGTAATACAAGTAACATTGACAGCGTAAATAATTCTCTTGCGCAAGTACTACATTGGTTCACGACAAATAATTTGCTACTCAACTCTGGCAAAACAAAATGTGTGAAATTCACTTTGCCGAATGTGAAAAATGTTCTTACTAATATAATTTTAAATAACGAAACAATTAACCTAGTTGATTCAACTGTATTTTTAGGTTTAACTTTAGATTGTAAGCTTCAGTGGGGCGCCCAAATATACTGTCTGGCAGTCAAACTTAGTTCTGCAGCATTTTCAGTTAGGAATGTTCGCCAATTCACAGACTGCTAGACTAGTTTACTTTAGTTACTTTCACAGTGTAATGTCTTACGGGATACTATTATGGGGTACGGCGGCCGATATTCATACAATTTTTGTTATTCAAAAGAGGGCCATATGTGCAATATATAAGTTAGGTGCTAGAGATTCTTTACGACATAAATTAAAAGAAGTAGAAATATTTACAGTTGCATCGCAGTATATATTTCCTAATTTAATGTACCTACGTTGAGAAAAACTTAACTCTTTACCGTAAAAATAGTGACTTACACAAAGTGAACACAAGGAATAAGCATAAACTAGTGGGCACTAACTACCGTCTACATAAAGTTCATAACTCATTTGCGGGACTCGGTATACAATTCTTCAACAAATTACCTCTGGAAATAATGAATTTACCTCTGCACAAATTTAAAACCACTACCAGGAATTTTCTTTTAAAAAGGGGTTATTACACTATTAAAGAATTTCTATATTTATATATTATTGTTATTTTTATGACTGTGTAAAATACTTTCTTCTTAATTAGTAACATGTTAAGTGTAGGTGCCTCGTGAACACGTGATTTTTGCAGGATTTGGATATTATTATGATTTGTTGAATGTAGTTTAACATTATTTATCCCTGATCATATCGTTGTACACTTGTCACCTTCACAAAATTCTTTCTACATTTGCATTCCTTCACGCGGTCCACTAATTCATGTTAATAATAACGATCTGGAAAATGGAGGTAATTGGCGGTCATGGTCAGTATACCAATAGATTGTTTCTTACTGCCGGTTCGTATACCGTTATCGTTATGCTCACTAAAATGTCATTTCTTGTGGTGGCGTCGTGTGTCGGGTCCTCCCTGTCCCTCTAATATGGCGAGAGCTGGCACATGCCTCATACTCGTGAACGGGTGCTACTTGCGATGGCTGGTCGATGACGGTCTTGCGGGCTGGTATTAGATTTTAATATTTAACTGCATCATTTCCATCGTGGGTCTGATCACTTTCGCGGATTGCCTGCATTATTAGGTATATATAATGTAAGTGGATGCTCCTGTTTCACCATGTCTATTCTGAGGAGGCTAACCAAATGAACATCAAAAGTATTATGCTTGAGTATTATTATGTACAGTAAATATATACAAGTGATATAGAAGGTGTAACAGTTGCAGCACCTTACAAAATGTAAATTATGTGTATTATGCAAAACGTGGCGATGAAAAAGAGTGACCGTGAGTTTTATTGCCCGTTCTTTCTCATGGTTCTACCTATTGCTTTGCGAACGTGGCAGTAAATGTAAATGTAGAGTCTTTAAGTAATTATTTTATAAATTTATTATTTTGACGTTCATAAGCGTCACATTGTGACCCAAATTAATAAACGATTTTGAATTTGAATTTGAATATACTCACGCCTTTTTCCCGTTGGGTTAGGCAGAGACAACGGAACGCCATCCTTACAAACCTTTCGCGCTTCCTCTACATTCATTACTCTTTTCATACAAGCTCGCCGATTCCGGATGCTTTGGACCATTCCGTTTTTCAGAACTTCACCAATTTGGTCGACGAATATCCTACGAGGTCGGCCGCGACCGAATAAATGTTACGTAGTAAGCTTTTGATTGCATAACGGATACTTCTTTTATTAGTATACTAGTCGACGCCAGCGGCTTCGCACGCACATATTTTCGAATTTCCCGTTTTGCCCGATGCCGTGGGAATTTCGGGAAATCCCGTCTTAGTGCTCCCCTACGGTCCCCAAGGAACATACATGCCAAATTCCAGCTTTCTACGCCCAATAGTTTTGGCTGTAGCTTGTCTGTCAGTCAGTCAGTAACGCAAGGATTTTATATATTAAGATTATTGGTTTTAAGTAATAAATTTACGCTTTTAATTATTTCGACTACTCTTTGTCGCTATAACCAACAGCCTTGCCAACGAAACAAATTAAAACGTGTTGGAAAATGCAGAACGGTGTATTAGTAACTCACTTTACTAACCTACTGAGGATTATTATAATTTAGTATGGCATGACTTTGATCCAGATAAAGCTAAAACCTTTAAAATAAAAGGTTAAACCAAACTAAAAATTTTGGGAAATAGCAATATATATAATACATATACAATATATATACAATAATATAAATAACATAAAGAATTCAAGATCATATAATATCGCTCGCGATGCGCGCGAAGTAAACGAAAACTAGATCAAATTCTTTGCCATATGTCTCACAGAATAAATACGGTAACGTAGATTTTCTCTGAGACATATACGGTATCTATAAATATTACAATAATCCGTAACCTTCACACGGGTTCCAATATTTTTGCCGTATAACAAGCCTTCGAAATAGGCAAAAATATATTCTTTAACGATCAAACTTCGTTCACAACCCAAGCTACACCATACTCGGCTTAGCCAAAATTACATAAGCAACAGCGGAATAAAAGCATATTTTTGAGAGCCATTCATAAATATTCAAAGCAATACATTGATATATTTAAAAGTAAGAAAGGGTCACGGTCAAAATGGGCGTAAAACCAACAGCTTTAAAACATATTTTATGTGAAAGCTAATGACGATAACTTAATTTTATACTATGACGGCAATCACCCAAACCGGTGAGCAGAGATATTCAGTGTTGTTCAAACGTATTTTTTACAGAATCCAAAACAATCGCTAATACAACGGAGATAACACGACACGATGTTGTGCAGAGCTAGGCCAATGAAACCAATCTATTGGTTGGTAACCTAACGGAATTACTACATGCCATCCCTTCCTAACTTCTCTCTTACTCAGGCGCCGACCAAAAAACAAGCGTTCGGGAAGGCCGGGCAATGCGCGTCAGTCGTTATTCATATTTAATTGAATTATATATAGAGGAGTCTTTAGATGATTTATGGCGAGGACATATGTGAATTGGGCGTCATTAGGGGTAAATTAAAACCGTTTTTCTCCGTAATTGTTATAGAAAAAAAAACCAAAAAAATATGTCTTAATCTACATCATATAAAGCATTTTCTCTTTGGTACGAAATATCTGAATAAAATATGCAAAGTAAATAACTACAAAAACAGAGGTTCTGTTTTTGTAGTTATTACCTTTTTTCTCCTAATCTATCAATCATAAGATTGTTTAAATTGAATCAGCCTCTTATACAACATGTAACAAGTTTAATGCACATCTTGAAAGTACTTTGTTCAGAATCAGCTACTGAATCCATTTCTGACATTTTTAATATCATTGTTTTTAATCCTAAAATAATTAAAATTACGTAAACTATAGTCACTCATTGCTTTGAAAAGGCGAAATATACGAAAGTAAACCTTAAGTCAACGTAGAACGGCTTCTTTTTAAATGCATTTGTTTAGTGGTTCCACGTACAGGAACGCACACATTAATACAACATAACAGCCGGTACAAGACAATAACACACAATTGACCACCAAAATATCTATCATCTTTCTTTCGCTTACGTATTAACAGCGGGAAAGAGCGAGACGTAATGTGTCTCACTTGTCACCGTCGCGTCGGTCGCCCGCGCTGGTAGGATAAATAAAATTAGTCATCTACCTGGATTCTCTGTGAGTGTAGTGAAAAAAAATGTTTAACAAGTTTACTTGTTTATTTACAAAATGTGTGTTATCAACATGATGGTGCCCCCGCGCGTTTTACGTAGCATGTTCGAGATCATCGTGAAGTCGAATACAAGGAACGCTGGATCGATCGCGGCGGTCCTGTCCAGTAGCCTCCTAGGTCGCCTGACTTGACGCCCCTGGACTTTTGCTTAATGGGGACATACCTATTAAACCACTGGTTGATTGTGTCGAGACAACAAGTGCCGGGGAGTTAAAATAAGATATCAGCTGCTTTTGAAACAGTGAAAAGAAACATTGTGTGTGTGAACTAAAGGAATATTTAAGCCGGGTGGTGGACACCTGATGCCAGCATTTTAAAAAAAGGACGCCGAACAAGTGACAATAACCATGTGAGTCATTTTGTTATTCTTTTATTGTAAAAAAATTATGATTCACAACTTTAAACACGCCGTTCTTCTTTAATTCTCTCATTGATACCCTTTTACTTTAATTTCTAATGTATCAATAATGCTAACTAGGTATGATTATTATGATTAAATTAAGATAGTCACAATAGCCACTAACGATGTTAAAAAATGATAGACCGTATCGTATTTCGCTGTCGTTTGTTTACCACAGCAAACGTTTCGTGTGATTGTGTGCGTGCGCAGGTTTGTAGTGACCACGCATTTTACTTATTATGAAGTTAATACTTTCGATCAAAAACAATGTTTAGGCTAATAAAAAAAATATTTCAATGCATGCTTTATGATAATAACAAGGTTTTCTAATTGGGGTGTCTGAGGATGTGCGTTATTTCCATTACACTCACACCACACATATTAGAAGACCAAGGGAACCTTCAACTTATTTTTGCAAATAACTTTACTTATTATTTTCTAAGAATTTTTTACGTCACCGATACTCGCAAATCGCACGTGGACAACTAACTAGTAGTACGAGCAAGGTCAACGGCGTATATCCACCTCTTAAACAGATGTAATATTCTGCAAACTAATGAGTGGTTTCTTCGAATTAAAAGTCAACAGTCGCGGCATGTCAGATCGCGCACTTAAAATACTTACATTTTGATCGATAGGGACCAAATCGGTAGAAATGCGATAGTTGAGCATTACTGTACTTGCTTAACAGGCAGAAGAATAGTAGGAAGTTGTGCCCACATAGTTTCAGTTTTGTGGTTTTTAGGGTTAGGACGGCACGAGCCTTTCATTACACCCGCAGAACATTTATTAGATGTTATAGTTGATGATAACCATTGATATTTAAATAAAAGGTATCAATATATAGTAGTTTTTAACAAATATGGATGTTTTATTTAACCAATCTATGGGATTTTTTTGCAGTGATACCCGGTCGATATTGGGGTTAACAAGTATATAGGGGGTATTTAGAAGTACAAAAAAGTAAATTAGAACACATTTTGTTTCTGTTGATTTTACGTCCAGCTCTCATACAAAAATGCCCATGATCCTTTATCTCATAACAATAGAGAGAGTTCGATTATGCTACAACTTGGCTACAACTTTTTCATATTCATAGAGTATCCGTTTCGAAGTCTCACAGTGGAGAGCTGTCGGACTGGCAATGAAAAATGGAATTTCTATTCTCAATTCTACCGTTTACAGTAAAACAGTCGTCAATAGTCCTTTATTACCATATTTCTGAGTAAGACTTTCTTTAATTTACTGTTTTGCTGATCAGGGAATTGTCGACGGTTCTTCAGCTTGTTTCATTGTAGAATTGTGAATTCTTATTTGTGATTTATATTCTCTTAGTCATTAAAATATGAATCGTTCGTAGATACACATTTTGAATGTAATATTCATTCATGTAGTTTATTTATAGTTAAAAGCAGATTCTGTGGCAACAATTTTATTTGATTAATTCATTTTAAAAATATGAAAATATTTTATCAATTAATACATACATACATATACTCACGCCTTTTATCTCCGAAGGCCTTTCGCCATTTATGTTTAGGTCGCAATGTAAACGGGGGCGAGCCTATTGCCATCTACCGGGCACATTATAAAGCGAGTGATAATTAACATTTTTAATACACACATTAATTCGAAAAGTCAGAGGTGGGTGCTACCTGGGGATCGAACCCGAGACCATCGTCTCGGCAGTATGTTACGTACACTACGCTACGCTATCGCTGCTTTAATATACGAATAACATTGATATACGAAATCTGTGCCCGAAACATCTAAGTCGACGAAGTTTGACGAAGCCGACGATATATTTTTTCTATACGAGCACAAGCATGTAAAGAACCGAGAACACTTCTGCTTGGCTTTCTGTCTCAATGATTACGTCATGTGCAAGTGTTGGCTCAGAATCAGTTTAAGTTACGCTAAACACGTATTAGATAAATTGAGCTCATTATTTTGTAAGTGATTTGATTTTTTAAAAGCTCCTCAGCAAACTCTCTTGAAATCATATTTTTATACATATGTAATTTAATTCAATCAACTGAATTTAATTATCGCTTGCTAAATGGAGGAGGAAATTTCCGTGAGGAAATTTGCATGTCTGAGAAATCTCCATAATGTTTTCGAGAAACATATGAAGTATGCCAAACCACACTTGACCAGCGTAGTGGACTGTGGCCTAACACTGATCATAATGAGAATAAGCATGAATTCAGCAGTGGGACATATTATTTATAAGGCTAATGATGATAGATCCTAACTACCTTCGTCCTTGCGTTATCCCGGTTGTATCCAAGATTTACACGCCTTGGAGTCCGGGGTCCGCTTACTAGTTTAACCAGATATGATAGAATCAACAACTTTTTGACACAGCAACTGTCGTCTGACGTCTGCTATGCAGTGCTATGCGCTTTTGCGTGCGTTCAATTCGGGGTAACACATATCTACTTTCAGTCTCAAGTTGTGTGAAGGCACTCCTGATTATCCTAAAGACTTCAGAAATTCTATAGGGTACAAAGTAACTCGGTCAGTATCCATGACATTGTCTACCGTAAGGTACATAATAACATCACCTTGCATACAATCAAATGTCAAAGCCGTGTTCTAATACATCTCCAATCCAATATCTATCTATGTATAATAGGTTGTCGATTGCTTTGGTTTCATAATACCGTTACTTTCTGCTTCATTCACTTCTACCATAGTTCTGACCATGTTCGCGAGTTGCCTACATTAAAAAGACGTAAGTGGATGCTCCTGTTTCACCATATTTACTTTGGGAGGCTTACCATATGAACATCATTTACTGCTTGAGTATGATATCAATAGCTACTAAAAATTTTACTAGTAGATGTCTACAATGTGAAACAGTTGCAGCTCCTTACAAAAATAAAATGTACCACCATTATATTTGTTTGAAAAGGCCATGAGTTTTATTGCGCGTTCTTTCTCGTGGTTCTACCTATTGCATTGCGAACGTGGCAGTAAATGTAAATGTAGAATCATTAAGTACTTAACTTAAATTTTGACGTTCATAAGCGTCACTTTGTGGCCTAGATGAATAAATGATTTTGATTTTGACATTTTGATTTTATAATCATTTTCGCATTTTTAATATTAGTAGGGAAAATCGTTTCAGCCGTTTAAGCGTGTAGTATATAATTTATTAGTTTATATCTGCGAACAATTTCACACTGCACCATTGACGTGCACAATATGACATGTATGATGTCACAGTACTGACAGATATGCGATAGCACATGCGCAGCACTCAATTATTAGCGCATGCGTTCTTACTTCCAAGAGGTAAATTTGTGCCGTACAAACTTCTACTCTCCCTGCAATCCCTCCCAGTTTAATTTGTTAACTTATGGTAGCCTATGTCCGTCTCCAAGGTCCAATATATCTCTATATAAAATTTCAACAAAATCGGTTCAGCCGTTTTAGCGAGAAAACGGAACATACATACATACATAAACACTTTCGAATTTATAATATTAGTAGGGATATGAACAATTCCAATTTTGAACAGATTCAAAATTATCTGCTTGTCTTAAAGCTACTCCATAGAATTAGAAACGAAAACATATCTACATATCGACGACAGAATAAGAAACTAAAGCTCACGGGCGACTAATCAGCAGCTCTCACACATAATCACATCAAGGGAACTACTTACCAATAAGTATATCATTCACAACAGTAAAACCGAACCATATCAATAGTGCAATAACCTTGAACGTACAACTTTTCTATCAACTAACCCAAGGTCTTGTGTGGGTTTACATACGAAACTCCAAAAAAGTCCATTTGCTCCCGTCAATTGAGTAATAAATCTGTAACGGTGGACGGTTCTATAATGTTGTCGACGTCACGACCCGTGCCTCGGGGTGTTCCTCAGGGATCACTCCTCGGACCCCTCCTGTTCGTTTTATATACTGCCGATATAACAAACAACTTCAGGGACTGCATGTACCACATGTACGCGGATGATACGCAGTTATATATATCATTTAACCCTGATAATACTGCTGCCGCCGTAGCCACCATGAATGCAGAGCTCAGTAGGGTAGCGGAATGGTCTAAACGTAACTTACTGGTACTAAACCCACAAAAATCAAAATTTATGGTAATGGGGAGCCAAAAACAGGTTAAACTAATAACGTCACTTAACCCAAAGATTGAGATGATGGGCGGTAGTATTCAGCAAGTGCAAACTGCACGTGACCTTGGTATTATGATCGACCCGGAGTTGCGCTTTGAGGATCACATCAATGGCGTTGCAAAAACCTGTTTTTACAGACTCAAAATCCTCTACAGAGTAAGAAATTATCTTAGTGTCACTTTAAGAAAGAGGCTTGTAGACAGCTTAGTGCTCTCAAAACTGAATTACTGTGACGCCGTATATGGTCCATGCCTCTTAACCAGGACACAACATCTTATACAGCGTATACAGAATGCGTGTATCCGTTATTGTTTAAATATTCCGCAGCGTAACCATATTACACCTCACATGAACAATCATGAGATACTTAAAATGTCTGCAAGGCGTAAACTTCACTTAGCAACGTTGTTGTTCGGCGTTGTGAATACGGGCAAACCCAAATACCTTTATAACAAACTAAGTTGGAGACAGGATCACTACAGCTATTCCACTCGATCCACTGCCAGGCCACTGTCCATTCCTCGGTATAAAACCACAGCTTTTAAGGGATGTTATAAGTACGCTGCCACTCACATTTGGAATGACCTGCCCCCGCCGATAAGATCCCTGAATACAAAAAGTACCTTTAAAATTCACCTTAAAAAACATCTATTACTTGAACAGAAATGCGATCAGAACAAATATTACAAATAAATGATAATTTTATGTACAAGACTATTATAATTATTTATTAACGTTATGTAATATTATATCAAATGCTTACATTTTGTTTATGACCTTCAAGTTATATCATAGCGAGTTTATAATATCAGTGAGAGTGTGTCTTCCAGTCGTAATGTTGTGGCATGATTTTGGGTTTTCTATGTAAATAATTGTTGTGCCTTTATACTTAGAGCCTAAAACAAAAATACATGCTGTTTAACTTAAAAATATACAGCAGGGTAAACATTTATTTATGATTGTATGCAATATAAGTAGGTACCCTATATTGCACGTAGTTAGAATTATTATATAATGATATCAATCAAACAGTATTACGCTACCTGTTGTTGTTAAACATTGGAGTTTCATAGGTATATTCTTTTCCTTTAGTCTTCCTTTCTTCATAGTACGCAACACTTCAATTGTACCCACTAACAGTTGTATTACGTAATGTTTTGATAACGGGACACCCATGCTTGGGAAGCGCGGCGCGACGGCCGAATGAAAATTATTATGAAATGAATGTGCATCGTTTGATGTTACGTAACCGGGCGAGCGAGTCGACGCTATGTGCAAGCGAGACGGTAGGACTGCGACGAACTAACCGGTTTACTCAGGCGTCTGGCCGCTTCGCGATTGGCAAAAATATGATCGTTGGCACTTTGGTGGACTTGAGGTGTTGTACAGTATAGATATAAGTATTTTTTTGTGTTTGTTTACATTATATCGATAATGCGAAGATATTTTCTATAACGTTATATTGGTTTTTGATATATTATATGTTTACTTATTTATGTATTTATCTTTCTTTAATTTATATATATATGTCTTTATATACCTTTAATAAATCTTATGTAGGTATATTCTATTTAATACATATTATATGAAATGTTGGCAGGCACTGACATAAAATACTAGTATAAGGTTTTATTTTTGTTATTTTTCTGTTTTGTATGAATTAGGTAGATACTTAATGTACTTATAATGATATCGGTATCGTCACTTGGGGTCACCAAATAAAATCAGGGTTGATTTGAGGTGTAGCCTCAAACCAACAATAAGCCTGAGTGGTGACCTCGTTTTCACAACATGCATTAAACTGTTAATATACTTTTCAATGTGTTTACAACAAGATGTAACCTGTGCCGTATTATAAGGTAAAAAAACAATTATGTATGTATTATGATTTATGTTCATGTGTGTTGTGGAAATGAATGCTTTTTTCTTTTCTTTTCTTTTCTTTTCTAAGATCGGCGCCTCCGGTACTTGGATAAGGCTTCACGTATAAGGGAGATGTGCAAGCGAAGCTGTGTAGTGTGTGTAATAACTTGTCGAGGTGAAGCTGAAAAAACATGTGAGATCTTAACCTACACATAAAATACCTTCACTCATAATAGGGTAGTTTCCAGGGTCAAAATAATTACATTTTATTTAGTCCGTATTTTAGATTATAAAAAAATATTGGACAGGGATTTTTTCTTTTTTCGATTTAATAAAAAATAACAAAGATATAGCCCATTAAATTTACGTGTGACGTCATCTAGTGCGAAAAAATGCAGCACGGTGTGACGATATACGTAACTTTAATGAGCTATATCTTGGTCATTTTTGGTTTAATTTACAAATAAAAAAATACGTATCGCTTATTTTTGAATAATCTAAAGGACGGACTCATAATTTTTTTTTGTCAACTAGCCTATTACTGAGCTGATATTCTAAATTGTCTTCGCCTATTATCTCTTTCGTTCTCTCTCTGTCGGTCCTTTAGTCCATCTGAATATCGTTTCGTAGGCGATATGATTGCAAAGCGACAAAGTCTTTAATAAATAAAAAAAGATCGTCTCCTGCCATACATTATTCTTGAATATCAATTTTCATCAACATTATTTGTACCTCCTGTACTAAAAACAAGACATAAGGATAACATCATCATCATCAGCCTTGTATAATATATAATCTAACTCACTGTTGGGCACAATTATCATCTCATTATGAGTAGGATTAATATCGCTATGTAGAGTCAGACATAGCATATTATTATACGTAACGCTGCCATACAGTTGATAGCTTACTTTGTTTTGCTCCATTAAGCTATCGCTGCTTAGGCACCAACCTTACTGAATGTTATAAAATAAATGTAATTATTTTCCGATTCAAGTCCAGCCTCGGGGGCTTTGTCAGCGAGCTATGGAGCGCAGTAATCTCGACGTAAAACTTGTAGACCGAGTCAAAAATACCATACTGCGCTCTAAAACACAAATCGCAGATGTGTCCCAAAAAGCAGCCAAGTTAAAATATGATTGGGCCGGTCATATCTGTCGTATGTCTGACAATCTTTGGGCTAAAACTACCACCTTGTGGGTCCCAGATCGAAAGAGGCCACGCGGCAGACCCAAGATTAGGTGGCAAAACGATTTAAAACTGTATAATGCAGAGTGGACAACAGCAGCTCTCGATAGAGAGAGGTGGAAAGAGAGTAGGGAGGCCTTTGCCCCGTAGTGGGACAGGTTAGGCTGTAACATACATACATAGTAATAATAATAACAATAATTTTCCTATTTCTCAATCACGTGTACTTTTCTAACATAACATTAAGAAAACGTACGACCCTTTGGTATGAGTATATGAAGACACGCACAACGCTTAACATGCAAAGGTCCTTTGAAACTTGTAATCTAGAATGTGATTGGACTCCTATATATATCTCCTATATAACTATAGTATATTGTATGGAAACTGTTTCTAGGGTTTTGGGATGTTTGGTATTATTTTCAAACACACAAACTTTACAAACATACAAACAACGGCTAAAAGTACACCCAGACTCGAAACAACAATTTGAGGATCACACAAAATGTTCTTTCGTGTGGAGATCATAAGCAAAACACTTGGAGTAATCGAATCGCGTGCTAATCGAAGAGGTGACAGCTTTAATCACTACGCCATTTGTACAGTAAAAACTACCTATATTATTACTAGAGGACACCCACAGCTACGTCCCACACATTTTTTTATTGGAATGTTTCTAGCCGTCCCGTTAGAATTTCGGGTAATTCCATAGTGCACCCTACGGTAACCAAGGAACATAGACGCAATTTAGTTTTATGCGCCTAATACGTTTGGAAAGTCAAGCCACAGGGCTTGATGTTCAGTCAGTCAGCAACGCAAGGATTTTATATTACTGGTTGAAATGTTTTAGAACAGTGGCTTCGTACATCTTGAGTGGTAACGCGTTCGTATAATAAGTATTATTCTCACGTACCTGTTATAATATTAAAGTTCCCAGAATAGCGCTTCGTGTTACTTATTATATGTAGTATTCTATGTTCTGGCCTGATGACTCTCACAGAATATATAACGTGAGAAGTAAGAAATCACGTTCTTGATTTCTGAGTAAAATATAATGATATTTGGGTTACTATCAGGAAGTTCAAGCAGTCTTTGAATGATGCTATGTAGGCAATATTTCTATGTATAATATAAAAATGTATTTACAAAAATATATACGTATGTTTATCCATTGTCTGTATGTTGCGCATTATTTTGAATACACACTTTTACATATAACCTCATGGCGCCCAGAGATTGATAACGGACCAATAGATTGCTATGCAGAGGTAATCGGTTCAAATCCATGGCACGCACCACTGATTTTTCGAAGTTCAGTCGTATTAAATTGTTAATCGCTTGCCCCATCGCTTGCCTCGAAGAGCACGTTAAGCTGGCAACCCCGGCTGTCATGACGATTTTCGTCAGTGATTATGGCGAGTCAGTACCCTTGGAAATACCAACACAGCACAGCCATGGAAAATAGTAAGCCATACTTATGTCCACGATACTTCCTAAACAATTCATGTAATATAAAGTATATACTTCAATATAATATCATTTATATATACTTTAATATGATATCATAAAGAGATCACAACATATGGTACTAATGCTTAGAATTTACCAGGACTAGTTTTGCTAGTCTACTTAAATGTTAACTTACATATCTTAACATTAAACTGTGTCCTAGTCTCAAGACTTACAAAGTGTCACTACAATAATTACCATAATAAGACCGTCAAAACCCTAGACAAACCTCGAGTCTGCCTCAACTTAAATGCATACTTTTACCCCAAGGTAAATTCAACTTAAACGTTACCCAAGTCAGGCCTTATCTTTTCCCCAAAGTTCGTTCATTAGTAACATGCTGAAGGTCTGTTAGAATCAAAGATTTGATCCGGGATAATTACAACGTTTACATACTGGCATCATAGGAGTGTAAGCCGGTATAATTTGCGAGTTGACAACCCTTAGAGTTTTAGTTAAGAGTAGGTACGTACCCGGGTGTTGAATTGTTGAGTAATAGTGATTAATTACATAATACGGTAAAGGGTTGTGCTTCATTTTGTTTGTGAAACATTTATGGGGATTATTAATGACAGTGTTGTACTTAATTCTAAGTTTAAATTTATTAAGTGTCGTGGAGTGTCTAATTACAAATATTCGCAGTTTAGAAACCAGATGTATGTATTTTTTCATTTTAATAAACCTCATCTATAAGCGACCCTTTAGTTTTATTTTGAAACGATGAATTAGTGTTTTTGAAATAATTAATAATTCATAGACGATGTGAACAGGCCGAATAATCAATTTTATCCGCATATCAAAATAAATATTGTAAAAGCCTTTTTTAAGAGCGATTAAAACGTATATCAACAATGTTTTAACTAATTCACTTAATTAAATCTTATGTCTTAGAAATAACCTCCATCCAGCTTTAGTTCTTTGAATTCATACTTTACCAAGTTAAAAACATCTGCGATTTTTTGCGCTAGCTTGCCAGCCATGATGTCACTGTCGTAATCCATTTGATAAGTGGATAGCACCAAAGCCAATGTAAAGAGAAATTGATCAGCCTCAAAAGGCCTTCAACGAAGGATGTCCTTATCATTGTTCAGAGTTCAAAGCTCTCTGAACAGAGTGATAGAACTCACTCATCGTAATTTAAAAACGCTTCATTACACATTCACAAATTATAGTCATAAATTACAAATTGGACATAAAAAGGCCTGGCCTTTGTGAGATTCAAAAGGATTATCATTCAATCAAGCTTGCATATTCGTGATGCAGCTTGTTGAATTTTTTATATCGTTAGTGATGCGCTAAAGAGCAACTTGTGGGTATGGCAATTTTGACGATCAATTATAACTCGACTACGCACTTAACGTATTGGTTTAAGCGGCCGCCTTGCCGCGAGATAGTGCGCAGTCGTGGGTACGATTCTCACACGTGACAACAGTTTATGTGATTCGTAAAGTGTTGTTTCGAGTCTGGGTGTGCTTTGTGTCCGTTAATTGAATGTTTGTAAGGTCAGGACACAAGATTTCCTATAAAAGAGGCGCCTATTCCTAGGGCGGCACCTAATATTCTTCTAAAAGAGTAACTGGTGGAGATGAGCTTAGTTATGACGGTTGGTCTGATTCTAATTGCTTTTAGGAGTTTTTTGAAACGATTAGGGTACGTCCGTACAGGCAGGTGGCTTGCTTAGCGCCTAGAGCCTAGTGGCTTGCATTCTGGCTACTTGCTAGGATACACAGTGGTCGCACTGAGACATTGTTTACGTGGTGGGTTCCTAGGTGCCTTGTGCATTTGCTTATCGGTACGATGTCGAGATGTTAATTTCATAAATAGCTTTAAAACTGCTTCTTACAGAAAATTCGTCTTTAAAATATTCACGGCCTTATCTGCCATTTTGAGTTCATGACGTCGATTGTGAACTTGTTACGACTGTATTTTTATGAGTGTAGTCATTATGGAGTCCATTAGCTAGCTGCCACAGAGATTCTCTTTTACCAAGTGATTCGATTAATATTTGAACCATTTCCTTATTCTATGATGCCTCGCGCCTAGTTATAAGAAACCAAAACGTTTGTTTACTTAGATAGACGCTAAGTGACTAGCTAGGCGCCAAGCTTGCAGTGCGGCCGGTCCCGAACATTTTCGAACGTTCATTTTACTAAGCTAGTCCCTTAGTGACTAGCTAGGCTCTAGGCGCTAAGCAATCCGCTTGCCTGTGCGAACGTAGCCTTAGGTATTACCTTTATTAGCTTATCTCTCATCGTCATGCTATTTAGTCTTAAAGAGAGAATAAAAGATATTCCATGGTTTGGAGCAGTGTCAGTATTTTTGAGAGTACTGACTAAATCTTTATGTTTAGCTGAGAGTAAGACCCTAATTTCAATTGAGTGGCTTTAATAGCAGCTATGACTGAAGCAGAGCATCTTTTCGCAACCTGATTTTAGTACATAATACAAATCAACCTTGCATTACTTGAATAGTAATGCAAGATTGATTTCGTAATGTATGTGAAATGCTTAATATTTGTAAAGCATCTGTTTGAAATAGATATATTGTCTATAATAATTAGTGGAGTAAATCAGTTTAGTAACATTTTTTTGTCTATTGTTATTTTTTGACTCTGGTCACACTGTAAGATGACAATCATTCTCTTTGTTCTCGCCTTGAAAAAATAATACGTTGTCGTCTCGTAAAATATCGCCTTTTGAAAAGCACATGGTTATACCAGCTTCGCGAATTGTATTGTGTAAATACTTGTAATTGCCGCTTTTGACCTCCGGCAAAGTTTGTAATAAATTGTGATATTGAATTGAACTTGACTTTGTAAATCAAATTGTGTGAATGTGTGTCAACGTGCCTCGAGCCCTCGTGTCCTGAAGACATCGTTTGGAGGAAGAGCCAATTAGATAATTCATTCAATCTATCGTGGCCAACTTAATTTTGTTTGCCTTTATCTAACTTAGTTCCAGGCAGCAGCAGTAAAAATACAGGTAATAGATTTGTAATTAGTTTTATTCTTAGCGCCAAGAAAACTTGGTCAATATGCCAGAGATTTGATTGCCTTAGAACAATTGGATGAATCTAATCAACTTTCGACTGCCCTCTGCAAACATTTCCCAGTCTGTCTAGGCAAGTTCTGAACAGCATCTGTTTCTAAAATTTGTGAAAATAATGTATAAATACCAACCTTCTTACAAAAAAGTCATGTATGCTCGAAATATAGCACATTTTTAGACAGTGTTTCTTATTATTTTTTATTGCTTCATGGAAGTAACAAACTCAATGATGCGACGGAGTGCGATTTTGCTAGTTACATTTGTCCTACCTACGTTGGAGCGTAGAGAGGACAGTATGACAAATTTTAAATCTCATCGAAGCGCGTCGCTTTCGGTAGCTCAGATAGAATACTAGAATAAAATATAAAATGTCCAATTGCAATAGACTGCCTCGTTGGTCGTAAATGTGCGTGTGGGATTGAGAGGTCCCGGGCTCGATTCCCGGGTCGGGCAAAGTGTTATTGGGTTTTTCCGTTAGGAAATTCTCAGTAGCAGCACGAAGTCTGGTAATGTGCCTGGTAACGGCAATAGGCTCGCCCCCTATTACGTGGGACCTAAAACTTCATGGCGAAATGTGGGTGTAATATTACACCTCTGTCTACCCCTTCGGCGATACAGGCGTGAGTCTAAAAAAAATAAAAAAATATTGCAATATAGAGCGCCGTCATTTGTCTTAAGGAGGTCAACATTATTGTCATATAGCTAGGCATAATCTTAATATATATAATCCTTGCGTTACTGACTGACTAACAGACACGCTACAGCCGAAACTATTGAGCGCAGGAAGCTGAAATTTGGCATGTATGTTCCTTGGGGACCGTAGGCGTGCACTAAGAAGGGATTTCCTGAAATGCCCACGGGATCGGCCAAAACGGGTAAATTTAAAATAATTGCAAGCGTAGCTGCTGGCGTCCGCTAGTGGTAATATAATAGAAGAAGAGTAGTCGTTGGAACATTCATCATTAGTCTTTCTTATAATCTGTACCATTGCTGGGTACTGGGACCTTCTCATTTATGAGTACAGTCAAGTCACATTCTGCCACGCTTCGCTGTTTAAGTGCGTGTTGTCTCTGCATTTAAAGATCCTCATATTATGAAAATCTAGGTAAGCCGTGCCGTAGAGAGCCGTGTGGTTGACGGCATAGAATACAAGTGTCACCACCCCCTATCTTCCCGTGGGTGTCGTAAGAGGCGACTAAGGGATAACACGATGCAAATACCATCTTTGCGTAGAGACGGAAAACTCGACATCAAACCCTATACGACTGCCTCGTTGGTCTCGCGGCATAAATGTGCGCGTGGGATCGGGAGGTCCCGGGTTCGATTCCTGGGTCGGGCAGTGTTATTAAGTTTTTCTGTCACGAAATTCTCAGTAGCAGCACGGAGTCTGGAAATGTGCCCGGTGCGGCAATAGGCTCGCCCCTTATTACGTGGGACTAAAGTATATCTGGCGAAAAGTGGGTGGAGAAATACACCTCTGCCTACCCCTTCGGGGATAAAAGGCGTGACGATATGTATGTATGTATGAAAATCTCTGAACCATACAGGTTTTCCACGATTTTTGACTTCACCGTTAAGTAAACGGTAAAGTAAATGAACCCTATGCTTCGGCAAGTCAGCGGCGCACGCCGATTCATTTAAACCCGAGATCCTCCGCGCAGCACAACTACAATAACGCTGCCATTGAAACATTGCACCGACTGACACACAAGCACAAGCTTACCATATCCACTGTCTACATATGCATACCAATACCAAAGCATAATAACACTTTAATCTGGGAATAATTACTTGGCCGAGATCCGCCGTCCACTATTCCACTCCATGATTGATTCAGACCTATATAATTAATATACGTGTCCAATTTACACACACTATCAATACACTGCATTAAGAGGTGGATATACGCCGCTGACCTTGCTCGTACTACTGGTTAGTTGTCCACGCGCGAATTGCGACTATCGGTGACGTAAAAAAAATCCTTAGAAAATAATAAGTAAAGTTGTTTGCAAAAATAAGCTGAAGGTTCCCTTGGTGTTCTGATATATAAGAGGCTGATTCAATTTAAACAATCTTATGATTGATAGATTAGGAGAAAAAAGGTAATAACTATAAAAACAGAGTTTACTTTGCATATTTTATTCAGATATTTAAAATACTTTTTTTAGGATTTGGTACCAAAGAGAAAATGCTTTATATGATGTAGATTAAGACATATTTTTTTGGAGTTAACAATTACGGAGAAAAACGGTTTTAATTTACCCTTAATGACGCCCAATTCACATAATATGTCCTCGTCTTAAGTTAGAATACAGTATAAATGAACTGCAACAAAGTGCTTTTGTATCTATTAAATTGCAGTGTTGTTTGACCATGTTTGTAAACTGTCCCACTGATGGAAACAGGCCTCTTGTCATAATAAGAAAGCTAAAGGTATAGCCCACATGCTGCCCAAGTGCGACTTGCCTACTGACGGTATTGCACGTTTGCGACACCGAAAAATATAATAATTCAATGATTTGATTTTCATAATTAGAGTTAAAATTTATTCAATGATTGATAATTTTTGTTGTACGTAGTAAATAAATATACGATGCAGAGGCATGCCAAAGATTGCTTACCAGACAATTTCACTGTAATAACTTTCGGTCATACTTCTTAAGAAAATCATTATTATGTTATATATCCTATGTCAAGCTGTCGCCTAGTGCAAATTAACTCAAAGTAACCGGGCGTGGAATTAGTATGAGTAGATATTTAATTGTCTTTGATCAATCCCTACATTAATAATCGAACATAACAATTAAGTTTTCTGATTTTTTTTTTTGAGACATGTTTTACTATTTCACCATGTTTTAGTTATTTCGGTTCTCCCTAGTCTAATATTACTGATGACGCAAATTCCATTTCTATGTATATTCTATTTAAACCTATCACAGTGGTTTCTAAGGCTTCAATTTGCAAAGCAAGCGAAGAACGGAAGTACCCTTCCGACAAGCCTGAAGACCCGTTAAGCATCAACTCGCCAACGAACTCATCGTTCGAGTCCACCCAGGAGCTGACACTAGATATTAACGAAGAGCTTAAAATTTTCAGAGATCATTTACGCTCTGTAAACAGAGATCTGCAATCATTTAGAGATGAGCTGGTGGATATTAAAGTAAATATAAAAAAATATCAACAAAAAGTTGATACTCTAGAGGAGAGGGTCAGTAAACTTGAGCAGTTGCAACCACCTCATACTGAAGACGTTGAGGAAGTGATCGCTCAGCTCAGGCATGACCTCCGCGAGCGTGACCAACAGCTGCTGGCTAATGACATCGAGATAGCCAACTTTCCGGAGGTGAGCGGAGAGAACACCGTCCATGTCGTAATGCAGATAGCTGCGAAGATCGGGTTGAGCCTAGATGAACCTGAGATAGATTGCGCGCAAAGGATTGGAGGTCGGCATATCGTGGCTACGGACGCTGCGGGCCCTGAGGAGCGTTCACGCCCCATAACGGTACGCTTCACGACGCGAGCAAAGCGAGATGCAATGCTGCACAACGCCAGAGTTCGTCGAGGAGTGACGTCGGCCGACATGGCCCCAGGAGCGCCTAGGCGCTTTTACATCAACGAGCGGCTCACCAAGGAGAACCGTCAATTGTTTCGGTTGGCGCGTGAGGCCGGTCAGCGCTCAGGATGGAAGTTTGTATAGGTCAAGCGTGGCCGTATCTTTGCACGAAACAAGCCTGGAGACAAAGTATGCTCGATTAAAAATGAATCGGACATTGAACAGGTTTTTAGTTCTAGCTCCACATAGTTATTTTTTTATTATATTTATAGTATTATTAAGTAATAGATTTAATAAAGACGGGACAGTATAACTAAGGATACAGGTTGCAATAATAGGTTAAGTTATTATAATATGCCTATAAATATGTATATTTATTATTTATACCAATTATTTATCTATTTATATATAATATTAACTTATAAGCATATATTTATTTTATTAACGCTTCTATATTACACATTATATGGATATATATACATCACAAACAACTATGAACAAAGCATATTATATTTCACACTCTTACACATAATAACAACACAACATAATATTTACAAAACTATATCAACAAATGGAATAATAATATATCAACATCTGAGCCTTAAAATAGTTACATTAATAAGTATATACAGAACAGTAAAAATATTTAATTATATACATGACAAGAAGTAAATACTTGAAGGTGGGTTTATTCAATGCTGGCTCATTGGGAACTCGGCATGATGAATTTTTGTTAGCCATGGATGAACTAGCAGTAGACATCATGGCAATCAATAAAACATGGCTATGGGAAGGAGAAGAAGGTCGTGCGCCGACACTTTCAAACTACCGCCTTCGGCACGTACCCCGACCCTCGAATGTGCGGGGAGGCCGCGGCGGGGGCGTTGGCTTCTATGTGCGCCGTGACCTCAAAGTTCGAACCATGGCACACCCAGTCGCACCGAATGTTGAGCAAATGTGGCTCAAACTCACGATTAACTCGCAAATTTTGATCATTGGCACAGCATATAGACCACCTTGGCTAGACATGAACACCTTTCTGGATGCGATTACTGACTCCTTAACATCTTTTAATAAAACCGACAAAACCGTACTTCTTGGCGACTTCAACTCAAACTGGCTCATCAGTAATGATAACAATACTCTCTTGTTAAAAAAATTTTTACAGTGTATCAGTCTTGATCAGGTGATCCAGCAGCCAACTCATTTTACCGATCATACCGATAATTGATGTTGTATGCACTGATGCTCATACTAACAACATTTCAGTCCAACATAAACCAGAATTAGGTAATCATGCTATCATATATGTGACATTGCAAATTAAAATTAACAAGCCTACCCCACAGTGGATCAACTATAGGCCGTTAAAGCACATAATGCTGAATGTTTTTGAGGATGACCTTAACAAATTAGATTGGGGTTATATAACTTTCCAGGAAAATGTGGGTGACATGGTTTCATTATTTAACACCTTTATCACAACTCTATTTGATATGCATGCACCAACAACTAGTATTTTAATTAAAGATAGATCTCTTCCGTGGATTACCGATACAATTAAAGAAATGGTGAAATTACGTAACAAGTATCACTCACGCTATAAATTAAGTAAATCTATCATACACAAAACTTGTTATAAAGACATGAAAAATATTGTAGTAAACGCAACTGAAAATGAAAAAAGAGCCTACTTCGAGACATATGTAAACAGACATATCAGAAACCCAAAGAAGCTATGGTACAATCTGAAATCTACAATTACCATCGGCAAACCAAGAATACAGGATTTGCCATTTACATTTAATGATCCAGAGGTTCTCAACAGACATTTTTTAAACATTCCTGGTAATGATGCTGTTCTATTATCTGATCTGATTTACTTTGAGACAAATAGGTTCCACTCACACTCCTTCAGTCTTGAGCCTGTTAGTGAAGAACTAGTTCATTTGTACATTAAAAGTCTTAAATCCAATGCCCTTGGTATTGATAACATCTCACTGGACATGCTGATGATGACTCTTCCACATAGTCTACCATACATCACAGAAATCATGAACAAATCAATCACTTCTTCTACCTTTCCTGAAGTATGGAAAACGGCTATTGTTATACCTATACCCAAAATTTCGAATCCAATCACTGCCAAGGACCTAAGACCCATCAATTTGCTTCCTTGTTTGTCAAAGGTACTGGAAAAGGTGGTAAGCAATCAGTTGAGGAAGTATCTTGAGAAGTATGATATAATACCTAAGAAGCAGTCTGGATTTCGCCCGGGACACAGCACAACCACCACTCTCCTTGATGTGGTTGATGATATACTAGAGGCTAGGAACCAGGGCATGGGTACTTTGCTCACACTGCTAGATTTTTCGCGCGCCTTCGAAACAATCAATATTTCTCTTCTTCTGGCAAAACTTTCATATTATGGGTGTGACTCAGCAACAGTGAAATGGTTTCACAGTTATCTGACTGACAGATCTCAATGTGTCCAACTGGATAACAACAGGGATGGTACTACGGCTTACTCCTCTTGTTGTCAGGTGACTCGGGGTGTTCCTCAGGGATCAGTACTCGGCCCTCTCCTCTTCATTGTATACTGCGCCGCTGTTACCAACCATATACATGACACCAAATTCCACATGTATGCTGATGATCTCCAAATATACACCTCTTTTCGTCCAGATGATTGCAATGAGGCTGTAATTAAAATAAATACTGATTTAGGGAGGATAGCTGACTGGGCAAAAAACAACTCACTAGTGCTTAATCCTAACAAATCCAAGTACATTATATTCGGCTCTAAAAAATGCATTAATAAAATACAAGCCCACAATCCAGTAGTAATGGTGGATGGTAGTTCCATACAGCAAGTTAGCGAAGCGCGTAATTTGGGTTTGATCATGGATGGACAATTGCATTTTGAGACGCATGTTCTTGAATCTGTAAAAAACTGTTTTATCGTCTCAAATTGCTATACCGCATTCGGGATCACCTCAGCACAGATGTGCGCATACAACTCTGTGAGTCATTGGTATTGTCCAAACTAAATTATGCAGACACTGTATTTGGGGCATGCATATTGAAACGAACTCAAAAATTAATACAGAGAGTACAAAATGCATGTGCTAGGTTTTGTTACAAAATCCCACCTCGCACACATGTCACTTCATTTTTGAACAATGGGAACCTCATGAAGATGACTGCACCTAGGCACCTTCATTTGGCAACATTGCTTTTTGGCATAGTTATGTATAAAAAACCAGCTTACCTCTATGAGAAGTTGACATGGTCGCGAGAGGTTAATATATATAATACAAGGGCCTCATCAGATCTCATGGTCACCTCGAAGCACCGTACCTCTTCATTCAGAGGTGGATTCCGTTTTGCTTCAACGAAATGTTGGAACGATCTTCCTCCTCCCCTGCGTAGCCTGAAAACAGTACACACATTCCAAACTAAATTTAAGCAATTATTACTACAAATACAAAAAATATCATAAGTTTAGTATTGTACAGTGAAGCGGTAACTTACATTCGGTATTTAAACATTTTGTGTAGTAAATGGCATTATCATCATCTGTACTCTGTAGTAGGTACAATATGTATGCAGAATGTTGGATACATTCTATAGAGTAGTTTTTAGTATTGACACATTAACATTCCTATTGCTGTTTTTTTTAATATTCGCACAATCACAACAATCACTCTTACGCAGTGTTTGTATATTATTGTTTGACAATCACAATGGCCGACCGAACATACCATCTATCAAATACAACAAAACGTGATTGTAAGCGTTCGGAAACGCATAAAAAAAAACTATTTATAGTTGTAATATCTGAGGATTATTTTTAAGACATTTGTATTCTGTATATGTTTTTTTTTATTTGGATTATTTAATCAGTGTATGTATATTTAAATATTAATTCATAGTTTAAGTACTATTTATAATTATTTATGACTAGTTATAAGAGATTGTATGTAAGTATGTAATTAGGTCCTGCGGGAATATCAGTGTTGCAGTCTCACCTGGATTCTGCAACTTATACTGACGCAGGTACCTTATTTGCCATCCAAAAATTGTTTTTCTGTTTAATTGTCCCACTACATTGTTACTGTTGCTTTGGATTTGCAAATAAAACAATTTTCATTCATTCATTTCATTCATTTCATTCATTTCATTCATTTCATTCATTTCATTCATTTCATTCATTTCATTCATTTCATTCATTTCATTCATTTCATTCATTTCATTCATTTCATTCATTTTATTCATTTCATTCATTTCATTCATTTCATTCATTTCATTCATTTCATTCATTTCATTCATTTCATTCATTTCATTCATTTCATTCATTTCATTCATTTCATTCATTTCATTCATTTCATTCATTTCATTCATTTCATTCATTTCATTCATTTCATTCATTTCATTCATTTCATTTCATTCATTTCATTCATTTCATTCATTTCATTCATTTCATTCATTCATTCATTCACAAGTATACGGTGGCATAAATTCTGCAATATCCAACGCTAGAAATAGTGACAAATAAAAAAATGCTACAGAGAATGTTACGATTGATCTTTTATAACTTTTAGCATAGAAGCGAACGGTGCAAGACATCGAAGAAGTGATAAAATCCAGCACATAACACTTTTATACCCATCAAATGTCCAAGACACCTGGATTTTTACTGTTCTTACTGTATAAGTGTCAATATAGCCAGTAAATAAAACAGTTACAGCGGGAACTGTGTCAAATGACCTGCAAGCAAAAGGCTAGTTATAATGCTCATTTACTTCTATTGTGCAATTCGCAAGTAAGCGTCTGGAAATTCAGACAGCAAAGGATGATGATGGAAAATAGGTTTTATACTGCGCTGGCCTTTTTCTGCAGCTTTACATGCGGATGAAAGGCTATACACATAAAACACATTCTATTTAGCCATTTTAACGTGAAATCAAAGAGCAATCATAAATGTATACACACTTTTGATTTATAATATTAGCAGTGGCAAGATTTGTCCTCAAGACAACAATTTGTGGATGGAACACACAAAGTGTTGTGTCGTGTGGAAATTGAAACCAAAATGTTGTGATAATCGGCTATCACATCTTTTTAATTTATCTACATCTTTTTAATTTCACTGTTCTTGCCCGAACACCTGGGTAGTTCGGGTGTTCCTTCTTACTGCACCTCTGAACATATGTACATTCCTCAGCTTCTTGCGCAGAATAGTTTTTCTGTAGCTTGTTTGTCAGTCAGTCAATAACGCAAGGATTTCAAATATATTCAGATTTTTATTACTGGTTGGAATGTTTGGGGCTTCGTTCATCTTTAGTACAGTGGCTTCGTTCATCTTGAGTGGTGACGCGTTCTTATAATAAGTACTGTTCTCACGTACCTGTTATAATACTAAAGTACCCAGAATAGCACTTCGTGTTACTTATTATATGTAGCATTCTATTTTCTGGCCTGATGACTCTCACCGAATATATAACGTGAGAGGTAAGAAATCACGTCCTTGATTTCTGAGTAAAGTATAGTGATATTTGGGTTTCTATCAAGAAGTTGAGACAGCCTTTGAATGATGTTATGTAGGAATTATTGGTACCTAAAGAATTATTTAGAATAGGCTCTTTTATTTGTTATGAAGTCAGTGATAGCCTAGTTGCGATGCTAACAGACTGCCATCGAGTTCAAATTCATGGCGTGTCGAAACTATGTGCGTAATAAAATAATAACTATCGATTGCTCCATACCTCCGAGAGCGCGTTATGTCACATCGGTCCCGATTACCATGAAACTTTTTGGTGGTTATTATGAGGAGTCAATACCCTTGAAAATACCAAAACTGGTCTAAGGCATGGAATATCGTAAGCCATACATGTCCATGATACTTTCTATACAATCTAGTTCGGCGTTGCACCGAAAGTATGTACTAGGCGATTTTGTGATATGGAAAAATATTAATATAGTGGACTGTATTAAGAATGGCTGGTAATCGCCCAGTAAAGTGGGTTATAGGGAGGAATAGGAGGCGGAGGTATGGGAGTAGAGCACGCCTTACCTTGATAAAATGGCGGCTTGTCGGCGTCTTCCGAGAGTCGGGCCACAAGCTGATCACTTCATCTGGATCCAGCCCGAAGCTGCACGGATCACTCCACTACACCCGCGGGCGGTTTAGTTCTCGTTTATAGTATAAAATAGCGGTAAAATATTGCGGTGCTGCATGTATTCGTCGCGCCGCGGAGCTGCACCAGGACGCAGCCGGTCAGTGGGACGGTTGACTTTCGACTCCGTCGCAGCGTCATGTAATTCTGCGACCAATTAGAGCGAGGCGTGCCTTTGGGAGGGAATGGGATAGAAAGGGATAAAAGATCGCTCGTTTGACACTGCGGTATGCAAAGGAATTTATTAGCTAGGTGTTAACATAATTAACTAGCAATGGTAAAGATAGATGGCGCTACCATATCCCACCAGCAACCTATGGCGAGAAAAAACCACGAGACATTACCTGATTTAAAAAACACACAAAATTGAATAAAAACAAAGACAAAATAATATAAAACAATAAAAAATACATTACGTAAAAAAAATACGTTAAGCATGTGGCAGCGTATAACCTACCCGAGACAAGTTAGCACACCAATATTCCAGCCGACGCTCAACGCCAAACTGCGATCACGCCACTATCCCCTCCTGCAGCCCCTGGCTCCAGCTATTCAGTGCGCTAGTGTTGTCAGACGTATATTTACAAAAATACACATCCTTAGAATTGCACCAGGGTGTGACATACCCTGCCTCATGCTCGCCGGGTTAAAGTTGTTGCCTACTTACGAATAACTACCGCATAAACACCTACTTAGGTAAAATAATAGGTACTTTAGGTATTCTTATTTTGATTCGGTCTCATTAGCTTATACCTACGTAAACATGCCGCAACAAAAGAAGCCATGCATGTCGGAAGAAAAAGAGCTGACAAGCTTGGAAGCTAAACGTAATATTTTATTTGAGCGTATTCAAAACATTTACGAGCGCTCAAAAACTGCCGCTACTTCCGATATTAAAAGGGAATCATTTCTTAGTTATTGTATGACAGTAGATAGTATTCGAACAGATTTTCATAAGTTGTTAGACGATTATAACGCAAGATTGCTTTCTATTAATCCTGATGAACAGCCGAATTATCAGGTGTAAACCTCATTCGAAGATCTTTATTGTATCATCAAGCGCATACAATCACAATTGGAGGGTAAATATTCCGCGCAGCCCGTTTCTACCGGACCGGTGGTTCGAGCGCCGAGATTACCGCCAATTGAGCTTATGTCATTTGATGGCGATATACAAAATTGGCCGTTATTCTATGCGAGTTTTAAGTCTACAGTGCACGATAATGGTTCTCTGACAGATGCTGACAGGTTGTACTATTTAATAGGTAAGCTGTCACCGAAGGCCCAGTCCGTATTTGCAGGTGTCACACCCTGTGCTGAGAACTATCAGGTCATATTCCAGTCACTACTTGAAAGGTATCAAGATACTCGTGTTCTAGCGTCTACTTACTTTGATCAAGCTTTAAATCTTAAGTTGTCCGGTGCCGCGTCTGTTTCAAATTTCCAGCTGTTTATAGACAACTTTGTTACTGCAGTTAATTCCCTTAAAAACTTAAAATTAAATGATCTTTCCGACTTTATGTTTCTTCAACTCGCTTTAAAAAAGTTTGACACTGAAACAATACGTGCATTAGAGATAACGGAACGTAATCATAAAATACCTACACTAGATAGTTTTATTTTTTTCATCAAAGATTAGTGTCGAATATTTCATAATACGCAGTCTAGTTCATCTAGCTCGTCTAATAATAATAATAGCAAACAAAATTCGAATAAATCGCAAAATAGCAATAATAACTCGGTCCCTAATCTGCAATCTTACGTAGCATGCTCGGAATCTAATAATAATAATTCACAGAAGTGTCTGTGCAGTAATATAGTACACGACCATTTCTATAAATGTCCCGTTTTTAATAATTTAAATCCGACTGCTCGTTTCAAACGTGTAAACGAAAACAAAGCTTGCGTTAATTGTTTAAGTATAAAACATAAAACGAGTGATTGTTCTAGTAAGACAAAGTGTCGTTCATGTAATCAACGACATAACTCATTATTACATTTTGATAAAAGTTATCCGCTGTCGGGCCAAGCCGGTAACCTTGACCCACTTACGTCGCAGGTGCAGGCCACGGTGGCTTCCCCTTCCGCGTCTCAGTGAGAAGTATCGTTGTGTACGACGTCCATTGCGCGGGCAGCGCACACACGCTGACAACCCTCACGCGCTTGTCGTGCTCAGCGCGATGCTAAACCGCAGTGTACGGCGTCCAAGACGGTTCTATTAGCGACAGCGCAAGTTATCGTTTTTGATATTAATAACGAGTCGCACATAGTTCGTTGTTTACTCGATAGTGCGTCACAGAGTAATTTTATTACTTCTGTTTGTTTCAAACGCCTCGGACTGTGGAATAACTTTAGAAGTACTTACTTAGTATTCAAGGGTATCGGGGGGTCAGAAAAACATTGCAAGGGTTCCGTAGATATTAAAATACATTCGCGTTTTGATAGGAATATTAATTTTAACATTTCTTCGCTTATCGTGGAGCGTATTACGGACACATTGCCGAACGCTAATGTGGACGTATCGCTACTCACACATCTCGAGACATTGCCGCTAGCAGACGCGGAATTTGCGAATCCGGCTGACATTGATGTTTTGATCGGAGCTTCAATATGTCCGCACTTGTTACTACCTGAAGTTGTACGTAGTGAGCAACATAATTTACCGCCTGCTATTGAGACGGTATTTGGGTATGTGATTATGGGTACCGTATCTACGTTACATACTTCTCATTAAATTACGTCTTGTTGTTGTTCTGTTCTTCAAGAAAATAATATTGATTCTCCTCTCAAGCGATTTTGGGAGCTTGAAGAGATTACCGCACCGCCCTCGATGAGCCGTAAGGAACTCAAGTCTGAACAACATTTCCGCGCTACCACTGTTCGTGACGACAGTGGCAGATACGTAGTGGCGTTGCCATTCTATGGTGACCCTTATTCGTTAGGCGACTCGTATGCTGCTGCGCTTAGACGTTTTCATTGTTTAGAAAGTAAACTTGATGCATCACTTAAGTTACGCGGCGCCTATAATGACGTCATTCGTGATTACCTAAATAAAGGTTTTTTGAGTGTAGTTGTTAACAACGAGGGCAATTCTCTTCCCTCATATTATATCCCGCATCACGGCGTAGTTCGCGAAGATAAAACCTCTACTAAACTTCGTGTGGTTTTAGATGCTAGTTGTAGGACTATATCGGGTCAGTCGATTAATGACATTTTGCATGCCGGCCCTAATCTACAGGGTGATTTATTTAACATTATAATAAAGTTTCGTCATTTCCAAATCGCTCTGTCAGCTGAGTGCCGCCAAATGTTTCTCAGTATCAGCGTTTGCGAATCTGACCGTAGATTTCAACGGATTTTTTATCGTTTTAACAATAAGGAACCTTTATCCGTGTATCAGTTCAATCGTGTTTGTTTTGGACTCAAGTCTAGCCCATATCACGCGTTACGAGTTGTTCGCCAGTTGATTGCTGATGAAGGCGATCACTTTCCCGCCGCAGCAGCTGTTGCTACTTCCGCTTTGTATATGGATGACATTGCCTGTAGTGTCATACCCGTTCCGCTAGCAATCTCGCTCTGTAAAGAGCTTATTCAGCTTTTCAAGCGAGGCCAGTTTGATCTTGTCAAATGGACAAGCAACTCTAAGGAGGTTCTCGCACGCATACCAGATTCTCATAAAGCTTCTCCAGACATTGAGTTTGAGAAGTCTGTACCGCATAAAGTTCTCGGTTTACGCTGGGACAAATCCTGTGATAGTTTTCGGTTTGACGTCTCACCGCCAGATGATAAGTGCACCAAACGCACTATGCTGTCCACAGTGGTTCGACTATGGGACATAATGGGTTTTGTGGCTCCCACAACTTTGTACGCCAAGCTCTTGATCAAAGAACTTTGGTTATCAAAGTGTGAGTGCGACGAAACACTCCCTGACCATATTGTCGCCGCTTGGAGCCAGTTTTGTATTGAGCTTACCGCGCTCAATCAAATAACTATTCCGCGTCATCTTGGGTTGGTAGATGGATGTACCATCAACTTAATAGGTTTCGCTGACGCCAGCGAGCGTGCTTACGGCGGAGTCGTATATCTGCAAGTCCGCATTGGTTCTAACTACTCGGTGCAGTTAGTTTGTGCCAAGTCCAAGGTCTCGCCTATTAAAACCATTTCGGTTGCGAGACTGGAGTTGTGCGCGGCCCTTCTGCTGTCTCAGTTGCTCCGCAAGGTTCAAGACACAGTTCTGCCCCACTACCCTATCAATAAAATATACGCCTTTTCTGACTCCAAAGTAGTGCTCGCTTGGATTTATTCATCTCCTCACCGCTGGCAGACTTTTGTCGCCAACCGCGTTAGTAAATTGATTGAACTTGTTCCCGCTACTTGTTTCAATCACGTCGCGGGTATTGAGAACCCCGCTGATTGCCTGTCTCGTGGTATTACTCCACTTAATATTCTGCATCATCCATTGTGGCATCATGGACCTTCTTGGATTTCCCATGATCCGTCAGAGGGGCCCATGCAACCCTTTGACCACAGTGCAGAGGACGAGGATGTACCCGAACGGAAGTCTGTTTCTCATCCCGTGATTGTTGAGGTTGCTGAATCTCCGATCTATGCACACGCACTACGCATGTCATCGTGGTCTAAGTTACTCCGCGCCATCGTTTATGTCTGTAGGTTTCTTAGGCACCTACCTGATGGGACTTTTGTTTCAAGTACTGATCTTGAATTTGCAGAATATAAGTTACTACGAGCTGTACAGGCTGTTCATTTTAGTAACGATATTCACAATTTGAAAAATAATGTACCTTGTTCTCCCGCTATTCTTAGACTCAAGCCGTTTCTCGATGAGCACGGTGTCATACGCGTTGGTGGTCGTCTGTCAGATTCGGATGAACCTTATAACTACAAGCATCTTTGCATTCTACCGCGTCATGATCATGTTGTCGACCTTCTTGTTGATTTTAATCACAAGAAACATCTTCATGCTGGTCCAGGGTTGCTTATGTCCTTACTTAGGCATAAATATTGGGTTTTAGCTGCTCGACGAATAATTTGTCACAGAATACATAAATGTAACGTCCGTTTCAAATTTCGTCCGCGTCCGATTTTCGCTCCCATGGCAGATCTTCCTAGCCAGCGCGTCAATCAGGTTGATAAAGCGTTTACACATACCGGTTGTGATTACGCAGGACCACTGCAGTATACGCCAGTGCGTGGCCGAGGTGTTATAAGCCGTAAAGCTTGGCTATGTATTTTTACATGCTTAACGTCGCGCGCTACGCATATAGAAGTTGCGACAGATCTAAGCACGGTGTCATTCCTGGCAGCCCTTAAACGATTTCTTTCACGACGCGGCCCTATACTGTGTTTGTATACGGATAACGGCACTTGTTTCGTGGGCGCAAGCTCTTATTTACGCGACCTTTATAAGTTTCTCAGGGAAGAATATCGCACTCGTCTTCAGGAAGAACTTTCCATAAATCATATTGACTGGAAGTTTATTCCGCCAGCATCACCACATGTTGGGAAAGCATGGTCAAAGTAATTAAAACGTATCTCTTTAAAGTTATAGGTCAACAGATCCTCTCTTACTTAGCTTTTAACTGTCCTTGCACAAGTCGAGGCACTGATCAACTCGCGTCCGCTCACGGCATTGAGTAGTGAACCTGCAGAACCATCCGCGTTAAGCCCTGCACATTTTCTGAACACAGTGCCATTATCGTCATTTCCGGCTCCTGAAGCAGACTCTTCAAGCTTACTCCAGAGACATACTCTGCTGGATAAACTCGTGCAGTCGTTCTGGCGGCGCTGGCGTGCGGAATATCTACACCAGCTTCAGGCTAGATCCAAGTGGAATAGTCCTGCATCCCCTATACAGGAAGGTACGTTGGTCGTCATAGTACATGATAATGCTCCGCCGCTTTCATGGCCGTTAGCGATCGTGGAGAAACTGCATACTTCCAAAGACGGTACAACCCGCGTTGTTACCGTGAAAACCGCGAAGGGGAGCTACGTGCGCCCTGTTGTACGTCTCTGTCCGCTTCCAACTCAGTGAGATCTAGCCTGAAGTTGGATCTACCTCTTAGTTTAAGTATTTAGTTTGTAGCTTTCGTTATAATTGTTTCGCTGAAGTTAATTTAGATTAATTTTAATATCATATCGCTGTCTTAGCCTATTGATGGGTTATGCGGTAGTACATCCAACATAGCTAAGTTCAATTTTTTTTTTAAAGGCAACCCTTTAGGGCCGGGGGGATATGGTAGCGCCATCTATCTTTACCATTGCTAGTTAATTATGTTAACACCTAGCTAATAAATTCCTTTGCATACTGCTGTGTCAAACGAACGATCTTTTATCCCTTTCTGTCCCATTCCCTCCCAAAGGCACGCCTCGCTCTAATTGGTCGCAGAATTCAATGACGCTGCGACGGAGTCGAAAGTCAACCGTCCCGCTGACCGGCTGCGTCCTGGTGCAGCTCCGCGCCGCGACGAATACATGCAGCACCGCAATATTTTACCGCTATTTTATACTATAAACGAGAACTAAACCGCCTGCGGGTGTAGTGGAGTGATCCGTGCAGCTTCAGGCTGGATCCAGGTGGAGTGATCAGCTTGTGGCCCGACTCTCGGAAGACGCCGACAAGCCGCCATTTTATCAAGGTAAGGCGTGCTCTGCTCCCATACCTCCGCCTCCTAATTCTCCCTATAACCCACTCTACTGGGCAATTACCAGCCATTCTTAATACAGTCCACTATATTAATAATTTTTCCATATCACCAAATCGCCTAGTACGTACTTTACTTACTACGGAATTCAATATTCGAATTATAGATAGATCTGTAGATTTTAGATTCGTTTTTGACAGTCTTTGACATAAGCTCCATACAAAATATGTCAAACACGAATCTAAAATCTACAGATCTATCTATAGTTCGAATATTGAAAATGGCCGTTAATCGATAGTTATTGTATTAATGATGTCATAAAAACATTGCAGTTCCCCTATATATGATGTTTAACGAATCTTTACGTTCAGGCATCATGCCCAAAATATGTAAGCAAAGTTATATTGTACCAATTTTCAAAGGCGGTGACAAGCACGATATTACTAATTATCGCCCCATATCCAAACTGAGTACCATACCAAAACTTTTTGAACACATTGTTTGTGATATGATATCTCCATTGATAAGACCTCTTATAATATGTGAACAGCATGGATTTGTTAGTGGCAAGTCGACCGAAACTAATCTGTGTGAATTTGTCGACTTTATAGCTACGGCCATGGACAATGGACATCAGGTAGACGTGGTGTATACCGATTATTCCAAAGCTTTTGACAAAATATCTCATAATATACTCATTGATAAGCTGGAGAATATCGGTATACACGGTGACTTTCTTAGGTGGCTAGAATTATATTTGAGAGACCGTAGTCAAGCTGTAACCGTCAAAGGGTTCTGTTCTTCCTTCCTGCCCATATCTTCAGGCGTCCCCCAGGGCTCTCATCTTGGGCCTGTTTTATTTGATGTTTATTTAAATGATATTGTAGAAGTATTTAACGAATCTAAATTCATGCTTTACGCAGATGACAACAAAATATATAAAGTTATTAGTAATCTCAATGACTGTTTATATCTCCAAAATGACATAAATAGATTGTGTGACTACTGCAATAAGAATTCCTTGTTTTTAAATATAAATAAATGTAACATTATAACGTTCACAAGAAAAAAATCTCCAATATTATACCAATATAGAATGAACAATGAATATCTGACTAGAGTATCCACTATACGGGACCTCGGGATTCAGCTTGACAAGAAGCTTTTATTTGATACTCACATTGAAAATGTAACAAGTAAAGCATTTCGTATGCTAGGCTTTGTATTAAGGGTCGGCAAGGACTTCAACCAGATATCAACACTATTGCTTCTATTTAAAACATTGGTTAGACCTTTAGTAGAATATGCTTCAGTTGTTTGGAATCCGCAGTATGATATATATAAAAGTCAAATCGAGAAATTACAGAACAGATTTATTAAATATATTCACTGGCGTTTCAATTTAAGTCCCGAACTATCCCCAAGCCTCCAGCTTCTGGAGGGACGGCGAGCTGAACGTGACCTACAATTTTTATACAAGATTATACGAGGGCACACGGACTCGCCTTATCTTCTCAAACAGATAAGTTTTCGATGTCCGCGCCCAAATATCCGCAAAAGATCTCTCTTCCATGATCATTACTCAAGAACTAATTATGGTAAAAATATCTTTATTAAAAGAGCTTCTAACACTTACAATAAGTTAATTTGTTCCTCACCTAGCTGTAATATAGATATATTTCACCTATCTTCAGCCAAATTTAAAAACAATATCAAGAATTATTTTATGTCTTAAGTAACTATTTAATCTTTACTGTATAATGGTCTATCCACACACATCCGGGCCGTGGACGGGACGGGGACGGGCCGGGGACGGGCCATCACCGTGCTTCCGGGCCCCGGTCGGGATATTTCATTCACACGCGTCAGGGCTGCAACCGGAGCGTGGACGGGCTGTCACTAGAGCTTGAATTTTAATATTTGAATTATTCGAATTATTATTTGTGTTAAATATTCCAAAGGAAATTGCAATTTCCGATTCTAGATCGAACGACGTTCTCAAATTGTCCTAAATACCAATAAGCACTTTTGATATTTAGTTGACATTCCTAACATATACTTATTTTAGTTGTTTGATTTTTTCTTGAGGACAAACCTATAAAAGGAGGAGTTCTCAAAATAATAAGAATAATAGCCGAGGAAAAAGAATCATAATAATAATAAACATCTCTGGGGGGCAGTCATTATCTCAACATGAGACTAACGCAATCGGAGGGCAGAGTTACAGCTCTCAAACATCACCTTCATCTTATGATAAACAAAAACAGCATCACAGGATGAAAAGCAAGCTTACAAATCACAGGGCAGCTTTATGGCGAGCTGTCAGTGCTCAAGTCAGGGCCTCGTCTTCAGCTTGCCGTTATTGGATGGTTGGAGTGGATTTCCAAAAGCGCCCGCAACTTCACACAACTTTAATATGCGTCTCATCGCACCGATTGTTGGGCCCAGCAAGACCATGTCGTCCGTACCTATAGCTGATGTTGTTCATAACAACTCCATCATCATGACAATCGACACCAGCCTTGCTGAGTACAACAATTAGCTGATTTATAAATAATAAAAAAATATATATATATAAAGGCGTGGCGAGGTGATTTCCTCTTGCGTTACGCCAGATTTCAGCCCATATTCCTCATGCAGAGCTGTACGCGCCCGCCTGACAGTGTTTATTGGATTTGCATACCAATATTCTATTCACGTTCCTACCCCATAGTTCATACCAGTATCTACCTCACTCTCAGTTTTTAACTTAGCCCATACAGATCGGCAAAGTTAAGCAACGCTTGCACATGTCACCACTTGGATGGGTGACCACGTGTGGCATTTACATCTGAGCGCTATCTTGCTTCGGAGGGCACGTAATGCTGTCGGTCGTGGTTCTTGTCTCAGGATAGGAATCGTTAGGCTATCAAGAAAACTCCGACACTAGAGTTGGCCACAAACTCTCACAAAAAACAACAACAAAATAAAAAAAATTAGAGGCCATGTATATATACAGCAAACTATCGAGCACCTTAGTTGTAATGGTTGCCAGGAATATAGGCCTATAGTTATGAAGTTCAATAAAGAAAAAAAATTTGAATATAAAAATATCAAATAAGTATTCGAATAAAAATTTAGAACATTTGCAAGCCCTAGCCGGGACCTTTCATCTGTCACTATTTGCACTTGGGCAAGTCCAATACAAAACACCGATCTGGGAATAACATGGATTGGACATACCTACCTACGAAATTAGCGTCCATACCTACGATTTTGTAAAAAAATTATTTAAATTTAAATTTATTTTGTAAAAATATGTAAATTTATATTTGCAGTAAGTTACTTTAGTTAGTTTAAATCTTTATCCAGGTTAGTTTATTCCTTTACGCAAATGCGGGCAAACAAGGTAAAGCAAAAAACGTCCCTTGACATGAAGACAAACTAAACATGAAACAAAATATTCTCTGGTAGCCAATATCGATACAGTGTCGCTGAGAAAGAAACGGACATGAATGGCGCCTTTCATACCGTAATGAAACACACTGCCACACTGAAATACCATAAGGGAATAAGAAAATCAAAATTGATTGATTAATTTTATTTATAAATAATATTATTTTATTCAACGTTTCATTTCTAGGAATTCTCGCATACAGTTGCTGTTCATATTATCTTTTGGTAAAAACAATAATTTTCCATAATTATGTACTATTTGCCCTCTCCATGTATATTCTTTACTCAAAGAATACAAACAAAAATGGGCGAGTCCATTGCGATCTGTCAAACTTATTATGTCAGGTTTGGGTCATAGATTAATAAGAAAGATAAGTTAATTTGCAATAATTATGAACTAGATAAATTCTTATGCAAATTAGGAGAGCATAATAATAAATACTACAAGATTTATTGCCAGTTTATAAGTAAGCGTTTTCTTAGTAGACTTATGTCCTGCAGTGGACGTTTATTGGCCAATATGCTGATGAAGTTAGTTAGCATTAAAGTGAACCAGCATACATTTTATAGTATTTCTTAACGCTACAGTACCGTCGCACGTCTCGCTGTATGATGAAATACTTTGAAGAATATAAATAAAGTTACAGGAAGTTAATTTCTACCAGTCATCCTTCTTCTATTTTATTTGAAGGTACTACCTACGTTTCTATGTCCCAATAATTCATTTCATATGGAATGAATATGAAGGGTTAGGTTAGATGCCTTTCATAATTAGTAATTGCGGCAATTTATTTCACATTACCACTTCACACTTTTTTTTACCTCATATATAGTTATCCCTATAATGTTTATCTGCAGAACTTCAAGAAGACAACAACATTAACAAGTCTCAAAATCAAACCCGAGTCCTATTTCATAGCAGTCTCCAATCAACCATGTTTACAAACATAAATTAAAATTTTGCCACATTTTTGTGAGTACTTAATACATGTCCACAAATCTTTGTCACATCTGTTTTATTTCAGTATTAATCTATGGCCAAATTATTCACTAGTTATATGTGTCATAGCGTGTCTATGGATATATGATATCCTAGAAGTGACAAATATTTGAAACGAGGAATTTATGTCGGTTAAAACGGAATTAATTCATATATAAATTTAGTGTCATCGGTTATATATACAGGTTGTCACAAGACCCATCACCAAGCCGAAGTCTACTCGCTTTGCACATCATACCAAGTCATACTACGCGAAAAGAATACCTGGGAAACGAAACATTTTTTAAACTTAAAGAAATAGACACATTTTATAAGCCGCAATGTATAGCGAGCGTTTGCAGGAAAAATTCACTACCACTTCGAGCGAACATGCCGAAATATGCCCGTTTACGCGGGTTCGATGTTTTTACTTTATTTGACTCGTTACCTTAAAATGTAATCATGTTGCGATTTTCTCAATTATGGTTGACCATTTTATGAAGTTTGTTGATTAAACGATTTGTTATCATAGATCTGACCAATGCAAATCATGATATTACCAATGGATAATTATAAGACTTTTCTTGAAATGCAACCATTTAGTAAAATGATCAATTTCACGATACGGCCACGACATAGACCCGCTTTTACATATACACACCATAGTGACACAAATGTTATAGCGCAACTTGCTGTCATCTATTGTCAATACGACTGTACGACGTAGTTGTGAGTATTTGGCCATAGACTTACATTAAAATAAGAATAGATTAAGATTCCTTTATGGTATACGACACCCACCCTACCTCACGCCACCCCACGCATGTTGAGACTAATCCATCCCATATATTTAGTATGGTCACAGAATATATACAAGTACTTACTAAAGGCATGGTGAGGTGCAGATATACAACACTCCACCCAACGCCACCCCACGCGTCACCATCGATTCAATCCAGATCGGCGCGTTGACGGTGAAGAGGAAACACACGCCATCCGACGCTTGACAAGCAATGTGTTTCTAGTTAACACACAAAGCCATGCGTCAGTTGAAAACATTCCTGTCATGATGATACTTTTTAGTGTTGGTTTAAAATCACAACATTAGCTACTTGAATTTTTAAAATGTAGGCCCGCATTATACGATTTGAGTTCAGGCTACTACCGTTATCATTATAATAGAAATAATGCCTCACTATAAATGAGAATCTTCCTCAAAATCACTATTGAGGAAATTATGTCATAGTTTCGTAAATAGTGATTTTGAACGAAGCTTGTTCTAGTGTGGGGTGTTGTATATGTGCACCGTTCGCATCGGGTGTCCACACGTGGGGTGGGGTGCGGTTAGTATATCTGTTTCAACCTTTAGTACACATACAATATAAAACATCCATATAAAAAACAGGTATTATAACGTGAAATAATATTGTGATCACAACTAGGTTACAGGGTAACCCATCGTAAAGATACAACTTTCATTAAAATACAGAATATTTCCAATCTTTGTCACGTCTGTCCTAGAAATGACAAAATAAATATTGGAGTAAAGAATATAAAACGGGAGTTTTAAATATAAAATGTGCTTAATTGTAGGTATTTTTTTCAAGCGTCATTTTACTCGCGTTTGATAGTGATAGTTTGCATAATAGATAAAAAAGGACGTCTTTTTTATTCATTATAGACTGGCCCAGAACAAAAAAAAATATCATCTTAATATATAAAATCCTTGCGATACTGACTGACTGACAGACACGTTACAGCCGAAACTATTGGGCACAGGAAGCTGAAATTTGACATGTATGTTCCTTGGGGGCCTTAGGGGTGCACTAAGAAGGGATTTTTCGAAATTCCCACGGGATCGGCCAAAACGGGTAAATTAAAAAAAAATGCAGGCGTAGCTGCTGGCGTCCTCTAGTTTAGTTATATTTACTAGTAAAGTCGTTTATAACATTTTATTAGAACAAGTAGTTACTTACTTGCAAAATAATATAAAATAACAATTTAAGCTTCGATTGTTTTTCAGAAAATCGATTATCTTTTTTCGAATTTTTCTCTCTCAAGTTTGTGAACTAAGGAAGCTAAGGACCAAGTAAAGCGTCATTGTGCCTTAACGACAATTCACTGCCATGTGGTTCTTCTGAAGATTACATCGAACACAGCGTATCTAGTGCGTAATATATGTATTTATATATTTTTTCTTCTAGATGTCACGTCGCACTTAGCGCATCTAGTGCTAAATATATTATATATGTGGCACCCGTCCCCGGCCCGTGCACGTCATGGCCCCGGTCGAGGCACTGACAGCGCACTGACACGGCACGGTAGCTCCGTCCCCGGCCCGTCCACGGATGTGTGTGAACGAGTCCATATAAAATGTATGCAACGATTCTTTTCTGCGCTCCGTCCCGTCCACGTCCCGTCCACGGCCCGGTTGTGTGAGGATAGACCTTAAAATCTCAGATACGTTGACTACTGTGAATATCTATGAATTATTGTAATGTACCTCAAACTCAAACTCAAAATCATTTATTCATTTAGGCCACAAAGTGACGCTTATGAACGTCAAAAGTTAAAGTTAATTACTAGATGATTATACATTTACATTTACTGCCACGTTCGCAATGCAATAGGTAGAACCACGAGAAAGACGGGCAATAAAACTCGTGGCCACTCTTTTTAACTGCCAGTATAATGGTTTTACATGTTATATTTGTAAGGAGCTGCAACTGTTTCACATTGTGAGTTATCTACTATTGCAAAAGTTAATAGTTATTGATATCATACTCAAGCAATAAATCATGTTCATTTATTAAGCCTCCCAAAGTGAATATGGTGAAACAGGACCATCCACTTACGTCTTTTGATGTAAGCAACTCGCGAACATGACTGTTCTGATCTATGGTGGAACAGTATGTTCCGAAAAGTAATGCAGCAATTTACAATCTATTAGTTAGCAGTTCATGACCACGAGTTACCCTCACCTTACAAATCCAATAAATTATAATAAAAGAGTAGAACAAGAATGCAAATGTAGCATAAAAAGAGAATACGGTAATTAACTACACTATAAAACTGCCTATTGACCTAATAATAAAAATAAATTGACCTAATAAAAGAATATTTATTTCCAAGCGTACTTGTCGTCAAAATACTCATTTAAACTATAATATGCCTTTAGTAAAAGATTATTTTTAACAATTGTCTGAAACGACCTTAAAGGCAAGTCTAAAATATTACTCGGTATTTAATTATAGATTCTTATACTAAGCCCAATAAAAGAGCTATGCGTTTTGTGTAAACGGAAATATGGTACACATAATTTGTGCCTGTTCCTAGTATTAATATTGTGTATGTCACTATTCAATTTGTAAGAATTTATATGTAGTCGTACATGCATAACACTGGCATAAATATATTGTGATGCTACAGTAAGAATACCAATAGTTTTAAATTTTTCTTTAAGTGAGACTCTTGTCTTTAACTGGTAAATGGCCCTAACTGCTCGTTTTTGTAATATAAAAATATTTTCGATGTTAGCGGCCCTACCCCATAATAATATGCCATATGACATAACACTATGAAAATAGCTAAAATAAACCAATCTAGCCGTATCGACATCAGTCAACCTACGAACCTTCTTAATGTCATAAGCAGCTGAGCTAAGTTTCCCTGAGAGATATGTAACGTGCGCACCCCACTGTAATTTCGAATCATGTGTTATTCCTAGAAATAATGTAGATTCAGATGTTTCGAGAACATCGTCATTTAGAGCTATACTAGGACCAAGGTTTCTGACATTAGGCAGAGCAAACTTAATGCATTTTGTTTTTTTGGCGTTCAGTACCAGATTGTTTACATTAAACCATTTAGTTACTTGAATGAGCGCACTGTTTTTTCGTTAAAATGTTCCTTATTTCTATCTACTTTGAATATCAAAGAAGTATCGTCAGCAAACAGTACAACGTCACAAATGTTTTCAAGTAAAAAGGTAAATCGTTTATGTAAACAAGAAACAGGAAAGGCCCTAGGATGCTGCCTTGCGGCACTCCCAAATCAACAGGTAAGCCACTGGATTTTGAGCCGTTTATTTCAACACATTGGATTCTGTCACTTAAGTATGACTTAATGACTTCCAATGCTTTAGTCTGTACGCCGTAATGTCTAAGTTTGCATAAGAACGTTTCATGGCAGACACAATCGAATGCTTTCGAAAGGTCGCAAAACACACCAATAGCATTTTGGGCATTCTCCCATGCACTGAATATGTGTTTAAGTAACGCTACTCCTGCATCTGTTGTCGAGTGACCCTTGGTAAATCCATATTGCTCACTATGAAGGAGGCTGTTTAGATTAAAATGTCTAAGTAATTGCTTGAGTATGATCTTTTCAAAAATCTTACTAAAGGCAGGTAGTATCGATATTGGCCTATAATTACTAGGATCAGTCTTACTGCCGGATTTGAAAAGAGGTATTATCCTACTGTGTTTCATAAGATCGGGAAAAACACCTGATTCAATACACTTATTAAATAAGTTGCTTAAATAAGGAGCTACTACATCAATTATACTTTTTAAAACCTTCACAGAAATGCCCCAGAGATCACCTGTATTCTTAGACTCTATAGATTGAAAAGTACTTATAATGTCGGTAGAATTAATACAATCGAACTTAAATAATACATCACATTTTCCTACACTAGATTCTAATAGGTTTTCTGCGACTATAGCTGATGATTTTAATTCTCTAGTGGTAGTAATCGGTATGCTAGCAAAGAATTTATTAAATGTGTGTGCGACTTCTTTGTCATGTCTTACCTGTTGCTTCATTAATAGCTCGCCAGGTTGCCTTAATTTTATTCGAGGATTGTTCAATTTTGTTCCTAACGAATAATGCCTTAGCTGTATTGCACACTCTTTTAAATATCTTGGAATAATTCCTAACATACTCAAAGGCAGCGATAGCCTAGTGGAGATACCAACAGACTGCCATGCAGAAGGTATCGGGTTCGAATCCACGGCGCGCACCAATGACTTTTCGGAGTTATGTGCGTATTGAATTGTTAATTATCGCTTGTCCCGTGCCTCGGAGAGCACGTTAAGCCGTCGGTCCCGGTTGTCATGAAGATCTTTGACAATCGTTACAGGGCGTCAGCACCTTCTAAAATAAACTGACATTAGTCTAAACCATGGAATATCGCTATCCCTTCGGGTTGCGGAGGTCAGACAGGCAGTCGCTCCGTGGAAAAGCTAATATTCAGCCAAATCCGGTTAGACTAGTAAGCGGACCCCAGATTGAAACTGGGATAACGCTAAGAGAATGATGAATTCCTAACATACTCAGTGAAGTTCGAATCAGAATTGTATCTCTTCATACCGTACAACTCGCACATCTTTGCTCTGCTTTTGTAAATACCTGCAGTAGCCCACTCACTAAAAGCTCGAGATTCCTTAACTACTTTCTCCTTAGTCCTAAAAGTATTCTGAAATTTCTTGTAAACTACATTAAATTAATTATTGAAATTTTCATTTGGCGAATCAATCTCCATTAAATCAGGACTCATAGCATTTATTCCAATCAAAATTTTATTCCGGAATTCATTAAACTTATGCCTAGGTAATGGCCTAACTAACACTTTCTGTATAATGCTATCACTATAATACGGAAACCTTGCATATTGACCACAGTGATCCGAAGTTAATTCAGAACTAACTAATTTATTCAGAACTGTACAATTACTAAATATATTTTCAAGACAGGTGGATGAAGTTGCTGTAATCCTAGTTGGTTCAAGGAACAAATTTTTTAAATTAAATGATTTAAATAGATTTAAAAATCTACTAGTCATTACTGAATGATCAAGAATATTTACATTAAAATCACCACAAACTATAATACCTTTCTTATTGCTCCTAATTTTAGTAATTGCATCTTCAATAACTGATTCAAACAAGCTAAAGTTACTTAACGGTGGACGATATACACATATGATAATATGCTGCTCAAGTTCTACACATGACAGTTCCACGGTGCGTTCTATAGACAAACTTGCTATGTCTTTTCGTTCTTTACATGTTAAACTATTTGAAACAATAATCAAGGATCCACCATGAATAGCGTGTTTCCTAGAGAAGGCACTGTGTACCGTGTATTGTGAGTTATTTAAGAATTTAATTTGGTACTCTTTTAGCCAGTGTTCTGTAATACACATAACTTGTATACTGTGATTTTCTAAATATAAACTTAATTCTAAATCCTTGCCAGATAGACCTTGTATGTTTTGATGTGCTACATTCAGTTGAATTTGTCTACCCTTTGTCCTAGTCTTAAGTTTAAAGAACTTGTGTCAGTATATTCAATAGAAGAATTATAAAGATAGGAACTATTTACAGAAGCTAAATTCTTGGGTACCCTACATGTACCTGTGTCATTTTGTAAATTAAATGCTAGTAATTTAGCAACTTGTCTTCTATAAAATAGTGGCAGATACATAGTATCTTTGGTCAATGTAAAATTACTAATAAAATTATTAATGTCAAATAATAAAATAAAATCTTTATATTGCCATGTCAAATTGTATAAGCACAAGTTGAGTTCATGAATATAACTATTCATTGTTTCATTTAAGCTATAAGAATAAGGCAAAGCAAGAGTTATAAATTTGCATTTAAATTTCCTGTGAAGCGATAACATAACTTCTGTCAAATTAAATATATCCTTTTTAGTCACCGTTGGGCTATCACCATATGTGATAATTATTGTAGACTGCCTATCAAATATTGTTGTATTTAATCTATTAATTAGATATGTAAACGAAGACCCTGGATAACAATAATTGATAGTATTGTGTTGTGTCAGCTCACAATTTATTAAACTACCTAAACCTACACCAAGCCTATCTGAGAGCATATAAACTTTATTTGTGCCAGAATTCTTACCTAAAGAAGACTTACCTGTTCTATTATTCACTGAACAAGTACTTTTATCACTATCGCTAATAATCTGGGACTCACAAGTGGGTAATGTTGGTTTTATGATATTCAAACAACTATTGGTATTTGTTAAGGCCTTTACATATTCTAAATTTTGCCTCACCACTTGTGCAATCTCATCATATTTCATAATATACTCCTGAACCTGATTTTCATATTGCGTGTTCATTCTACTTATTTGAGATTGTAAGGAAGTAATTTGACTTTTAAGATCCCTAGTATGTTTGTCGTATAACATTTTGCCATTAATCAACTCTGCATTGTAATTGTCTAACTCCATTAACAAATCTGAACGCTCAGAAACTAAACATTTATATTGCTGAGATGTTATCTTAGTTTTCCTATATTGCTTTAGACTAAGAATGAGTTTCCTAATATGTTTATTTAATTTATTATACTTTTTATGCCGTTTCAGACAATTAATGTTTATTTTTAATTGTTTTGAATCTAAGCCTAATCTATTACCTACAACCTCTGAGTAAAGGTTCTGAGTTTTATTACTGTTTAATATCTCTACAGTTTGTTCTAGTGATTTAATCTTAGTAAATGATTGTTCTAAACAGCATTCTAGTTCCCTAATGCGACTCATAGACCATGAATGGGCATCATTGTTAGCGGTCAACAAATGGATTTCTTCCTGTAACCTATCTCGCTGGGCCAGTGTGTCCATATACTCAATATGGAGTTCTGCGAGTTGAGCCTTCAGGTTGAAAACCCTATTGTTGACAATCCTGATGTTCTCTTCACAGTCCGCACGCTCCCTCAGTAGATGGTTATTCTCCTCCTGGCACTTCTTTAATTCCACCAAGGTTACTCTCAGCTTGTTTTCTAGATCCTTCGCTGTGGCCTTCCTGGTCATCATAGTGCTCATTGTGGAATGGCTCATAGCCAAGGATATGCCAAACACCTATGGACAGAAAAATAATCAAGATGTTAGAGAAGAGATAAAACAGTAATGAGTAGAAGTTTATACATAATAAGTAAATAAATATATATAAAAATTAATTATACTATAGCTAAAAGGACAGTAGATAAACAACAGAAAGGGAAAATATATATAAAAATTAAAGGTGTTATTCTTTTTTTTAATGATGCAAAATATGTAGGTAAGTAGAAAAAAAAATAATCTTGTGAAATTTACTAATTTATATAATTTTTTACTAACTTATATATGGGCCTTGTTAAAGATATAAACACTTAAATTAATGTGAAGTGTTAAGTGTAGTAGGTGTTTGTATGGGGCGTTTGTTCAGTCTTCGATTTTGCTTCCACGTTTTGTCAAGCAAAAGGAGACAGAAACTATGCCAGTGTGTGATGGACGAAGCTCACGTTGGTGTGAGCCGAGTAAATGTGTGACGAGGAGTGTAAGTTAATAAGTAAAATACTCCCCGGGTTTAAAGATGATTTCAAATCCGTCCGTTGACAGCTGGTAGTAGATCTGTCCGCCAAAAACTGTTTGTATCGAGGTTTCAAACACCAAACTGAATATCTTTCACACTTTACTTTACTATTTACTTTCTATTTAACAACAATAATGAGATATAAGCATTAAATATTCATTTAAAAGTAAATAAAACTTTTAAAATTACGGAGCTACGTAATTTTACGTCTGAAGTTTCCAGTGTTGCCAGTGTATTTTTTTCCGAATAAATACCGAATATATATATGTATAACAACCTGAGGAAACTATTTAGGATAATGTTTTAGTTTCATGTTACATTATTATTTGTTATTTAAATCTGTTTGTTTCCCAAAATTTTAAAATAAAATAAAATAAAAATAATATGAAGTATATAATAAAGAGATCACAACACATAACTCTAATGCTTAGAATGTACTTAGATTCAAAGTAGTTTTGCTAGTCTATTTAAATGTTAACTTACATATCTTAACATTAAACCTTCTCGTAGTCACAAGACTTCCACAAAGTGTCACAATCATTACCATAATCAGACCGTCAAAACACTAGAAAAACCTCGAGTCTACCCCAACTTAAATGCATACTTTTACCCCAAGGTACATTCAACTTAAACGTTACCCAAGTTAGGCCTTATCTTTTCCCCAAAGTTCGTTCATTATTAAAATGCTGAAGGTCTGTTAGAATCAAAGTTTTGATCCGGGAAAATTACAACGTTTACATACAAGCTTCATAGGAGTGTAAGCCGGTATAATTTGCGAGTTCACAACCCTTAGACTTTTAGTCAAGAGTAGGCACGTACCCGGGTGTTGAATTGTTGAGTAATAGTGATTAATTTCGCGATACGGTAAAGGGTTGAGCTTCATTTTGTTTGTGGAACATTTATGGGGGATTATTAATGACTGTGTTGTACTTAATTGCAAGTTTTAATTTATTATGTGTCGTGGAGTGTTTAATTACAAATATTTGCAGTTTAGAAACCAGATCTATCTATCTTTTTTATTTTAATAAACCACACCTATAAGCGACCCTTTAGTTTTATTTAGAAACGACGAATTCGTTTTTGACATAATTATAATTAGACAAACGACGAACGAAAAAACGATGTCAACAGGCCGAACAATCAATTTAATCCGCATACCAAAAACAATATTATAAAAGGCTTTATAAAAAGCAAATATAACTTACATCAACAATATTTTTAACTAAATCACTTAATCAAATGTTATGTCTTGGAAATAACCTCCATCCAGCCTTAGTTTTTGAAATTCAGACATTACCATGTTAAAAAAATCTGCGATTTTTAGCGCTAGCTTACCAGCCATTGATATCACCGTCGTAATCCATTTTATAAGTGGATAGCATCAAAGCCAATGTAAAGAGAAAGTGATCAGCCTCAAAAGGGATTCCACGAAGGATGTCCTTATCATTGTTCAGAGTTCAAAGCTCTCTGAGCGGAGTGATAAGACTCAGTGAACGTAATTTAAAAACGTTTCATTACCCATTCACTTCCAGTTCAATTGAAATTATAGTCATGAACTACAAATTGGACATAAAGAGACCTGGCCTTTGTGAGATTCAAAAGGATTATCATTCAATCAAGCTTACATATTCGTGATGCGCCTTGTTGAATTTTTTATATCGTTATTGATGGGCTAAATAGCAACTTATTTAAGTGGGTATGGCGATTTTGACGATCAATAAATTTACTGCACGGTTGGCGTAGTCCTTTTTATAATTTGTACCATTGCTGCGCACTGGCTAGCTGCTTCTCATTTGTGAGAGCAGTCAAGTCACATTCTATCACGCCGCGCTGGTTAAGTGCGGGTTGTCAGAATTTATATATCTTACTATATAAATTCTAGTCTTATAGTGTCCTACGTCGAGACAGGAATACGCCTTGCGGAGGTGTCTTATTAGCGGCGCGAGCACCTCTCGTACTACGCAGGAGACACGAGTATGAAACTGACAGCGGTGAAGATCTGTGGGCGTCTTTTACGTATCATGGTCTCGCATTCTTGGTATGTGTTGTGTATATTAAACCAAGTGCAAGTGACGAAGATTACATGAGTTGGTTTTGCAAAACTGAAAGTTTCATACATAATTTTAAGGGTTTTGTAATTATAATGGGCGATCTTAATTTGAAAAGCGCATCAACAAATATCACAAATTATTATTGCTATTTTTTGTCATTTTGTTCACTAGTAGATAAAAATTGTATTTTGAATGATCACGGAGAAAAGTTGGACGTGATACTAGTTCGGGAAGGTTTTTATGAGGTATTTGTGTCTGGGACAGATAGTATTGTACAGCCAGATGCATATCATCCTCCGCTGGAAGTTGAGGTAAGGATTGAATTAGTTCATTGTTCCAATTTTATGGAACCAAGTAACATCAACTCAGCGAGAGATTGGAACTTTAATAAATGTAATTATAATCAGCTTTACTCGTTACTGTCAGAGATATCTTGGGATCCTGTACTACGTGCCGTTAATGTGTTAGATGCAGTGAATGCCTTTTATCAAATCATCTATGAAATTTTTGATAAATGTATGCCCAAAAAACATCGTCCAAAGACGGTTACCAAACGCTACCCTGTATGGTTCACTTCCGAAATAACTAAGGATATCAAACGTAAACTAACATTGCATGCAGTCTGGAAGCGCTCTAAATGCCGTGAAGACTACAAAACTTTTTCTGAACTTCGAAACTCCCTAAAACATCGCGTTGCTACTGCATATCAAACATATATCAGACGGGTAGAAGATAACTTAAAAGTCAACCCGCGCGAATTCTGGCGACACATATGCAGTTTGAGATCTAAGGGTGGATTTGAACCATGTGTGAACTACCAAGGTGATAGTTACAGTGGCGCTGCAGCCGCAGACGCTTTTGCCAAGTTTTTTGCTAGCGTGTTTCTGACAGATATACCACTATTAAATGCCGTAGATATCAACAGTTGTGACTATACTAAAAATAGCAACTACATGAATATATTCCAAATTGCCTGTAAGGACGTCTTAGACGGGATAAGCAAGCTCAAAGTTAGTAGTTCTATAGGCCCAGATAGTTTACCACCCATGCTTCTCAAACATCTGAAAAACTCATTTACTTCTCCCTTATGCCATATATTTAATTTATCGTTGAAAACAGGTCACTATCCTCTTCAATGGAAAATATCACGTATAACACCTATACCTAAAACATCTAAAAAAGACGCTGTTGAAGAATACCGGCCTATTGCAATCTTATCCTCACCAGCAAAAGTATTCGAAAATGTGCTTCATAAACTTATATATACACAAGTAGAAAAACATTTAAGTAATGCTCAGCATGGTTTTAGACGTAGGAGATCCGTTGAAACAAACTTGTTAACCTTGACCGAATATATTTCAGCACAACTTGACAAACGGCAACAAGTAGATGTGCTGTACTTCGATTTTCGAAAAGCATTTGACCGAGTCAATAATGATATCTTGCTGACGAAACTTAATGCCATAGGTTTCTGCCCCAAGCTACTACGTCTATTGGCTGATTACCTCCGCGATCGTCAGCAGTATGTGCGACTAGGAATTTATGAGTCCAGCAATTACCACACTCGATCTGGCGTGAGTCAAGGCTCAATTCTTGGCCCCTTATTGTTCCTGTTGATGGTTAACGATCTGCCCGCTGTTCCTCAACATGCAAAATGTCTTTTATATGCCGATGATCTAAAACTCTACGCTTCTGTTACTACTGTATCGGATTGTGAAGCTATTCAGAGAGACATAGATCTAATTTATGATTGGGGAGTTGCCAATAAAATGGAATTCAACTCATCTAAGTGTTTTGTAATGACTTTTGGTCGAAAGCAGCACCCTATTAACTTTGAATACAAGATAAATGGCTGCATTGTATCTAGATCATCGACAATAAAGGACTTGGGTGTTGTTTTCGACCAGAAGTTGACATTTCATGATCATGTTAACACCGTGGCTAAAGAGTCCTTTAAGAGGCTTGGGTTTGTTCTGAGAAACTCACGAGAATTTCAGAATGAGCATGTCATAAGAGTTCTCTATAATACGCTTGTCAGAAGCAAGTTGGAGGCGAGCTCCTGCATCTGGAATCCACACGAGGTTTCTTACGCACTTTTACTTGAAAAGGTGCAGAAAAGGTTTTTGAGGTTCCTCCATAAAGCCACTCTTGGTTACTATCCATATTTGTATCCAACCAAATATTTAATAGGATGTTTAGGATACAATATGTTAGATACCAGAAGAGAGTTTATTGAGCTTTATATGATGCTTAAAATATGTAGAGGGATAACTGATGCTCCTGATCTCCATAATGAACTGATGCGGTTATATGTTCCAAACAACTACCTTCGCGCTCGAAAGCACCGCTTACTATCTGTGCCCGTGTGCCGTACTGTGGCTCGCGCATCGTCTCCAATACCTCGCGTCATGTCCACGCTCAAAAGTCTCATGGAAGCCTACCCAAACTGTGACCTATTTGCAGACGAGTTAAATACTGTTAAGATAGTTTGTTTAAGTTTTTGTTAAATTTTTGTTTCTTTATTATTCTAGTTTTGCCTTGTTTTTGTTTTATTATTCTGTGATATGCTCCTTTGTATACTTTTCTTTTAAATATCCTTTAATGTGTATATGTTTCTATAGTGTTAATGTAATTGGTTTATGAAACCGTGTTAGCATAAATAATAAATAAATAAATAAATCTTTCTTGATTTGGAGATCCTCATATTATGAAGAACTCTCAACCTAAAAGTATTTTTTACACGATGTTTGTTTTCACCGTTAAGTAAACGGTAAAATAAATTAACTCTATGCTTCGGCAAGTCTGCGGCGCACGCCTATTCATTTAAACCCAAGACCCACCGAGATCTGCTTAGCAACTCTGTTAGCCTCTCAACTACAATAACGCTGCCATTGAAACATTGCACCGACTGACATACAAGCACAAGCTTACAATATCCACGGTCTACATATGCATACCAATACCAAAGCATAATAATACTTGAATCTGAGAATAATATTACTAATAATATTAATACTATTCCACTCCATGACCTATATAATTAATATACGTGTCCAATTTACACACACTATCAATACACTGCATTAATTTAGAATACAGTATAATTGAAGTACGGCTATAGGCTCGCCCCCTATTACGTGGGACTAAAATAAATCTGGCGCAAAGTGGGTGTGGGTGTAAGAGGTAGGCAGAGGTATATCTGCCTACCTCTTCGGGGATATAGGCGTGAGTCCATGTATGTAAGTATAATTGAACTGCAACAAATTAATTTTGTATAATATATTGAATTGCATTGTTATTTGGATCACGACACCATCATTGGCCATGTTTTTAATATGTCTCACTGATGGGCACAGGTATCTTGTCATAATAAGAAAGGTTATAAACCACTCACCGGCCAAGTGCCGGTTGGTTACTAACGACACTATATTTTTGCGACAGCGTAAAACATAATATTATAATAAATTTCAATGGTTTTATTAATTTACGAAATGAAAGTTGAAATTTCAGTAATTAATTATATTGTTTCTGATAAAGAAATGATGCATGCCGAAGATTTATTACTGTCATAGCTTTAGGACATATTTTCTATATCGTAAAACTCAGTCGAATAATGCAACACCTATTTATTTACAACATAACCGAGCGTGAAATGGGTACGACTTTATAAGCTTCGATCCTCTTTTACTTCAGGAAATATGTTATATAAATTACGATCATATAGGTACCACGGGATTTTACATTTTTCATCTTTACCCCAGTGATCACAATTTATGATAACCGATTTTTTATGCATTTTAATAAAAATCTTCGTAACTATAGCGAAAGCACTGCTCAAGAGCGCTTATCGATAATTGGGAAAGTGTTCCCATCCTTATTCATATACTTAATCATAGTGCAAAAATATGAAAATCTTATAAAATACTTTAACGGAAGCCGTTTTATTGAAAATATTCTTTAACCGCTATTTTCTTAGTAAATATGTTTTATGTCAGAGTTTAGGGGATGCCTGAAGGCCTCCGGTATGGCCTAACTAATTTTTTGAGACTAGAATCGGGACCAATGGCTCCAGATGCCTTTCAAGCTACCGCAAAGGTCTGAAGATTAATGTCGAAATAAGCTGTCACCCATCCAAATAGTGATAAGTGCTAACGTTGCTTTACTTCGCCGATCTCTAACAAAAAATAAGTTCAAAGACGCTATGAACGCTGTGCAAAGATAGATATTACGGCAAATTAAATGTGGATAAAGTCATTACATACTTTTTGAAAACTTACTTTACTTCACAAAGTACTTATACATATTATTGACCTTTCAATGATCCCAAGGTGTGGGTAGCGTGTTTTTAACCGACTTCAAACAAAAAAAAAGGAGGAGGTTCTCAATTCGGCCGGATTTTTTTTTTTCGATGTATGTAATCCGATTTCGCCGAGGTTTCTGAATTGATTTACGTAATTATTTTTTTGTTTGATGCGCAATAGATTCGAATTGGTCCCATAAAAATTTGATTCATGTCGGCCCAGTAGTTTTTATTTTATGAGCATTTTTTTATTTACATTCAACTATCCTTAAGGTTAAAATTCCTATGAATAATAATTGTGACGGCTGATGTCATATCAAATTGTCATCATTACGGTCACCAAGGACTACTGACGTCTACACGACAAACTGGCCGGTCGTCAAACATAATAATTAGCAAAAAGGTTTGAAGACTATTTCAATATTTGGAAATGACAGTTTTAAGTTAGATGACGTAAGCACTCTGTCAAGTGTTCGCTAAATTCGCCACTAATTGATAACAAGGCGATGGCCGTGCTGATAATACATCCGCTTTATGTTCTTAACGCGTGGGTTCAAATCCAAGTCATAACAGTTAGTGGATTTTGGTTTTTATTAAATTTGGAAAATGTTTATGAATATTCAGCAAATATTATTTTTTTTATCTTAGGTAGACCTTAAAAAAAGTATAATTGGTCTATAAGTAGGATTAACATTATAATGTACAATAAAATAAAACTAATTTAATTATATAACTAAACTATCCTAAACTATAAAAATCAAAACTATGAAAAGAAAAGTAAATAAAGGATGATAAAAAATTAAATTCCTCAAAAAAAAAACGCTTTAACGCTGTCGACCGGTAGCGTGCCCAGAAGGCTGGTAGCATTGCCAGGTTGAATGGCAATGCTTATTCTCTCAGCAAGATATAAACCAGCCCTCTGCTCACGGGAAGCATCGATCAGCCTTCTGGCGATTTCTTTGTATAATGCGCGTGCACTAGGGCCCCATGGCCCCAGCGTTTCGACCCCAAACGGCTCAAAAACGTAATTACCAGCCAGGTTTCCGTATTTGCGCCGTTTGAGGGTTTCCGCCGATGCAGCAGCAGCGCCAGCATCATCAAAATATTATTTAAATATTTCGAATAAAAATTAAAAAATTCTAGAAACTTCAAAAAGGAATGGACAGACTGCCTCGTTCGTCTCGCGGCATATATGTGCGCGTGGGATTGAGAGGTCTCGGGTTCGATTCTCGGGTCGGGCAAAGTGTTATTGGGTTTTTCCGTTAGGCAATTCTCAGTAGCAGCACGGAGTCTGGTAATGTGCCCGGTACGGCAATAGGCTCGCCCCCTATTACGTGGGACCTAAAAAATCATGGGAAATGTGAATGTAATATTACACCTCTGCCTACCCCTTTGGGAATACAGGCGTGAGTCTATAAAAAAAATATGTCAGACATCGGGTGTTGAATTTTGTATACGTATTTAAATTGGATGACAATGGAAAGTTATTATGACATAGAGCTGCTCTGATGATGGAATCGAAAGGTGGCCATAGGAATAATATAGAAAATCAGTAATTAATTGACAAAATTTTATAGAGTTTGGGCTCGTTCTCGTCCGATGAAGGAGTCAGAAGGTGGCCATACGAACTCAGTAATAACAAAAATCTATTTGAATTGCACAATGATGATAATGGTGACTTCAAAGACGTAAATCATGCGATAATGCCATGATTTGTCGATTATTAATGAGACCAAGTCTATTAGCTCTCTGCTCAAAAGACTCATTCCCTAGACGCTCTTGGATCTTACCGAGTCTAGAATTATACTGTTTAAGAGTTTCTTGACGGTAACGTGATTTCATATAATTATGCTTTCCTGGCCAACAATCGGTTTTCAGGATCTTTAATAGTCTCACAAGAACGTAAAACTGTGTCCCAAAGAGCATTTTTACAGAGACGACTACTTTTATCCGTCCCCGTTTCTTGAGTTCTATATTTTAAGGCACGCAGCACCTTTTGTATGTCTACCTATAACTAGTTGACAATACAACAATAGGTTCACTAAAAAGTATTAAATAAAAATAACTACGTTAAAAACAACCGACTTCAAAAACGAAAAAGTGAAAATAATAAAGATTTAACATTAATTAAATACTACCTATTATTTATTATTATGTGCTATTGACTAATTGGTTTGAAGTCGGTACCAAATCAAATTTCAAAAGCCTTTAAATTAAAGAAGGCATTTCATAATTCACATGAATTCACATTCTGTTCAATACATTTTCGTATTAATTTTTTTCATCATTCTTCGTATTAACTGAAGCTGCTTATTATATTAAGATCAAATTGCTCTATATTAGGTTTATTTATGCATCTTTATCTTTATAGTAGTCATTTCATTGTATTAATTTGCTCGTATTCATTTAAGTGATTAAAATATTATTATTTGTTTAAGGCTTGGCACCGACTTCAAACCTATTAGTAAATAGCACATAATAATAAATAATAGGTATTATTTAATTAATATTAAATCTTTATTATTTTTCATTTTTTCGTTTTTGAAGTCGTTTGTTTTTAACGTAGTTATTTTTATTAAATAGTAATAAAATGGGTTATCCAAACTTCATTTGATAAAAATTTTCTTGAGACAGTTAAATTCTGATTTAGAAACTGTAACGCAAGTCTAAGTATTGGGATTTAAATATTTGGTAATATTTCTATTCCCACTTTCAAAAGTGAGGCATTTATAATAATATGCATCTATTTACTATTTTAGACAGCCTCTTCGCGTGCCTTAGAGACTGAGGCGTTATACCTATTCGACCATGAACGAGCAAGACCTGATACAAGCACATATTATTTTCTATATCAGTCGTGTTCTACTAATTATTGTTTCTCAGAATCCAATAATACATAATATATTTAGCCCAAGACCTCATGGTTGACCTACAAATAATTAGGGACGTTGTAAACACCCTGTACAAAGGTATTTTCCTTCTTCTACTACTCTTGTATTCAGTGTATTTGGTAAAAATTAAATTATGTTTGAACGAAACGAGACACAACAAAACGACAACAGAAGCCTTTGCCTTAAAAAGAACTGCCGCAAACACCACAGAAACAAAAAATGCAATCTCATAATTGAATTCACGACCTACCCAAACAGAGGCCTGACAGTTAAAACAAAATTGTCTTAGCATAACAAAACAGAAATACAATCAACGTAGGCAAATAAAAGCACAAATTTATTAACATTATTCAATTTAGCATCAAAATAAGCTACAGGGGGATCCCCTTTTTAAAATTCCGCTCCCATTTTTTACTGCAGAGTTCTTTGCGCCAATTTGGCGTTCGATGGTGCTCTCGCAACGGTATTAGCATATTAATGAACGGCAGCTACAAACTAACATTTGTCATTACTTTTGTCCTGACTCTGCGAGTTACGCCTTAGGTAACAAAGGCCCTTTATCTGGTGCACGGATCTTGTGTTGTGATGTTTCTCAAATGGTAAACGTAATGCATCTTTCATTATCATTATACCCTGTAATGTAAGTAAAACACATAAGTCGAGTTGACAACTGTTTATTATTTTTAATCACAACACTCATCAAAGAGGTTGCGTGTCTACTACACAACATCTTCCCCATAAAATAAAATGAAACAATAACACCTATTAAAATTTAACTGTTTAAGAATACTTCTACTAACCCAACCCAACATACTATTTATTCTTCTTACTTCGAGTGTAGGGTGGCGAGTATAATGTACGATCAATTTTACAATTTGGCTTATACTCATCATCACCCTCATCACTTCCCGACACAAATTCCTCTTCGTCTACATCGACAAAATTATCATCATCTTTTATCTTTTCTACAGGACCAATACACTTCATCAAGTGTCGGCGATTACGACGGAAAATACCCCTTCTATTTTTTATTAGATAGGAACGTGGGGTAGGCGCTTTTCCCACAACCTTGCCACGCATTCGTCCGTTTTTATTTGCCAACATTATAACGTCGTCGCCTACACTTAACTCAGGTAGTGATTTACAATGCTGATCATAATAATTCTTTATTTTTATTTGTTTTTCCATTAGCTTATCGTGCTGTAATTTATCATTAATATTTGTTCGTTTTAATAAATCATACAAAATATAACATTAGAAAAATCAAATTGAAGCGTCCACCTGCACCTTGGATGACCGAGGGTATCCGGATGGCGATGCGACGCAGAGACCGAGCATTTCGTAGATATAAAAAGGATCGGTGTGATGACAATTGGTCTCTCTTCAAGACAGCAAGGAACAGGTGCAATCAGATGGTACGTAATGCTAAACGCCGACATATTCACGAAAACATTACTAACTCATCCCCCACCAATGTATGGCAGTTTTTAAGATCACTAGGAATTGGTAAACCTCACGAACAAGTGGTTCTGCCGGCGACTATTCGTTTGGACGACATCAATCGTCACTTTACTACCGCTATCACTTTAGACGACCAAACTAAATGTCAAACCATGGCCCACTTGGACGGCTTACCTCGCCCCAACATAAATTCTTTCTCCTTTTCTCCTTTATCATCAGGTGAGGTCAAAAAGACTATCCTTTCTATTAAGTCCAAAGCCGTGGGTTGCGATGACATTAGTCGTCGCATGATCACGGTTATCCTTGAGCAAATTTTACCTGTAATTACCCATATCCTGAACTTTTCCCTTGATACAGGTAAATTTCCCTACTTATGGCGTAAAGCTTATGTCCGTCCTTTACCTAAAATATCCAATCCCACTCTGTTAACAGATTTCCGGCCCATATCCATTCTTCCTTTTCTATCCAAGGTACTTGAGTCGTGCGTCCAGAGACAGTTGTCCGGGTTTGTTTACCACAACAACATCCTGTCACCACTTCAATCTGGATTCAGACCTGGACATAGTACTCTCTCCGCATTGCTCAAGGTGACTGGCGATGTGAGGGTGGGGGTGGAGGAAACCAAGGTTACTGTATTGATCTTGGTGGACTTCTCAAACGCCTTCAACAACGTCAGTCACACCTCCTTCTTTCAATCCTTTCCCATCTAATGATCTCACCTATGGCACTGGAATGATTCTCTTCTTATCTTCGTGGACGCCAGCAGTCAGTACGGGTTGATGAAACCTCATCAATATGGTGTGATTTGTACTCTGGTGTTCCTCAAGGCGGAATACTTTCTCCTCTTCTGTTCTCATTATTTATTAATCTCCTTACCCATGAACTTCATTGTGCGTATCATCTGTATGCCGATGATCTCCAGCTTTACACACAATCCAAGGTGGAAAATCTACGTTCTGCAATAGGGGCAATAAACCAAGATTTTAATGCTATCAAGGATTGGTCGAAACGGTTTGGATTGGCAGTGAACCCTGCTAAATGTCAGGCTATTCTAGTTGGCAGTGCCCGTATATTGAACAGGGTTGACTTGCAGGCACTACCAGATGTAATTTTTGACGGGCAAATTATCCCGTTTAGTTCTAGCGTCAAGGATCTTGGTTTGTATATTGACGCCCACCTTGATTGGCGTACTCAAGTGGCAAATGTCAGTCGTAAAGTCATTGGTGCCTTACGGTCTCTGTATCGTTTGAAGAACTTTCTGCCGGTCAAGACTAAGACAATGTTAGTACAGACTTTAATATTTCCTATAATTGACTATGGTGATGTGTGCTATCTCGACCTTAATGCAGATCAGCTCAACAAGCTCGACCGCCTTCTCAATAATTGCATTAGATTCGTTTTCAATCTCCGCAAATGTGATCATATTACTGAGTACCGGTTAAAGCTACGATGGTTACCCATTCGCCAACGCCGTAGCCTACGTACTCTGTGTACTCTTTATTCTTTATTGCACTCCCCAAATGCGCCTGTGTATTTAACTCCTCATTTTCAACTTCTTTGTAATACACATGAGAAAAATCTTCGTTCCTCAAATAACCTTCTTCTCCTCTGTCCTTCTCACAGTTCTAGCCTTGTACATTCTTCGTTTAATATACAATCTATCCTTCTCTGGAATGCTCTCCCTCTCGATATCAGGATGTCCACTAGCCGTTTTGTGTTTAAAACCAGAGTTCGCCAGACCTACATAGACGAACAAACTGAATCATCATAGGATTATAATTTATCTATTTTGTATGTATATAATTATTTTAATGTATATATGTAGTATATATTTATAATGTATTAGGTATATAGGTTTATATAATTATATTATATGTATGTATGGTATTTAAGTACTATGTATGTAATATATCAATGTATATATATATGTATTAATCTGGTTTCTGTCTTGCTTTTAATGTCAATTTATGAATTGCACCTATTACATGTATCTCTGCATCACCCAAAGGTTGACTGGTAGATAATGCCTACGGCATTAAGTCCGCCTCTATACTATTTATGTGCACAAAGTTTATAAATAAATAAATAAATATTGTCGTTATATAAATCTGAAAGAGGCGCTCGCGACAGTGTGTCTGGTATATACATATACTTCCCAGGCTTATACATGACATAGAAATCATATCCTTGTACTCTTAACAACATACGCTGCAAGCGTGCTGGGACTGAATCCAAAGATTTCTTAAAAATACTTTCGAGTGGTTTATGATCTGATTCTATAACCACATTACTTTTACCATAAATATATTGGTGAAATTTCTCACACGCAAAAACGATCGCCAACATTTCTTTTTCTATTTGTGCGTACCGTTGCTGTGTTTCAGTGAGTGTACGTGACGCATATTCGACTGGACGTCCCTCCTGCATGAGCACCGCACCTAAAGCAACACTGCTCGCATCCACTGACAGCACCACAGGGCTCCTAACATTAAACAAAGTTAAAACCGGTGCTTTACTTATTAGTTCCTTTAATTTATTGAATGCGTCCCTATGACCAGCTTCCCAACTCCAAATTTCATCTTTTTTCAACAATCTTGTTAGTGAAAAAATGTGTTCTGAGTAATTCGGTATGAATTTAGAAAGATAATTAACTGCCCCTATAAACCGTTCTAAACCTTGCCTATCCGTTGGCTATATTAGTAATAGCCCTTACTTTCTCGGGATCCACTTTCATTCCATCTTTGTTAAAAATGTGACCTAAATATGTAACTTCCTCAACACATATGCGACATTTATCTTTATTAAATTTAAGGTTAATTTCTCGAGCCCTATCTAACAAAGCTCGTAGGCGCTTATCGTGTTCTTCTTTATTTCTACCCCAACAAATTATATCATCGATAAATGAATCTACTCCCTCTAAGCCTTCAAGTAGTTGTTTGACCTTCGCATGAAACACTTCGGGTGCGCAATTCAAACCAAACGGTAGTCGTAAATATTGATATCGCCCAAACGGTGTACTGAACGTGCATAAATCTGTACTAGCCTTATCTAACTTAACTGACCAAAATCCTGAGTATGCATCTAAAACGGTAAAGTATTTAGCATCATAAAACTTAGTAGCTAATTCGTCTATTGTTGGTAATTGAAAATGTGCACGTTGTATGGCCTTATTGAGTGGCCTTGGGTCCATGCATATGCGCAACTGGCCATTTTTCTTAGCAACAATCACTAATGAATTCACCCATGGAGTAGGATGACTCACTTTTCTAATGACTCCTAATTCAGTCATCCTATTCAGCTCATCATATTGTCCGTGTGGTGACGGATTAAGAATACGAAATGTCACCACCCCATATCATCCCATGGGTGTCGTAAGAGCCGACAGAGGGAGCATATTATGCAGAGAACAGTACTGTAAGAGAAGGACAACTTGATACAAACCCTATACCAACCCGTTTGGCCAGCGTGGTATAGTAGGCCAATTCCTCCTTTCAAAGGAGAGGCCTAGTCCAGCAGTGGACTTTTAAAGGCTGATGATGATGATGATGATTCAGCTCATCTTGTAACTTATCACGTACTCCTAAAGGTACCTTGCGGGTTGCACAAATCACAGGCGTGACAGTTCTATCGACAACAATGTGATACTCTCCTGGCAAACAGCCTAATCCATTAAACAAGTCTTGATATTCGGATAAATTTATATGATGTATTCTTTTTACCAAACCTAAAGATAAACAAGCTTGCAATCCCAGCACACTCTGACAATTAATAACAGCAATTGCAAATTTTAACTCATAAGATTTATTCTTATAGCGCCATCTTAAATTGCAAATACCTTTTATTGGGATATTAACACCGCTATATGATTGCAATTTAATATGCTGCTTACTATTAATTAATTTACTGTCGTAACCTAAGGATATAAAACGTTTGTATGATAAAACATTAATGTCTGCCCCCGTATCCAATTTGAACTTTTCGTAACCACATTTCCCTTGAAGGGTTTCATACCAATCCTCAGAAGAGGATCTTATTTCAGACATATTATACAAGACAGATATAAAATGACTCACAATCATCTTCATCAATTACTTTTTCTTCATCAACACCTATATCATACATTTTCTTGACTCCGGTTCTAGACTTACACTCTCGAGCAAAATGACCCTGATTTTTACACAGATAGCATTGTACGTATATGGCCGGACACAAGCTGGCATCTGTGCATGTACCACCACACCTAAGACAATGTCGCGGTTCGCTTGAATTGACATATCGCCGCGTTGAGTTAGAACCCGCGGCAATATTGGTCATACCACGTCCACGACGGCGTCCCTTGCTGCGCCAACCACCGCGGCAGCCACGACTGTCTGCACGACGTATGTCCAGTGCATCAACTTGTCCCGATGTCGATGTGCCTGCTGCACCACGTGTCTCCAACAGACATTTATTTTCTTGTGATATCTCATCAACCTGAACTATCTTAATCGCTTTATCTAACGTCAGATCATCTGCTCGTAACAAACGATCGCGTGCGGCCGTGCTGCGTATGCCACAAACGACACGGTCACGAATCAGTTCCTCCTCTAAGATTTTAAATTCACAGATCTTGCTCAATATGCGCAACGCAGTTACATACTGATCAATTGACTCACCGCTTTCTTGATCTCTGGTAAAGAAGTTATATCGGGCCAAAGTAATGTTCTGCTTAACGCCAAAATATTTATCAAACCTTTTCAATAGTAAAGTGACATCCTCCTTGTCACTTTCCTATTCAAATGTAAAGGTCTCAAAGACGTCGAACCCCTCGGGTCCGATTAAATTTATTAGAAGACTGGCCTGCACGATTGTTTCTTCTTTATGCACCCCCGATGCTTTTAAAAATAATAAAAATTGCGTCCGCCATCGTTTCCATTCGTCAGCCCGGCTGACGGAGCTGCCCTCAAGACTTAGTTCCGGCGGAGGCCGGGCGTGTTCCATTTCGATTTTGCCTCAGTATCGTTCACAACATTGGCTAGATTAATTATTATATAATTATTTTCACCGCTGTCACCATGTAATGTAAGTAAAACACATAAGTCGAGATGACAACTGTTTATTATTTTTAATCACAACACTCATCAAAGAGGTTGCGTGTCTACTACACAACACCCAACGAATCTTTTCATCCTCTGCTAGCGCGTACACTTTTTCTTTGCGAAGTTTTTGAAATGCTAAATCTTAAACTAGGACTTACATCTGCCGACGTAGCAATGTCTACTCAACGTAAATTAGGCTTTCTAAATCTTTAAAGTTTCTGAAATGGAAATTTGCATCTTTTTTAAAACTGTTTGGAAGTTTTCGTATGCGCAAGTGCCAATTTTGCGGTATTTTGTTTAGCTTCCAAGTTTTGTATTACTTGAAATAGCTGGTAGTTTATTCACTAACTTAATTTAAGTTCTTTTTTCACTAAAATGTATTACGTGATTTGGGTGCAATATGATCCTGTAATAACTTGATTAGATAAATACAATTCTTAGAGCCAAATCATTTTACAGGTAAACTTCTATCATCTCATGTTGTTAAATACCATAGCGAATATGTTGCGTTGCACCCAACCCAAACTGTATAAAGAATCACATCCTAGAAAACAAAAAATGCTATTATTTTTTAATTCTACTAAAACAAAGCTGCGAAAACAGCAAAAGGAATACACGCACTTTTAATTTAACTTCTTCCAATTCCACCAGGAAGATTTGACCGAAAATTATCACATGAAATCTGTTCCAGTTCAGAGAAAAACGCTTTTCCCATTTTTGTGAAGGAACAAAGCTCACTTACAATTGTACGGTAGCTACCTATCAATGCGTTATTTAAGCTACGTCCCACAAGAGTGGAACGTGAGGCGGAACCTAATACGGGTGTCAGTTTTTGCCTGAATAATATGACGGCCAGGATAGTGAGACGAACAACCATTTTTTGAGCAGATTGTAAAAGGTAAAGGATTTTTTAGAGTTCACGGATATTTCATCAGGGGCTTTTATTGGTGTCACTTTCTATCTGAGACGAATCGTCCGAATCTATATTTCATATACTTCCGTTCGGGGTGTCATCAGTGTAAAGAAGTTGGAAGAGACGTAATCTTAGTTAATTCTCTGAGATACTTTCAAATAATTTGGTGTGATGCTTCTTTCATTATTGTAAAATTATTTTGAAATTTCATATTCAGTCACGCCCAAACTAGAAAACGGTTATATTGAAAATTTAAATAGTATTATTTGTAGCGAAAGGATATAAAAAACCCATAATAATATTTAATGGATGTTCGGTTTTTGGAAAGCGAAAAATATTTCAATTGTATCGAGTTTTATTAAGTTAATATCAGAATAATTTTAGCATTGTACTTGAATCAAGAAATTAAATTTATTATGAACACTATAACATTCAAAACAACAAATAAAGCTACTGCGGAAAAAGGCTCTTCCATCATAATTTATGAATAAATTAATGAATTAATTTAGAGGAAATAAAAATAATCTGCCTATATTTAAATAGACAGATTATTTTACGTAATAAATGTTATTCCAATTAAAGTGCAAAAATTTTTGTGCTAAAACATATTTAATTAATAACTAGGAAAATGTCATCTTTGTCATTAATATTCCTTAATACTTACTATCACGTATAATGATAAATATGGTGTCTTCTAAACCAATTTTGTAATTTGGTACTAAAGTTGAGTGGTGCAAATACAATTCAAATATGGTTACTTATTCAGTTATATCTTTTAATGCACCTATAGGTATTAACAGAAGCTCATGACCATTCCTTCCAAGCACCAAGCTTTTTACAACTAAGTGAGTACTATCAATAAAAATGTAAGGCAAAACATTATAAGAGAATTATGGTCATGATCATAAGTATCCTACATTTCATAAACCTTTTGAAAAGTTAACAATAATATATTAAACTTTTTATACATTTCGGCCTTACTTCATTTCCACTCTGAAAGCTGATGAGTGGCGAGACACCATTTGTGAAAATGGGCCGCATCTCTTACCGCCTTCATTCAGCGCAATTAAATTTTTAATTAAAAACTTTAATGATACTGGATATTGTATTACTTGTGAATTCAAATTCGGTTACCTAGTGGTTTCTGAAACCCATACCCATTAAAAAGAAAGGCTTTATTACACAATGAGTTTTTTTCTCTGTCCCACTTAATTTTGCTAAATTGCCAATGGTTAGTTCGCACAATAGCTCTCTACTGGTATCTTGTTGTGGACCTGCGGTTGTGTAACAGCTATACATATATATGTTTAAGTTGAGAGTTGTTTGTATGTCGGTAGAACGAGCTAATCTCAGGAACAACTTGTTTTATTTTTTTGTGAATTAGCCCATTGAAATCAAACTATATTTTAGGAGGCAGCGATAGCATAGTGGTGAAACCGATAGACTGCTACGCAGAGGGTCCGGGTTCGAATCCACGGCGCGCACCAATGACTTTTCGCAGTTATGTGCGTATTAAATTGTTAATTATCACTTGCTAAACGGTGAAGGAAAACATCGTGAGGAAACCTACATGTCGGAGAGTTCTCCATAATGTTCTTGAAACACATCTAAAGTCTGCCAACCTGCACTAGGCCAGCGTGGTGGACTATGATGGCCTTACCCTTCTCATAGTGAGAAGAGGCCCATGCCCAGCAGTGGGACAGTTTATTTACACTGCTGATGATGATATTATATATGAACCGAATGATCTAGAAACTGCATTTTATATTACCAGCCGACGTTTCGATTTCTTTACAGGAACCGTTGTCACGGTACTCTGACGTGAAATTTATCTTTGACTTGAATTTAAAAGTTAATTCTAAGTACCCGAATACGAGGGTCAAACTGAAAGTTCTTAGAACTGGCCACTTATAAACAATATAATAAAAAAAATATTCTAAAATTTGAAAATAGAACTCTTTGCCAATATTACTGAGTATATATTTCATTCATTTGTCATTTGTTTTACGATTTGGCGGCAAATTGAAAATTGTCTGTGTCACGTCAACATGAATTTAACACGAGAAAATTTTCGTGCAATGATTTTTTATAACTTTCGATGTCATTTAAGTCAACAAGAAAGTTATGATAGACTACAATTGGCCTTTCACGATGAAGCCCCATCTCGTGCGACTGTTTACAACTGGTTTAATGAGTTTAAACGTGGTCGCACTAATCTCACTGATGATGTACGTGAGGGACGGCCTTCTACGGCGACGACTGAAAATAACATCTGTGTTGTGCGGCGTATGATAGAGACTGACAAAAGAGTGACCTATCAGCAGATTCGGACAAGCTTAGGCATCGGTATGAGTCAAGTGCACAAAATCCTCCACGAACATTTAGCGGTCAGGAAGCTTTGCGCCCGGTGGATACCTCATAATTTGACTAAGGCTCAAAAACTCCATCGTGTGGATTGGTGCCGTAAAATGATTGAAAGATTTAACGGAGGTGACTCAAATGCTGTGTTCGACATACTAACAGGTGACGAAAGCTGGATTTGCTGTTATGATCCTGAAACCAAAAGACAATCTGCTCAGTGGGTGTTTCCTTTCGAGGAGTTGCCAACTAAAGTGAAGAGAGATCGAAGTGCGGGAAAAAAAATGGTGGCCTCGTTCTTTGGAAGGATAGGTCATTTCGCAACAATTGTGTTAGAGGATCAAAAAACAGTTTCTGCAGAATGGTACACTACCAATTGTTTGCCACTTGTCTTGGAAAAAGTTCGAGAGAAACGACCTCGCAGTAGGATCCTCCTTCACCACGACAACGCCTCGTCGCACACCGCCAAGCAAACGATCGACTATTTGGCGACATCAAACGTTGAATTACTGGGTCACCCGCCGTATAGCCCCGACCTCGCGCCTTGTTATTTTTATTTATTTCCAAAAATTAAAGAAAAACCTAAAGGAAAGCGGTTTATGAATGCTGAAGAAGCGGTGGCTGCGTATCGCGATGCCATTGAAGAGACCCCTAAGGACGAGTGGGCAAAGTGCTTTTCCCAGTAGTTCCATCGCATGCAGCGGTGTATTGACGTCAATGGACAATATTTTGAAAAGATATAATAAAACTAATAACTGGCTAATGTAATCAGTTTTTGATTTTCTAAGAACTTTCAGTTTGACCCTCGTATTGTTAATCTTTATGCAGATTGTGCTTACGGTGTCTTGATGTCTTCTTGTGTTTTTGTCCTTCTTGGGTTTCATTAGCATGATGATACGCGGGTGTAGGTAACCGTGAGTTCAGGTAGTACCTATAATTACGTGATTGTTGATAAAAAATTATGAAGAGAAACTATGATTGAACCGACTTGTGTTAGGTTCTGCTATATAATTGGTCATATACTACTGAATATATAAGCTGTAGTTCTTGGTTAGCAGGTACGTATCCCGATTCCGTAGCAGGGTGCGCCAGAGGTAAAATAGCCCAAAAGATACTTTTTTACTTAACCTTTCCCTTAAAATATTAAATCAAACAATTTTTACCTTTGGTAAATTAACTAGGTAGAAGACAAAACACCGTTATTACTGTATTTAGTGAACGTAATAGAAAATATATCCTTTTAGACTCTGCCAAAACAACTTCAAATATAATTATAAATTGGTGTAAGTAAAACCTACAGTGCTTTTTCTACAAAAGGATCTTTTAAAGACATTTGTGGGCTGTGGTGTTTATGAAGGGTAAAAGAAAGATAAGTGTAAAACCCTGACGCAATGTAAATACGATTGAGAATTCCTTTTCTATTTTCGGTTGCAAAAATCATTGAAACATTTTGTGAAATTGTTCAACGAGTTTTGAATTAGCTAAGGCCATCATGCATCGGATAGAGAAAAAAAAAAGTTGGTGGTTATGGTTTGGTTTAGGACGGTTTCAGATTAGCGTATTTTTCAGCGCGTATACGGTCGTTTCAGCATACGCGCTTACACGCGCGCTACATTTCGCGCTTAAAAAATCGGACTCGCCTAAACGGGCATAACCTAATGGATGGAAAGAGGAATCCACCACGCACCCTCAGATTGACCACCCCAACTATTACAATAGAAAAAGGTTGACAATACCGAACTCTTCTAAAAGCATAAGGGCTATAGGAATGGTATGGGTTCCAGGAAGATACCTGACTTGCAGTATCCCACTGTATGCGCCAACTATTCTTCGACACGTGTTTCACCTCTGCACGAGGCATCCTCAGGAGCGATGGGCAACGACTGAGCCAGCTCAGTCGTTGCCCATCGCATGTTACATTGTGCATCTTACAATGGAGTTCCGCCAAGTAACGCCTGATTCAATCAACTATAAACGGGCATATTTTGGTGTATTCGCTCGAAACGGTAAGGGTGGTTTCAGATTAGCGTATTTTTCTGCGCGTATACGGTCGTTTTAGCATACGCGCTTGCACGCGCGCTACATTACGCGCTACAAAAAACCAGACTCGCCTAAACGGACATATTTCGGCGTGTTCGCTCGAAACGGTAGTGATATCTTGTCAGTGTTAACATGGATTCTGACGGCTAAGCGCGTCATCGCTCGTACGAGTTGCGCCTGTGCTAAATGGCGTGCCTATACGCGCCTACATGCGCTTCCAAAATCGAGTTTATACGCTCGTATAAAACGCTAATCTGAAACCGCCCTAAAGGTCTCTCTAACGGCTCGCGCTTATACGAGTTTAGAAGCACGTCAATGCTCGTACGAGTTTCACGTGTGCCAGAAGGCGCCTACATACGCTTCTAAAGAGAGCTTATACGCGCGTATAAAACGCAAGTCTGAAACCGCCCTTAAGCTGCCACGTCGCTGGCTGACACTGCCCCGAGTGTTGTGGGTTCGATCCTCACACAAGACCACACTTAGTGCCATTCATAAATCTTGTTTCCAGACTGGGTGTTCATTGTGTCTGTTAGTTCTATGGTTGTAAATTCCCCCGCGAGACAGGATTAATTCCTAGCGCGGGAGTTGAATTTATCAATAAAAAATACGACTATGAATGATAGACTACTATATAGTAAATTTTGCTCACATTGATTTCTAAAAAAATTTATTTGCTTCTGTAGTATATACATACTATATTTATATTATAAAGCTTTCAAGCTTGTTTAAACGTTTGGTTGGACGCGCTAATATCAGGAAGTACTAGTGCGATTTAAAATGATTTTTAGTTGGATAGCCCATTTATTGGGAAAGGCTATAGGATAAAACATCATGATCTGAGCTGCGGTTGCGGAGCAGTAGCCCTGAGTAACGCGGGTGTAAACGCGGGCTCAGCTTATTTATAAGAAAAATAACATTAAGTAAGGCAGGTCGCCTTATCGCCTACGTCATAAAAATGTCCAAATGTTTACAGTCCCAGTAGTTTATACTCTGCGGTAGAATGTCAGGCAGGACTACTGATTTTATATACTTATATATGGTTATTCTGATGATGATGATCATCAGAATAACCATATATAAGTACATATTATATAGTGCAACAACGCATCGTAGAGCTTCTGAAAGTGGCGTTATTTGCTTTCTGAAAAGATCTATACATAGCATTTTTTATAGGTTTCTCATGAAATAAATGTAAACATGATGCTCTAAAGAAATAACTACAATAATCCGGTGCTTTTCTTAATTAAACCTTTGTCACGGCAATATAGCTTTCATTAAGTTTCTTAGAAGAAGTATTATATATTGGCATCTTGAAAATGCAATTATTTCATGCAATTGATCTGATAATAACATCACATTTATCAATAATTAATACCTTAATAAAACTAAATCCCTCATATTGACTGTTTTCTTATCAGATGTATTAAAAAAAATAACACTTTCACGGACAGTAAACGCCTATAGGCGTGATAACAATAAAACTTCAATTGTGTCTCGTTTACTGTTCGTGAAAGTGTTAAGAAGTTTCTAATGTATTACGAAATTACACGGCGCTTTGATAAGCGTAAGAGGCCTTTGAGAGTTTTAACCTAGAATGGAATGAAACATCTACGGAGGTGTCCCCATGACTGCAGTATTAAGTACAGTCACAGTTTATTCTCAGCTGTTGTAAAACTATTACTGCTTGTAAGGAAAATAATTCTTCTTCTAATATTCTAATCTACGGAGGTGTGCCCATGACTGCACTATTAAGTACAGTCACAGGTTAGTAACAATAGGTGTGGAACTATTACTACTTGTAAGAAAACGAATTATTCCTCTAATCTTCTAATTTTGAAGAATAAAGTGAACATCGACTTCTCATATTCCACCACGGACGAATTTTATGCATAGCGTGTTTAAAGTTTTTTATGTAAGTTTGAAACATTTGCCAGTAAACAGTGGCATAAACACTGCCGTCATAAAAACAAGAAACCTAAAAATGCGTTATATAAATTTTAGCAGTCGCATCTGTTAGCCAACTACATTTCGAATATGGCGCAATCTATACTAATATAATAAAGCGGAAGAGTTTGTTTGTTTGTTTGTTTGTTTGTTTGTTTGTTTGTTTGTTTGAACGCGCTAATCTCAGGAACTACTGGTCGGATCTGAAAAATTCTTTTTGTATACGATAGCCCAGTTATTCCGGAAGGCTATAGGCTATATAACATAACGCTTCGACCCTTTGGGGCCGGGCAAAAGGCTAAAACATAATGTCGGCTAATCTCAGGAACTAGCAGTCGGATTTTCAAAATTGTTATTGTCTAAGATAGCCCAATTATTCCGAAAGGCATAGGCTATATAAAATTACGCCACAACTTTTAGGGGCCAGACAAAAATAATAAAATGGTCAAACGAGAAGGGGGAGGGTTGGGTCAAAGGCAAAAAAAGGCTAAACGAATAGGATACAATCTACATGGGAATCATTTTCGAAATTTTCGGGACGCTGATTAATAATATGAAATTTATTTAGTGATCCAAGATGGCGGATGGGCAATCAAAGATGGCGGATGGGAAAATTTAAAAAAATCAATATTGGTATCGTCTCCGATGTTAAAAGGGATGGGGAATCCAAATACAACATCTATTTCGTGATTCAAGATGGCGGATGTGAAATCAAAAATGGCGGATGGGAAAAATTAAAAAAAATAATATGGGTATCGTCTCTAATGATTTAAGGGATGGTGAATCCAAATACAACATCTATTTCGTGATCAAATATGGCGGATAGGAAATCAAAGATGGCGGACGGGAATTTTTTTAAAAGTCGATATGGGTATCGTCTCCGATATTTTAAGGTATGGAGAATTCAAAACCACCATCTATTTTGTGATCAAAGATGGCGGATGGGAAATCAAAGATGGCGGATGAGAAAATTTTAAATATCAATATGGGTATCGCCTTCGATATTTTAAAGGGTGGAGAATCGAAATACAACATCTATTTCGTGATCAAAGATGGAGGATGGGCAATCAAAGATGGCGGATGGGAAAATTTTAAAAAATCAATATTGGTATCGTCTCCGATGTTAAAAGGGATGGGGAATCCAAATACAACATCTATTTCGTGATTCAAGATGGCGGATGTGAAATCAAAAATGGCGGATGGGGAAAATTAAAAAAAATAATATGGGTATCGTCTCCGATATTTTAAGGAATAGGGAATTCTAAAACACCATCTATTTTGTGATCAAAGATGGCGGATGGGATTAAAAAAAAATCTAAATGGTTATCGTCTCCGATGTTTAAAGGGATGGGGAATCTAAATTCAACATCTATTTCGTGATCATAGATGGCGGATAGGAAATCAAAGATGGCAGACGGGATTTTTTTTAAAGTCGATGTGGATATTGTCTCCGATATTTTAAGGAATGGGGAATTCAATATTATTATAATATACCTATAAAATCTATGTTTGTTTGTTCATCATTTATAGACTCTGAAATGATAAGAGATTAAGCGCTAAGTCAATGGTAACTTTGGAAAAGGGGCTTGGAAACAAGGGAATTAAATAAAGACTCTTAAAAAGGCGATACGGAGTTCGCTGGGTCAGCTAGTCTATTATATAGTTCTTTGCACTCAGTTATGAAAAAAAAATCTGTCGTACTCCGAATGATGGATGGTTCTGTAATCCTTTTAGATCCTGGCTCATTGACTCCGCAATATCATTGACTCTTCCCAATCTGACAATTTTAATCTCCGTTTTATAGGATTAAATCAACAAACAGACTCAAATCACGGCCGTTTTTCCATTACTGTAGGAGCGATTGATGGGCTGAAATTTGAACAACGGTTGATAAATGCCATCTCCGGTAACGCTGATTCACTGACTCATTTCTGGTTATTTGGGATGGTAACTCGCGTAAGGGCGAATTGCGTGAAAAATATTTCGTGTCGTAAAAACTTTCCATAATATCGTGATAGACGTAGGGACGACGGTCTCGGATTCGATCCCCAGGTACCCTGGGACCTCTGCACCTCTGACTTTTCGAAGTTACTTATATGTGCATTAAAAATGTTAATTATCGCTCGTTTAATAATGTGCCCAGTAGATGGCAATAGGCTCGCTATTACATTGGGACCAAAACAAAACTGGCGAAGTATGGGAGTGTTATACACCTCTGCCTACCCCTACGGGGATCAAGGCGTGAAGTTATGCTATGTTATTGAAAAAAATAATTCTCACCTCGGCGAGCTGTGAAGAAGCCAGGTGTGGTGTTTGTCCATCTAGAGGGTGAATATTCGGATCAGGCTAGGGAATTGTGCCTGGTCGACTGCGTTTCAAAGGTAGTTGATTATAATTTGTATAAGTAATTGCGAGTATTGTTTCTAATAGTGTGGTACAGGAGCTCCAAGCATGATAGTTCCATCGGTATATTACCTGTATTTTTGTAACTTTGTCCCTATCCTGTTAATGTCATCAGTGGCATATAGTATCGCTACAAAACTATTAAATAAGTAAAACAAAATACCAAATAGTAACTGCTAGCGCCATCTATTATAATTTGGAGTTATCAAGATGTGTATGAACCAATGTATATAAAAATGATTGAAATGAATTAGTAAAAACAGTTCAGTTGATTGCAAATCATTATATAGTTTTATTAAAAAACCTTATTTTCCACAAAGTAAAATTTTGCTCTCAAACAACTACTTGGACTGATCTTGAACAATAAGACCGGCGGTTTTAATAAATGATGCTTCTGACAAACAGAAAAGATGAATACAAGTTATACCTACATTTTCAAGCATTTTATTTTCTAATTTCGGTGCTATTTTTATTCGACGGGTACTCTAAAAGATGAGGTTTCTTGGAAATCCGTGGTGTAAGTTAAGGTCAAAGAGATATAAATTTTCTTGACTCAGGATTCTCGGAATCCTTTAAATGTTCCGTGAAATAGTATCACAAAAACATAGAGAAAGGAAGCAATAAGACATTTGTTCAATTTCATAAAAAATGTACGTGAAGGGTTGACGTACATCTTTGATGTCATTTTTTTTAAATACTTCACGCCTGTATCCCTGAAGGGTTAGGCAGAGGTGTAATATGACACCCACATTTCGCCACGAATTTTACGTCTCACGTAAGAGGGGGCGCGCCTATTGCCGTTACCGGGCACATCACCAGACTCCGTGCTGCTACTGAGAATTCAGAAAAATCCAGTAACACTTTTGCCCGACCCGCAAAAGTGTTACTGGATTTGCCCGACCCGAGGCAGCGATTGCCGCGTGGATATACCAACAGACTGCCATGCAGAGGGTATCGGGTTCGAATCCACGGCGCGCACCAATGACTTTTCGGAGTTATGTGCGTATTGAATTGTTAATTATCGCTTGTCCCGTGCCTCGGAGGGCACGTTAAGCCGTCGGTCCCGGTTGTCATGAAGATCTTTGACAGTCGCTATAGGGTGTCAGTACCTTCTAAATAAACAGACACTAGTCTAAACCTTGGAATATCGCTATCCTTTCGGGTTGCGGAGGTCAGACAGGCAGTCGCTCTGCGAAAAAGCTAATATTCAGCCAAATCCGGTTAGACTAGTAAGCGGACCCCAGATTGAAACTGGGATAACGCTAAGAGAAAGAAGAAGACTTTTGCCCGACCGACGGCTCCGCGAGCGAGTAAAAGTTTTTCCGAATTCTCAGTAGCATCTCGGAGTCTGATGATGTGCCTGCTAACGGCAATAGGCTCGCCCCCTATTACGTGGGACTTAACAATTCATGGCGAAATGTGGGTGTTATATTACACCTCTGCCTACCCCTTCGGGGATACAGGCGTGAGTCTATATATAAAAAAAAAACAAAGCATTGTCCCGTATAGAAATCACAAAAATAACACTCAGTGGTAGCACAAAAGTTCATAACGCAGTATTCTTAAATTTTGCTTAAGTAGCGTATTAACAAAGAAAATCTTGGTTCTTTCAAAAGCAGAACGAGACAAACAAATTTTACTGTAATTTGTCAGTATTTACCTCCAGAAATGAAACACAATCCGATGTTTTCCAAGTGAGAACAAAGAACAAATGCATTTTTACATTAGCAACAATTCTAAACACTATTCAGCGGGGTGGCGTAATAGCTTAGAGAGACACACTGGCGAATAAAATTACTCGAAGTGAAAAGTGTGGAAAATATCCATAACCTATACTTAAAATCATGGATAGTACCTAAAGTTATCCACATATTTTTTGTTGTACAGAAATGTATTTTTTTAATATATGTAAATACTCGACGTTGGACTCCTTTACGAAGGTTAAGGAGCCTTTACAAAAAAATAATAACATGGCGAAATATTTGTACTTGAATGCATCCCTGGCCGCTTTAGACCCTCAATAGAATTTGGTAGGTATCCCCCCGATGGACCCCCCTGTGGGATCTCCACCTTGTCGTGGTTGGGGGGCTTAGAAACCGTGGTTTGGACACCCACGGTGAAGCTAAGTGGGATCCCGGGAGTGGACACTCCACGTAGGCTTGGGTGAAGCCTGCGTAGGATGCGTCCAAAAGTGCGGGTGCGGGGGACAGTTCTGTCTGTGCCTCGTAGTTAGGCGCGGTCGCGGGAGGAGAGGCGTGTCGGTGCTGCGTTGCCGCGCGCCCTGTCTCCCGCGACCAAATGGGGGCGCACCCTGTGATGCATTGTGGTGGGGCTGCAGAGTAAGAGGAGATGCGGTTTTGTCAGGTTGCCGTCCTCCTTATCCTTTGCGGCCGCTAGGTTTTAGCACTTGCGGACGGCGAGCGCTGGGGCTGCTCTCCGTCCGCCAAAAGAGAAGGAGGCGGCGTAGTGTCCGCGCCGCCTTCCAAGTATCATAACAAGACGGGGCCCGCTAACACTAACGGCGAGCCAGTCCCGCGAATCGCGTGACCCTGCCACTACACGGAACCCATAGGGACACCGAGGAGGTTTTAGTGGGTATTCCCCGAACGCCTTTATGGGAGAGCCTCCACACACATCCTCCGTTAGTCCCAAGCTCCCACTCCGTTAGCCCGGTCGATTACACTCTGGCCAGGTTGGCGTCGGGTTGAGATGGCTCATAAGGAGTGTTTCAACCGTAGTCAACAAAAAAAACACGATCCTTATCATGGACGTGATCTTGAAATTACGCAATAAAGCTACGTGGCATAGAACAAATTCATTCCAATACGAATACCTCTTAAATCAAATAAAAAGTAAAAGACCAAACATATTTTTAAAATAAGTATTCAACCTTAATTTGAGGCAATAATTTAGTTTCGATAAAAATCAAAGTAAACTGCTGAAAGCATCAGCAGCTTGTTTAAAATAAAACGCTAAAGAACAAAGTTTTTAATTATTGTACTTATGCTTCAGCAAACACTGTCTGCAAGTTGCTCCTAAGTGGGATATTTTCCAATGAGATCTCTTGTTTAAAACCAGATTAAAATGGTCTGGAAATATTGCTACGACTTTTAACAAAACCACTTTTGTTCCTAATAATTCTTGTAAATTGAACAGGTGTTTTCAAAAGTTTCCATTTTTGTTCTAGACTAAACTGGTTACGACTTTTAAGAATATTGTTTGAATTTCGTCTACGGTATTATTTAAAGGCAACAGAACAATATTCCTTGGTCTGAGAGTTGGAACCACCTGGGTTTGTTGATTTACTTTAAAGGACGGAGAGAGACTTTTGACTTACAATAGTAAGTTTCCAAGAAACATAAAATTCATCAAAAGAAGTTTGATGTATTTTTGTCCACTTTGCTGTTTCAACGAGGATATCATTAATGGCACAAGTAGTGTAGTTAATTCGTTTTGTTGCAAAGTAATATTCACAAAAAGTGTCAGAAATTTTTAGCTAATCATTGCTTTATTATTCATTGTCTTTAATATATGATAAGTGAATATTTTAATAGGATTGGCCTATTCAAAATATTGATTTTTCCATGCTGTTTGGCTACATCAAAATACTGTACAAATTGTAATGTATAAATTTCGGATAAGTATTTCAATCAGAGACTGTCTTATGAACTCGAACAACGAAAATTTATTTAAACACGATTGCAATTGGGATTTTTATCCACTTCGAAACGTCGAACTAAAGTGGAAGGAACTACACACACTTATCAAAGATCGATGAAAATACAAACTTGTTTCATACCAATCGCTAGATAATGTGTTTGTCCACTTTTACACTAAAACAACTAATAGCTATACCATAGAAACGGTTCACCCTTGTTTGATCGTACAACGTTTGATATAATATTACTAAATCGATTTTTAGTTGCAATAAAGTCATTTCGAAGAATTATTCATTTGACCGAATAATTCATTGGTAAATTTTTATTTAGCGTAATTATTTATTTGAACTAATTTCATTTCGCCGAATTTTCAAATGCACTAATTTTATTTAAACTAATGTTTCACTACACTAATAATGATTTAGTCGAAAGATCGTATCGAATATTTAGTTCGGTATTCTCTCGTTTTCCATAAATTCATTATAATTAGTTTTCGACTAAATCATTATTAGTGTGAACCGACATAATATTGTTAGGTCGAAATTAATTATCGTTAACACCCCGACTCAGTGCAACCCGACTCGGATAGGTTAGGTTAGGTTAGGGTTCTCTTTTGACCCTTAACCCAAAAATAGGAGCCCTGCGAAGCAGGGCTCCGTCAACTTTGTCCACATTCTTCACACTAGTTTAATAACCTGAAGTTGAATTAATTATCGTTAACACCCCGACTCAGTGCAATCCGACTCGGTTAGGTTAGGTTAGGTTAGGTTAGGTTAGGGTTCTCTTTTGACTCTTAACCCAAAAATAGGAGCCCTGCGAAGCAGGGCTCCGTCAACTTAGTCCACATTCTTCACACTAGTTTAATAAACTGAAGTTGTTCAGTTTATTCTCTATTCACACACAAAATAATGTGGAAGCGTGGCACCACAGGTTAAATAGTTTACAATGTTTTCTTTTCTGCATTACATTACACCAATTGAATATTCGATAAAATACATGGTTATACCATCTGAACATTACATCAAAAGAACATTATACCTTTTGATCATTAGCGCAAATGTAATTATAGCAAATAAATATTCGATTAACTGAAAATTCTGTCAAACGATATTATACAAAGTGATGATTTTCTTAAACGTTGTTCGTTTTGGTAATATTATATCAAACGTTGTTCTATCAAACAAGGGTGAACCCCATAGAAACAGTGTGTCAAACCGTCCGTGTGTCCAAATGTAACATTTCCCCCTTCACGTGTGCAGCTGCATCTAAAGGGTTATTTCTCAAACACGTCGCTCGCCGGCACCGTAATGGGTATCATTTATACCGGTGATCACCGCTGTCGTTTACTACGTAAATTCTATATTTTATGACAAAATCGGGTTAAGTTGGCTTGTTTAAGCACTGGAGGGTTTTGCGATTGTTTGGTTAACTTTTTTGGTGTTGCGGTCAGAAAAAGTTGGTTAAAGGATGATTCTCGTTACGCCGTGTCGAGGCCGGGCCGGGCCGGACCCGGCCGTGACCCGTGATCCTAAACGTGAACACGTTTAGGATGATTCACGTTACACCGTGCCGTGTCCGGGCCGGGCCCCGTCTGGAGCATGCTCGTGGCACGGTCAGATATTCATTGTATTGATTCGTATGAAGTAATTCACTTTCGTCTTTCGCAATCCCTAATTGAACAGACAGACAGGGCCGTGCGATCAATGCTCGATGATTCACGTTACACCGGGCATGGGCCGGGCCGGAGCCCAGCCGTGTCGAATCCACCGTGCTCCGGCCGGGCTAGGCAGTCATGCTACACCGGACTGTTTCCGAGCATTCATTGCACGGCCGTGCCTGTCGGTAATTGTTGAGATAGCGTCACACGAGGTGATAGGTTTGTAATTATTACTAATTAAAATGCAATTCTCAAAACCCTAGGACGATGATGACCGTAGTAAATAACACGGTAAGAGATCATTACCGTAGACCGTGTTTTGGTAAAAATAAACAAAATTGCCGCGCATAATATACAGTTATTACCGTGTAGCTATCTGGTAACATGCCTGACTAATGCCTCATCATCATCGTCCTAGCGTTATCGCGGTTGCATCCAAGACTTTTAATGCCTTGGCGCCCGAGGTCCGCTTACTGGTCTAACCAGATATGACAGAATATCAACTTTTCCACAGAGCGACTGCCGTCTGACCTCCGCAACCCAAAGGCAATTTAATTAATTAGTAGTAGCGTTTCATAGTCACGCAGTACAAAAGTGCCGCGTGTGAGACCCGCGCCGTCGTCGGCCGGCGCTGCTGAAGTTTTATACATTGCAAAGAGAAACGCGAACTCGTTTCACAGTGGTCCGCGCGCCAAACGCGCTGTTTGACCGGCGCTGGCCGACGGCACGGCTCGCACGCCGCGTGCGTCACTCTGAAACCAGCCTAAGGGATAGCGATATGCCATGGTTTAGACCAGTATCTGTTTATTTGAGGGTACTGACTCCCCGTAACGACTGTCAAAGATCTTCATGACAGCCGGGACCGATGGTTTAACATGCTCTCCGTGGCACGGGGCAAGCGATAATTAACAATTTAATGCACACTTAACTTCGAAAAGTCATTGGTGTGCGCCATGGATTCGAACCCGATATCCTCTGCATGGCAGTCCGTTGGTATCTCCACTAGGCTATCGCTGCCTCTACCTTGTTTTTTTTTTGTTTTTCGTGTGAGTGTGTGGCCAACTCTGGTGTCGGAGTTTTCAGACCGCCTTATGGCCTCCGACATGGCCTCTACCTGACTAATGACTATGGTGTTAAAATCAAGGGAAACAGGCAGAGGGCGCACAGAGTACCTTTACTACAAGGAAGCGTCAAGGCTGAGTCGCGGGCGCAGAGGATATTACTGTGTTCAATGTGCACACAAATAACAGATGAAAAATAACAGCCTGTTTTCTAAAAAAATATATCAAAATATGCGTTAATATGTCTTGCTATACGAACATGTATCGTGCAATACCAAAATATATTGTCCGATATCTGTCGACATATGTACTTTGGTGACGTACTAAAGTACGTAAAATATAAGTTATAGCTGCGTGTGTGGTCACTCGCCGATTACTAAAAGATATATACCATAATATACCGACCTATGATTAATATCTTAATATATAAAATCCGTGCGTTACTGACTGACTGACAGACACGCTACAGCCGAAACTATAGTGCGCAGGAAGCTGAAATTTGGCATGTATGTTCCTTGGGAACCGTATAGGTGCACTAAGAAGGGATTTCCCGAAATTCCCACGGGATCGGCAAAAACGGGCAAAACGGGTAAAATGTGCAGGCGTAGCTACGGGCGTCCACTAGTTAATTTATAATTATAGCTCCGTGTGTGTCGGCCTAAATCATCAACAGCCCTCCGGCCGGGAAACAATACCCACGGCCTAACGTGAATTACTTCACACAAATCAATACAATGAATATCTGACCGTGCCACGGCCGTGCCCCGGACGGGGCCCGACCCGGACACGGCCCGGTGTAACGTGAATCATCCTTTAAGGAGTGTAAGATGACTTGCTTAAGTGAATGCCGTTGTGAGAAAAATACAAATTGGGAAATTGCATGATCCAGTTCTTGTATTACTGAATGACTGACAGGAAGCGCACAGCTACTGCTTGCAAAAAGAGGAAATTTGATATGTTTGTTCTTTGAGCACCGTATGCAATAAAACAGGATTTCCTAAAATTCCCCGGATCGGGAAGAAACGGTTTAATAAAAGTAAAATGAACGGGCTCGAGTAATGTATAAATAATAAAATTATAATTCTGTATTGCGTGTCGCTTTCGCCCAACTTTCAGTATCTTTTGCCACTAATGATACCAAAGATGGCGCGAAGAGAGTGACTTGATTTGCTATTCTTAATATAATAGATCGGCACAGTTAAGTGACGATCTCAGAGGTCATCACTTGAATGTAGAATTAAGAACAATTACACCACTGTGGCAGTCATATTACCGCAGTAATGACACGCTCATTACTGAAATCAGATGAGCGCGCATTGTCGAGCGGGTCATGCTCATGTAACCTAAAGAAAAAAAGAGTGATATAATGACACCATGACTGATGTAATAATACTGAACAGTCGGAACAAATAATATTCTATTTCACACTGATTTTCAAATAATGACTGGTAAACAGTATTAGTAGACGCAGGTAGTGACCGCACCAGACCTTCTTTATATACAAAAAATAATTCCTATGTATACCTTGCGGCCTTTCACCTCTTGTAAAAGTGTGCCGTGGTCTAGCTCCCAAACTTTACAACGGCCAGACGAGCTTGACAGACCAAGGTAAAACTTTGGCGTGTATACGCACGTAGTTCAGTCTGAAGGCTTTGGCCTTCTATATCACGCTGGCCAGTTGGGTCGCTTCATGATGTGTTTTCCGCCACATCGCAAATATATTATGAGCTTCGTGTATTTTCATTAGTTGTTTTTTACAACAGCTACGGAATGGAATGGGTGGCGACATTTTGTATAGTTAATTCATCACCAATATCATCATGTGCAATACCTCCTAGACTTTTAACATCTACCAATCTCAATCTCATCATCTTCTACATATTACCGCAGTATTGTCGTTCTCATTACGTACGTATTAAATCAGATAACGTCGCCATTGTCGGCTGAGTACGCTATCGTGTGACCTATTGAGATCAGATGTTTGAGATCTTTGATACAATAGTCTATAGTGTCAGTTTGCTATGTGGCGGCAGTAAAAGCAACAGTTTGCTTTGTTGTGATTTAATTATGTTACGTTTAATTAACAAATCACAATAAAATTTGATAAAAAAGAATCAAATGCCCCTGCACCTGTATGTCTGTTTGTACGCAACAGGTTCAATTAAAAAGGAATTTTCATTTGGTTTTTACCAATAGACAGAGTGAATGTTGAAAAGGTTTTGGTTGTATTATGTAAAACACGTTAAGTGTTTTTATTATTTTATTTTATTTGGAAAACAAAAAGTTCCGTATAACTGATTGAGAACATATTTTTATAATAAACGTGTTGTGGCTTTGATCCCCAAGCGGAGCAATACTGTGTGTGATGCAATAGTTATCGTTTCAAGTCTGGGTCTACTTTGTGTCTATTTATGAAATGTTCGTAAACTCTACTGCGACACAAGTTTAGTTATAATCGTAGTCCGGGAGATGTATTATAAAATAACTTCTGAAGATTTTTATGCAATAAAATACAGATTTATTTATAAGCTTCTTCGTCAATTTCCTAGTTATGGACCAAGCCAGAACATCGTTGAGACTATGTTAAAGAAATAGAAATTTAAAGCTTTATAATATGAGATAAATCAAAATACACCAATATCTGTGTACAAACTGTCTCACTTCTGGTCGCAAATCTCTTCTCACGATCAAAGATTTCAATTAAAAAATATTTCTATGCATACCAGCGTGTTAGACACAAAATGAATAAGAATGCATAAGGAGATGAATATTTTAAAACATGAATACTTTAAGTGTGTAGCCTCTTTCAGTCCCAGCACATACATAGTTTTATCCTTAATAAACGAACAACGTTACTCTTTTATCCGACAAACATTACCACAAAAAACATCCACACATGTGACATCACTAACCCATCCATCTCCTTTTTACTAGAACAAACATGTTTAAAGATTTCCTTCAGATTAATGGAGTGCTCAAATTACACGTCAAGATCGGACCTTTAAGGAGTATAATCGGAATAGGTATCTGCCCCTTGCGTCTTATAAAACAACGGCAGATAAAAGTCATATAAAATTAACCAACCAATTTTACGGCTGTGTTTTCATGTGTTACGATGTCATGGTTATATATGTATGTTTGTGATTTAGTCATTTTGTTCGCTGAGGTTGTTTCTTAAAGTTACTGCGTAAAAGTGAAGGCATTTTTCGCATTGAAGGGGTAGTGGTTCATGCGGCCGGCTTGCTGTATATTCTTCAAATTTTTGTGGAATCGATCCCCATTTGGGTATGTTTTTTACAAACTGTACGAATATAGACTAGCGAATAAAGTGTTATATCTTGTATCAAAGTTCGGAACTACTCGAGTGTGAGACCAACATTCACATGACCGTGTTCACGTGGGTATACGTCGAATCCCATGCGTACGAAGGTACATCGCTTGCTTCAGAGAGGTTTGACTTCATTCTCATAATGCATTGTGTTGTCTCTATGGCGGTTCTGCGACTGCCACAACGTGCCGTGAGTGTTTTCATCAACGCCACAATACAACATTTTGAGTAGGAGATGCTTTACAGTGATCGTAACGAAACGACATCGATTATTTTGTCTTTAAACGTGACACGTATACTTTTATTAACCACGTAATTCATCATCATCCCCCTAGCGTTATGCTAGTTAGAACCCGGGATCTCTTTTCTAGTCTAATCGGATTTGACGGAATATTAGCTTTTCCACAGAGCGACTGCTTGTCTGTCCTCCGCAACCCAAAGTAATAGATTGCTATGTTTAATGGTTTAGACTAGTGTCACGTTTATTCATAGGTACTGATTCCCTATAACAAATGTCAAAGATTTTGGCTGAACATGCTCTCCGAGGCACGAGTCAAGCGGTCATTTACGATTCAATACGCACATAAATCCGAAACGTCATTAGTGCACGCCGTGGAATCGAACCTGCTACCCTGTGCATGTATATTCACTATGCTATGGCTGCCTGAATTCGCCAATTAGTTTAGAATAAGAATTTAATTCTGATAGAAATTTACATATAAACAATTCTGCCCACACGTGTAACATCTACATAATTATGTACATTTTCCTTTTAAAATACTTCACACACAATCGCAGCATCAATATAATATATTACAGCCCTCCCAGGAACAGATATAATTGTTTATTCTTTACGGACATACGAAAGGGCACTTCGCAGCTAATAATGTACCAATTATATTTATGATATGAGCCTCTTAAAGAAATATAAGGGGATTGTTTTTCGTTGTATAATTAGGTGTTTTATATTGAAATGCGCATTTGATATCTCAATATGTACATGAAAATGTGTATTCAGTTTTGAATTAATGCCCTAGAAAAATGTTTCTGTTTAAGTCTTTCAACTTTTGAACAGAGCAAAATGATGATGCAGTGTGGTCGTTTTTTTCATAAAGATAAGACATTATAAATTATTTAATAAAGTTTATGTGTGTGTCACCCGTTTATCTGAGTTTATTAGTAATAGAACCAATGATACATTTCTTACAGTCACGGATCCGAACTTAGAACTTCAATATTCGCGAATACGAATGCGAATGTCTTATCTCAAAAATAAAAACGCGCTGCCTCCGTGGTCCAGTGGATAACGTATGCGTCTGCTGATCGGGAAGTCCCGGGTTCGATTCCCGGGTCGGGCCTTTGCCCGAGATTTTTCCAATGCTCAGTAGCAGCTTCGAATCTGGCAATATTGGGCATATTGCCATAACGGCTATAGGCTCGCCCCTATTACATGGGACCAATTAAATTCATCAGAATGCGTCAGAATGATGAGCGTCCAGACAAAACCAACGCACGTACTAGTCACATGAAAACATATTTAACTCCCTAATCCGTAATAAAGTTAACTTACAAAGCGATTTCGTATCTGTTCGAGTTATTATCTTCAAAATATGGATCGATGTACAATCATGAAAGTTGACGTGAATTTAACGACGCTACCGCTTTGAAAGCTGCTAGATAGATTTAATATTGCTTTTTACTCATACATCTATAACGGAGCGTGTAAAATTTTTAAATTTTGTGATGCTTCGGCGCTATATTGCTCACGAATAATAGAAATATGGCTGCATTCCTGGAAACTGTAGATTTTCGCTCGGTCTTTTAATTCACTTGTGGGTAATGCTGTTGCTAGATAACTGTAAGATTTGTATTGATATGGTGAAGATAAGCCCACACCAGGCTTCCCACCCTGAGACTAGATAAGACGGAAGGTTCTAGTTGTGAAATTTGAACATTATTGACATGACCATGAACAGCAGTAGAATTTTGAAAAGCAACTATATTATTAATTAATTTTGTTGATAAAACAATAACATCCTCATTCGAAACCTAGTCATACATATAGGTATGTATCTTCATAATGTTATGAAAAACAACATTTACGTTGGAAACTCAAAAGAGATTAGCTTGGATAAAAGCTTCAAGCTTGTGTCGAATAATTCTAAAATGTAAATTGATTGTTACCATCCATCACTCTAGAAATGTTACGTAATAAATGCAATTAGATTGCTTGCAGAACCTCATCTGTATACAGGGTGTAAAAAGACCCTTAACGAAAACTGAAATCCCGTATTGAACCAATCATTACGAACATTTTTGTACTTCGGAACCATGCCTGAGAAATTGCTGGTTCTAGAGATATTGAGGCTCAAAGTCACTATACAATTTTTCTAATTAGGTACAAAATAGATGCTATTCCCACATCAATTTGTTCTATAGATGTCCTTTGCACCCATGGATAAGAAGGTATTTCGGGAAATGCACACGTGCACTTTTATTTTCAGTTTAAAAAATGTGTCTACTTAAAAAAAATCGTTTCCCCGGTATAATTTTTGCTTAGTACTTGGCTTGATGTCCTGAACGAGTAGACTTCGGCTTGGTGACGGGTTTTGTGACAACCTTTATATAATTTTTTCCGTCACTGGCTGACTGACAGCCAACGCATAGCCAAAATTATTAGGCACAAGGAGCTAAAATTTGGCATGTGTAGCCAATGTGATACCTATTTTCACAATGAATTCATTATGCAGGCAAGAACTTCACAAACTTGTTTTTTACAAACTAGAATATTGAAACAATATTAGATTTGATTTTGGTTTGGTAAATCAATGATACATTGAGACATATTGCGGCGATAGTCCAGTGGCATAACGGACAGCCGAGACGATGGTCTCGGGTTCGATCCCCAGGTACCCCGGGCACACACGTCTGACTTTTTGAAGTTATGTGTGTATTAAATATGTTAATTATTGCTCGCTTAATAATGTGCCCGGTAGATGGCAATAGTCTCGCTCCCTATTACATTGGGACCGAAACATAGCTGGCGAAAAGGGGGTGTGTAAATACACCTCTGCTTACCCCTTCGGGGATAACAAGCGTGAAGTTATGTTATGTTATTTTATTGAGACATTCGCTGAGAGAACTTTTTAAGATCATTTGATTTAATTATTAATTTTATCTTATTTCATGTCAGCCCTAAAGCAAAAAATACCTGAATATGGCTAGCTAGATTAATACAAATCCTCTACCACATACACAGCATCCAAATTAAGCAGAGCTAAAACTGTGGGTACTAAACAATGGACAAACACAAACAATATGAATTTTTTTGTAAAAACAGATATCATACATGACAGCACTGGGTGCTGTCATGTATGATATCTGTTCTGACCAAGAGGACTATCATTTTCAGGCTCATCATGTTGACTCGTGCAAGAATCGAATGAAGAACTAAATAAGAGGGTAAATCATGACCCTCGCACTACGCCACCGGTTAGCCAATTGCGCCTTTGGTAAACTTATCATATTTCAATTTACCAATTAAATCTTTTATGTCATATACGTGTTTTACTTCTACGATTATTTTTTACATAATGAACAACTATCCAGAAAAAAGTAAGTTCTGCCGTCGTAATGTAGTTATTAACCCATGCTATTTATATCCGAAAAGTGAAGACTGTATTTACCCTTTTCAATATCCATAATAAGCTCGGCTTTCAAATGTAATATTTTTGTTGATGCAGACTATATTTTCGTTTGCAATACTTAATTTATTATACTTACAACGATTCATTAGACAATTCATTTGAATCTTTCATAGGACTATTTCACACAGCTTATGGCCTACTAGTTCGTCTATGGAGCGTCGGTGACTGTGTTTTACCTTTCCCTGTCCCACTCATACTATTCGACACATATTTATGTTGCTGTTGTCGAAAAGTAAGCGGGTTCCAGAAATAAATGACAGCGAAGCGATTATACTCAAGCCGTTTATTCCAGACCAAAGGGGTCTGGAATAAACGGCTTCTTCATATAAGCCCCTCCTAATTCACTTCACAGTAGCACTGTTACTCAATAGAAAGATTTGGCCCACTATACAACGCTGGTCAGATGGGTTGGCACTGGTATTAATATCGAGTTCCTCATATCTTGGCAAAGCTACTATTTAATTCGTCTATTTACAACACCCACGGAATGAAACGAGTTAGTGACATTTCGTATTCTTAAGCCGTCCCACGGACCATTCCTATTACTTTCCCAGACGTACTCGAACATAAATAACTCCCATGTGAAAACTAATAAATTCCAATCCGGGCTCAAAAAATCGAACCCCAATAATGATAAGCATACGCTATTGAGGGTGTACCATTTAAAAGTAAACACATAATCTCAGAGATCTCCCATTCGCCCTACCGTTTTTATAACTTCATTTTACGCTTCGGCTGCGCCTGTAATGACATCTACCGAAAACTTTCCGGAGGTTTTTTCCGTTCGCCTCCTTGATATTCTTATCAAGAAGTCTACTCCAGTATATCTAATGTAAATAAGGTCGGATTAGTTTAAAATGAAGTCTATTGGGTGGATAAAGTCTGCGTAGCTTAGAGGTTGTTTTGCGATTGAAGATTTTGGTGTAAGGAACTATTTTAATCGATGGTATGATAGGAAGAAGAATGCTTATGCCTTTCCATACATGCACCCACGGCGGTGTTTTGAAAATCTGCTGATTGCTAAATATAGAAGGCTTTTGGACTCTATAATTATTATGAGTATTCAACTTCATAGTTGAGGTAGAGGCAGTGATAGAAAAGTGAAATGCCAACAGACTGCTATGCAGTCGGTATCGAGTTCTAATCCATGGCACGCGCTTTTGACGCTGACATCATATACCTACATTAAAGTGAAAAGTACGATTTGATGACAAGTATCCCTATTCAGGTTCAAGGTTAACATAATCCCATGGTTAAAAAGATTTTCTCCAGTCGTTTAGACGTTGATTTGCCAACCAAATTCGTTTGACCCTCCGAGAACCTTGGCGCGCGCTTTTAACCTTGGTGAGAATAAACCGCTTGCCCTTCCCTTAGACCCTATATCCTAACCATACGGATGCGGATCGAACGAGCGGCGAGAACGCACGTGTAGTATTTGACTAGCCTGTTGGTCTGGTGTGATTCGATCCGAACTTATGATAAATTATTCTGTTATGCACATTAAAAGTACCAATAATACACATAAAAATAAATAATTTATAAATAGAAAAGTAATATCTAGATCCCCACGGATTCGAAATACAATACGGTGTTGTAGTTGACACGTCAATGAAATCTTTAGGTATTTAAAGTATTTTTAACATGAAAGATTACCGTACTTAAGTAAAATGGTACTGTAAAGGATGTTTTGCCGATACCCGTTTACTGTATCACAGTTCGAACCTTAATGTGATTTTTGTTTGGTTTAGCTGGCATCTCTCCCCGCGGTCAGTAAACCACAGCCAATGTTTATGTTGGAACTTTGTTGGTCGAAGCAAGCTCAGTAGCGATTGGGGTACACATAAGCTACACGGATGGTGCAGTGGTTAGAGTGGTATTTTTGCTACTGCCAGTGCACCACATACAGCACTCTAGTGGATTCCCGTGGCCACACCGTAGTGGGAAATCGAAGACACCGAGGTGGTTTTAAATGCGTAGGCTGAAAATCTTTCGACACATGAATTCGATTAAGCCCAGAGCAACACTTCTCGCAATTAATTATAACGAATTTTGGCGTTTATTGTGTCCTCTATCTAAGTGTTTGTAAAGTTCTCCGCGAAAGTTACGGCCGATCCCAATAATTGATCTACTTGAGATACATATATACCTACCTACATATGAAATATTTTGAGTGGAGCTTATGTCAAATATGTATCTGTCGTAGTGTCAAATATGTATCTGTCGTCAAATCCGTGGATAGATCAATAATATTACTAGGCCAGGCCGTTAATTGATCTAGTAATATTACAAAGTTTATTGACCTACAACCATAAAAACATTACCATAATCTGTAGATTTCTATTAATCTGCTAATCTGCCTCCCTTAGTTGTAACAATCAAACTCACTATCTGCCTAATCCTTCTTTGAACATAAATCTTAATTGGAGCCACTAAAAACGTAATTTGCATTTAATGCCAATAATTTTGTTTTATATCAGGCACTAAAAGTTTGGTAGCAGGTTACTACGTTTTAATGTATTCGTTTGGGTGCTGTGAGGCACAGAGAAAGGAAAGGAATTGATGATTAATGTGCAGAACTTTTGGACAAGTAATTGGATATCTGATACCTAGGTACCTAATGCATTATTAATAAGATCATTATTTACTCTTACTCAATATTTTAATCTTACGAGCTAATAGGCATAATAGTAGGCATTCTATGTATATGTTGTAATAAAATGTCACCAAGCACATGTTTTTGTGTATCTATAAAATTAAGCCAAACGGCAATTCTGTCCACCTGTATGAACGCTATAAACTCAAAAACAGCGAAACGGATTTTAGGATGGTTGTCACCAATAAATATTGTGATTCTTAAGTAAAATTTAATTGTATAATTCACACGGGTGGAACCGCGGGTGAAGTTTAGTGTATGTATAAAAAGTAAAATAATATAGCTGAAGAGTTTGTTTGATTGCACGCGCTAATCTCAGGAAATTCTAGTCTGATTTCTGTCAAGAAAAGCTATAGGCAATACACCATGTATTTGAATTCAGTGTTTTTCCTAATAGTATGTACTCAGCCCATGATAAAGAAGCTACCTATAATATTTTTTTTACAAAATATACAAGAAATGTTTTTTTCTATGAAACAATTTCTTTGTAATCAGCATTTCATAGGACTAAAATGTGTCGTGAACGAAGGGTAAGCTACTTTTTAGGTTATAAATAAAGTGCATTCACCTTATGCATCGACCGTAACGTTGTTATGCTATGAAATATTAATTTTGCCGAAAAATAAAATTTGGGTACAATATTTTTTTTACAAATTTTGTAAATTGAATGTTATATATAAAAGCTTCTATATCATGGGCTGAGTACATACTTTCCGGGAAAACACTGACATGAAATACACGGTGTATAACATTAAGCATTGAGGCACGGGAGAAGAGGAGTAGCCCTAAATAAAGCGGGTGTAACCCCTGGCTCATCTAGCACTCTCTACTAGCATATAATATTAAAGCCAACACTCCACGTTATATTGTATTATATTATGTTGCTCAAGAAATAGGGGGCAATCATACTGTCAGCGCATATAGCGCGCTTTCAAATCAGACAGTTGGTACCGGAGTTCAGAGTGCGAACATTTGTTTTCCATACAAAAGCGAATGTATGAGAACATTGCGACACACGTCCCTTGCCGGAAAGCTGCCGTACGATCTTGGACAGTTTACTTTGAATGAATGGAAAAACATAAGCTACAGTCTAAAATTAAACGACTAATTTGAAACAGCTTTCAAGAAACTTTTTTTAATTGAGAATTTACTTTACGCGCGGATTGTGAATATTCATGTTAGTATTCAACTATATAAACGAAATACCAAGGGACTTTTGAGTATTTAACTCGAAATGTAACATTTTAATTCGCCTCTTTCGTGTTTTAAGCAAGAGAGAAAAGCCGTTTATTGCCATAACAGACAAAAGGATATGAAATAAACAATGGACAAGAGACCATAGTACTAATACACGGCTATCACGCATGTGTCCGGCAATAGACACATGTATGCCCGGCATTATGCCGAACTATGCTATATAAATATGCTGAAGGAGACAGTTGAAAACCGTGCCCGGCGTTGGTTTTGAACTGGCTCCTTGGTAGACGCATGCAGCAAAGTGTATGGTAATTCCATTCACCTAAGATCTCGAATAATTGTATGATTAATGTCTGATATGAAGCCCTCCTGTGTAAGCTATAGTATACATTAGAACTTAGATAGCTAAGTTCTCATGTATTCTGTAGTTTAATACCAAAAAAATAAAATAAACAAGATATATTTCTCATAACAGTTAACATAATGACATCAAGTGCAACATAAAATCAGTCTGTCGCTACATAAATTCTCATAAACAACTTAGAGAGCCCGACAAATGTTTATAGCCCGCGCACATGTTATAAAAATTGTAGATGTAAGGGCGGTACCACACTTATGCGTACGGACTTGAAAAGTTAAGTGCCTATTTTTTGAAATTTTGACATGCAATGTTCAAAAGTAGACGTGTTTAAGAGTGGAGAACTGCGTCTTTGCAAAAGTAGAGTAGGACGCACTTTGGCTAGATGGAGTGATGATTTACGTTAAGTGGCTGGCAGCAGTTAAACACGAAGAGTAATATCGAGCTCAGTGGCGTGCTATTGGAGAAACTTATGTCCATTAGTGTACTACAGCAGGCTGATGATGATGATTACTCAAAAGTTTCAATGGTCCCCCAAAGAGAATAGGTATGATTTACAAATTGTTTTACAGAGTCTTATCAGAATGATAAGTTTAGTCACCCACCACAATATAGCGTATATTCATAGTTCACAAACGATTATAATGTAGAAGCTTTTGTAGGTAAGTTACAAAGTTATTTAAACTATATTTTGCAAATAATGATTCAGAATTATTTATAACAGTTAAAATCATCTGTGTGACTAAACAGATTCCAGTTGGCTCATTTGATGATTGGAATCATCTTGTTCTTGTTGAAAATATGTAAGTTGTTTTGATTTAGAATAAGCTAAGTTATACGTCTAATTACTTTAACTACGTCTAATTACTTTCAACGACTATCGCTTACAACAGGCACACAGTTAATAAATAAAACACGTAGCAGCGACTCGTTTCTCGTAGATGAGGTGTAGCAATGACGTCATACGCGCGTAGCACACTCCTCAATATCTTCTTCTTTCTCTTAGCGTTATCCCAGTTTCAGTCTGGGGTCCGCTTTCTAGTCTAACCGGATTTGGCTGAATATTAGCTTTTCCACGGAGCGACTGCCTGTCTGACCTCCGCAACCCGAAGGGATAGCGATATTCAATGGTTTAGACTAGTGTCAGTTTATTTAGAAGGTACTGACGCCCTGTAACGACTGTCAAAGATCTTCATGACAACCGGGACCGACGGCTTAACGTGCTCTCCGAGGCACGGGACAAGCGATAATTAACAATTCAATACGCACATAACTCCGAAAAGTCATGCCGTGGATTCGAACCTGATTCCCTCTGCATGGCAGTCTGTTGGTATATCCACTCGGCTATCGCTGCCTTTATAATAATAGCATATATAATAGCACACTCCTCAATATAATAATACTAAAGCAGAATACATTGCGAAAGCAATTTGAGATATTATTAATTCATCCTCAAGCAGAAACTGAACACGACGTAATCAAAATCTTAGACAGTAGTCATGAGGATTCAATATCCTTAAATATACTGACTATTTTTCTTAGCTATTATATATAGCTATTTCTTTGGATCGCGATGGTCAGAAGGCGGAGAAGATAAGATTCTGTCAAATAGTACTTCCCCATCCGACCATGTAGACATTAGCAAGGCTCTACTATCTACAATAAAGCTATAGAAACTATAAACAATATATTTCCATCTCAATTTTTACAATGTCTTACACAGGCCTATTGTGCGAATCTTATAAAGTAATTTTACACTGGCAATCTTTAGATCAATCGCTCACATGCGTTGCGTATTACACGCGGTCTTGAACGATATTTGATTTGCTATATTTTTGATTTATGTTCGGTAGTATTTTTCTGAAGTTCTGAAGTTTCTGAAGTTACTTCGTATACAATAAATACTAAAATTTCTTGAAGTAAATGTTACCAATAAGGCAAACGTAAGATATTTTTTTAATATTCACACATAACGATGATACATACTTATAACCGATTTGACTTGTCATCACGTTGAATGGGTATACATGTTTGTAATAAATGTCGTGTTCAGAAAGGAATGTTAAACATTTCGACTGACAAATCCAGTCGTGATCACGACCATTGCAAACCGGTCGAAACATCGGAGGAAAAAAGGTATTTACACCTTAAATTAGTTAGTATGCACGCACGATACTGTTTTTAACTACGTCTAATATTAGGTCTCAAACTGCTTTATACTCTTAAAGCAGTTTGTTAAGTTCTACAAAACGAGAGAGAATTCCTAGTACAAAATAATGGTAATATACTGGTGCAAAATCACTCTGGTGTCACTTCGCAGCCTGTTTTTTGTTTACTTACACCGAAGGAAATGATGGCCAAAGTAATAAAGAACAATATGATTTGCTTTTTATTAATTTAGTCTGACGTTCTTATTGAGAAAAAGTTTGCTGCCAGATAAATACCAAAGCACAGTATGCGTATGACATCGATACATATTATCAAAAGTAAAACGCTGTAAAGAAAATTCTGCAGCACCTTTTTGTTACTAAGTTTTGAGAAAAATATTGTGAACAAACTTAATATTATTATTTTCATTGAAATTAATCAAGTGTTGTTGGTTGCTACGATCATGTAGCAAAGCAATAGTGCTTTCTCATAATTTGCCAATACTGTTTCAAAGTATTTTTAACTGTGTTTTGGATTGAGACAACAAAAAAGTATTCATCACAAAATTCAATCGTCCATATAACTCGTTTACATCCTTATAAATTAGTTAGACGTGGGAAATCGTAAACGCTTTGCGAATACAAGTATTTGCCGTGACGTGCATCGAATCGCTCTTTTGTTCTTTGTAAATTATTCATTCACAACTTTCGATTCAATGTGTTTTTGCTGCCTCTCAAGTTTATAACCTATAACATTGTTGTAGACCAATAAAGTTTGAGGTTGAATGTACTTTAGCGAAACAATAAAACATGTTGTCGTAATGTATTCTTGCTTTTTTATCTGAAATAAATTTAAATTATTTAGTTCAAGACAATTTACGTATAATTTCATCTGTATATATCAAATCCTTGCGTTACTGATTGACTAACAGACAACGCACAGCCAAAGTTATACGGCCTAGGAAACTGAAATTTGGCATGTATGTATGTTCCTTGAGGGCTATAGAGGTCCACTAAGAAGAGATTGCCCTATATTCCCTCGGGATCAGGCAGAAACAAAAACATAAAAATATGGGCCTAGCTGCGGGCATCCTCAAGTTTAAAAAAATATTTGAAAATGTTGTACATCGCGTTTGGCTGAAGTATTGGAAATTCAATACAATACGAGTCGATACACACCACTATAAACAGGTAATACATCAGTCAGCTAACCAATTTTCACCGAACATGACAGAGATGCATACCATTCGGCGAATACCAATCTTCGTATTAGCTCCATCATTACATAATGAGCAATTCCACCCATCGTGCTAAGTGGCGAATGTTCGGCGAATCTTCGTCCGAACATTCACACATGGCGGCACATTCACCGAATACGTATTTCCTCACTCGTTGTTGCCTCGCTGTACAGCGCCGTCAACCTTATTACATTATATAATATGAAAATCCGCCATCGTCGAAGCACAATGCGTTAGACCAACGGCACATAAATTGTATCACAGTCGATTCTCCAAGATCTGAGCAATTCTGTTTCTTGACATGAAAATCGTTTAAACTTTTATTATGTTCAAGTTTCTATTGTGACCTAATTTATAGAAAACTGTTAGCTGTCTTTTTTTGGTTAAAACTTGTATGTGCTGATAATAGAAATATAGTTTGTAATTTTTTTCTGAGTTATAGCAATTTATTTCGCTTTTAACGTTTTGTATAGGTACTTCATGCAAGATTGTGTAACGGGTGCTACTTGCGTTAATGTTTTTACCAGATAATATAAGTTACTCAATTAGCAGACTGGTAATTTATTACACAATATTTTTCATATGATATAGTCATAATTTTCAAAAGAACAGATATTGTATACATAATATGCATATTATACTTTGATATTTTGAGTCATTCTTCAGAATAGGATTATAGTTAAGAGGAAACCATAACAATCATTATGGTTTTGACGTATTGGCTTTGTAAAACAAAACTTTCCACAAATAGTCGCAGCCATTCTCGAAACTGCAGACATGTACTAACACACCATGAAGAAAAGCAATAACGTCTTAGCAAATATACCAAAAGCTAAACCCAAAGGCTAGTAATCCAGTCACCACACATATTTCCCAATAAACTCACAATATATAAAAATAGACACAAGTTTACACCCACTAAAGACCGACTTCTGAATTCGTCAACATAATATTATTATGTGTGAGAGTAACAAAAAAATCCCTTAAGCCGAATATTCAATATGTACCCATGTTGGGTGGCAGTTGGACAAACAGGTCCAACATTTGACATTAGCATACGGACGTTTTCATGACACGTATCGTATGCTTTGAGACTCACAGGAAAATGTATATTTTAATTATATTTTGATATGTATTATTTTTTATATATATATAAAAAAATAATACATATCAAATATATTTTGATATGACTGCCTCGTTGGTCTCGCGGCATAAATGTGCGCGTGGGATTGGGTTCGATTCCCGGGTCGGGCAAAGTGTTATTGGGTTTTTCCGTTAGGAAATTCTCAGTAGCAGCTCGGGGTCTGGTAATGTGCCCGGTACGGCAATAGGCTCGCCCCCTATTACGTGGGACTAAAATAAAGCTGGCGAAAAGTGGGTGTATCAATATACCTCTGCCTACCTCTTCGGGGATATAGGCCTGAGACTATGTATGTATGTATTTATGTATTATTTTTTGTGGTTAACAGATTTATTCCGTACTTTGTTCTGAATATAATTATGGTGATTATTTTTATTACAGTTTCTATTTTACTCTGATAACTTAGCCATTCCTGCCGACATCGTCCTGTCAAATGATAGAATTAGCAGTTCTCGTTCTAAAACAAATAGTGCATCACGAATTTTCCCATTTGTCTGTTGTTATTTCGAGTTTACATGTATTTTTATCTCAATAACATTTGTATCAAATCGACAAAGCTTACAATATTACAGAATCGACCAACATTTCAGTTAAAAGACATTTTTTTTTCCAAAGAACTATAAAATAATAACTAACACTTAAGCTAATAAACATAGTAAACTGTGAAGAAAGCCCAGATCTTTTACTTTTAAATGCATACCTAACTGAAATTTCAGCTACAAAATACTAGTGCATGAAGTGCTATTATTCTCTCTATCAATACCAAAACTACTAGAACGACTACTTTATCAAACTATCAGTGTTTCAGTGGTATTTACTCAACTATACCCAACATTCCATACCCAACAAAACTCCAACGCCATAATTTTGAAGTAAGCAGATTCAAAAACACTACCGTATTTCGCAGCTCATAATTATACCCACCATAATTGTAATAGTTGTGGCACCCCGAAGTAATGGTGCGGTCACAGGGGGTATTTTATAAAACAGGCATTTGAGGGAATTTTCAGAGCGCCACCATTTTACGGGCTTAGGGGTTTCGTGGCGTTTGAAGTCTGTCAGGCATTTTGTGTTTAAAAGTATTTTGTAGTGCGGAACTTGCTTTTTATTGTATTTTAAAGGCATATGTGTCTAACATTGTTTAAATTATGACGTATACTGCGGTATTTCGTTGGCAAAGAAAATATTTTGTTTGCTTCTAAAGCAGTTTCTTTACTTTTTCGAGAGCCATATGTAAAATTATGACATACAAATATGCGCCGCAGTTTTACCCGTCGATGTGGTTGTTATTTGGCGGATAAAAATTTAGTCATATTAATAAAGCGAATAAAATATAATAATAAACTATATCTAGGGGTTGTGACTATAAAAGAAAGCATTAAAAAATAAATATTTTTTTAAAAAAATCGGTGTAATGGTGTTTTGACGAAGATGACCACGCTACGGAATCATTGGATTTGCAAGATGCGGTGCGAAGCACGTTACTCATATATTAAGTAGTGATGAGCCTTTGATGGGTAACTTTGAATAATGTTTCTTAATATGAGCTACGAGTATTTTTAATACTTTTTAATCTTCAAGCATTCGATGATCTGGTTATGATTGCGGGAAGCGGTTAGATGCGCGCGGCTCAAGATCGGTCTTTGTGGAGAACCTTGGGGAGGCCTATGTCTAGCAGTGGACGTCTCTAGGCTGACATGATTATGATGAATCATCAAGCAAGTCTGGTAAATGATACCGTAAAAAACCACAAGACGATATAATGAAATGTGCTTCTATAAGTTTAAACAACTATCCTAAATGGCGGAGTCAAATAAATAAATCCCAGTAGTTACCCAGTGTTACCTCAGAACTCTTTCACTCCACCAAATTGAAACTGTACAGCAGATTTCGACGCACACTGTAGCTAAGGTGGGTACACACTTAACTTAATTTCTTACTCGCTTTATTACTCTTCTATGGAAACTATTAAAATGTTGGCTAAATCTTCGTTTTGTTTGCATTTGCGATGGACTTTTTCACTAGTCTTTTCAGGGTTTCATATAAAAAAAACGAAAAGGGTTCGTCATAAGGATGACATGTCTGTTCGTCGTCTCGTGATTTTACTAGGCTACTAGTATTGTTTATACAGTGTTAGCATCTTGCAAATTTAGATCAAGCCTTAAAATCTGGAAAATATTTTCAAGAAGTTTTCTACTCTACGACACCTAACGAAATATTTATCGACATAGACACCTAACAGTGTATGCCGAACAGTACCATTGAGTAGTACCTATGTATTGAAGTTGTATAAAAATTTGTCACTGACTGACTGATGTGAAAGATCTTCATGTCAGCCGGGACCGACGGCATAATTTAGAATTCAATACGCACATAACTCTGAAAAGTCATTGGTGCGCGCAGTGCATTCGAGCCCGATACTACCTTCTGCATGGCAGTCTATTGGTATCTCCACTAGGCCATCGCTGCCTATAGCTTTAAAAGTTAATGAAATGATAATATAATAGTTAGCTAACACAAACATTATTTTTATGAGGTATATACATTTTTTGCTCAATTGTTTCTTATACAAACGAACAAAGCCATGTTAGACGTCCGTGGCGAGTTTTTAATCTTTAGAAACAAATTTCAATAAGCAATGGATACATGAACATCAACAAAAAAAAGATACAAACATTAAGTAAAGCACACTTATAGCTATCTTTGTAGCGGCGAGTTGACCAACTTAAATACTTCACTATTTTGCAACCCATTTAACAAAACTGGACTGGTTTAATAGCGATTCACTGCACAAAATATTTTTAAACTGCAACTCAAAAAAGCAAATCCAAATGTAAGCCCTCAGTAGTTCACCAGTACCTCAGAACTCTTTCATCCCGCCAAATTGAAACTGGAAAGCTGCTTTCGACGCATACTATAGCTTAAGGTAGGTACTCAATTTGCTTAATTGCTCGCTCGTTGCTATTTTGCTAGTCATCTGAAAACTATTAAATTCTTCAGAGTAAGTATGTTTTAGTATCGTTACAGCATTTCACAGTCCACTGCTGAACTCTAACCTTTTCTAATTTGCTTCACAATAATAGCACTATGAGTCAATAGGAGCATTTGGCCGAGTTAATGTGCCACGCTGGGCATACGAGTTGGTTATAGGGTTTGATGATGAGTTTTCTTTCTCTTTGCTAAGATAATATTATTTACTTTCGTGTCTTTAGTCGTCTGTTACGACAACCATGGATGAAAAAGGGTAGCGAAATTTTATATTCTTAACCTTTAAGTACCGACGTGCGGTCTATTAGGCCCCGGCAGGTACTTCACTTGTTAGTTTACCCCTTTCGCTGAGGAATATCAATCGCCGCTTTTAAATAGCTGTAAGAACAGTATCCATGATGATGTAGATGCAGAAAGTGGTATCGTCACGTTCGCATTTGGTGAGTAATTACTGTTTGAAATTCCAAAGCGGTCTCTCAGACCGCACGTCGGTACTTACGTAAGTTTTTTATGTTTTGTTTTTCTTACAGTTTATTGTTATTTTTACAAAAATATTTAAATTTCACGTCAGGGACTTCAGGTAGTCCTGGGACAGATTTATGGTACTCAAAGAAATCCCAGATATGCAAATAAATCGAATCCAAGTTTTTCGCGAGGGATTGTGACTTTGGCGAATATTTGGTTCTGATAAGCCAGATGCACCTAAAAATCAAGCTAAAAAAGTTGACTTATCTACCCAAAAACAAAAGAAAATAGACATGCTATGTTATTCGTGCAAAAATCATGTTTTTTTTACAGTACGATAACCAAGTGTGAATTGACTAAGCTAAAAATTTAAAGTGTAGTTGGGCAGTGGACATTTTCTTTTTCTGAAGGTTTATATTCTTGTTATATATTTTTTCTAAAAGTTATAATAGTCTTGACACAAAAAATATATTTTTGTTTTTCTGTGAGCGGTATTCTTTTTGTTTTGATTTTTTATATCGAATAGCCGGATTTTCCTTCAAAATTCAGGCCAAATATTGTTATTGCCTTATATTACAAAATAAAAATAATTTGAGTTGCTTTCTATACTTATTTTTTCTTACAACCCTTTATTTTTAACCATAATGCACAGAAATTTAAAAAAAATACGGAAGCTTTACCGCGGTCTGTCAGACCTCACGTCGGTACTAACGTTACAAAAGTGCACGTCGGTACTTAAAGGTTAAAATAATGCTTTCCTTCATGTATACTATTCTTTCTTTAAATTGCCTGCACCTGGCTAGAACCCACGGCCTTCAATGTGGCAGTCATAATATGCCATCCCGCTATGACAATAGGTGATCAAGAAACTGATTTTAATTGATCACCATTTAATTTACTTACACATTTCTATGTCTATATTATATTTGGAGGTTAGCGAGCAAGCGAAAATATGGGAAAAGTACTCAACACAAAAGTCACATATAACTAAAAATGATGCCTTCAAATCACTTCAAATACATTCGATATTTTATAACGAATGAAATACGTGCAGCGATATAGGGCAAGCGTTTTAAAAAAAACGTGCATGTGTACTCAGCTTAAAAGTTTGCAATAAGTATAATGGAGTAAATGGATGAAATCTGCATTTGGGTACCCGTGTCCATTCTGCGCTAAACGTTGAGGGCAATAATTTTTAGGTGAGTTTATAATATTACGTTTTTTATCCTCCAAGGATATACATATATTAAAAAGAGTAACAGCATATCAAATTATCAATTGTAAACATTGCACATCATTAAAGGTGAAAAACTCATTAGAAATGTTGCGACAAAGACTACTCGAAGGAGATGTGAAGTCGCCCGCACCTAACCCGCAGACAAAATGCCGACGATTCATGTTGGTGGGCCGACGGTTTGGGTGTGTATACTATTGAAGAACGCGATTATCCAGCTATGTGTGTATATTAATTTCTTTTGTTTCTTTTTTCTTACCTTTTTTTTTCAAATGACACCTCCCGCACTAGGACTAAATCTTGTGTCGCGGAGGACTTTACAAACATACAACTAACGGACACAATGAACACCCACACTCGAAGCAACAATTTATGAATCACACAAAGTGTTGTCCCGTGTGGGGATCGACCCCCAACACACGGCGCAGTATCAAGCGGCAAGGCGGCCGCTTAAACCACTACTCTAACCGTGCAGTTGGCGTAATGACTGTACAAAGAGAGAAAGTTTTTAAATACTTTCAATTAAGTTTAAACAAATTGAATGAGTGAAAGAACGAGATTGAAAAGAGACTCACGACACCATTCGCACAATGACATCTTAAATGAAAAGACGCAATAGGTAGGCTAATAGAAGGCGTGTCCTTCCACTCAAAGAAGAGCGAACACAGGCAACGGATAACAACAACTCAGACTGTGGCGGGATAGTGCTTTCTTATCCACTCCATTTGTCCAACTTACTGAAAATCCTCCACATAGACATGGGCTTCCTTGGTCTTTGAATATAATTAAATAAAAAGTGTAAAAAGACTCTTAACGAACACTGAAATCCCATGTCGTACCAATCACTATGAACATTTTTTACTTCGGCACCATACCTGGGAAATTACTGGTTCAGGAGATATTGTGGCTCAAAGTTAGTATGGAGAATTTGTAACTACATAGGTTCAAAATCAATGCATTTACCACCCAATATGTTCTTAAGATGCCCTAGAACCCCATGGATAAGTAGGTATTTCGAGCACTACACGCGCGCACTTTTAATTGCGGTTCAAAAAATGTGAAAACTCAAAAAAAAGAAACGTTTCCCAGGTATTCTTTTTTATTAGTATGACTTGGCATGATGTCCACAACGAGTAGAATTCGGCTTGGTGATGAGTCTTGTGACACCCTGCATAGACTTAGGACACAGGTTGGCCGAAGCAAAGAAAACTTGCTTAGGTGGAGATTTATAGATCATTCCAATCTGGAGTGCAAGTGTGGTGCTGTTCCACAAACAATGGGACACTTACTATCTTGTCCTGCGTGCCCTAATACCTGCACGTTACAGGCCCTTATGGACGCTACTGAAAATCTCACAATCACAGCAAAGTTCTGGGCTGACACAATTAAGATTGCCATTGACACGCTAAGAAGAAGAATAACAATATAATTTAGTCATAAAAAAATAACAGTGACTAAATAATTAAGTATTTACGAGTCTTGTGGAAAAAGGTTAAATAATAATTAAGTCCAAAAAAAGCTTCATAGTTTTTTCTACCACAGCAGTCAAAACTATTTAGAACAGAAAACATTCGGTTTTACGTCACAGTAGTGCCCGTCGAAACATTTTTGTGACCAACAAATAGTTGTTCCGAGTCAGATAGTGTTCCATATATCCGTACAATGAAAAGTGCCAAGCGATACTTGAAACTTGTTTTATGTACAGATCCGTCAAATTTTTGTCGACTCAAGTAGGCTCTTCTGGTCATGAATTACTAAGCAATTTACATGGATATTATATTTTTGCTACTACAAACTAAATTGATGTAAGTTCAGTTAAGGAGAACGCCTCATCTTTTTATTTTCAAAACCAAATCATTTCAGCATTTGTTAAACCAGAAGCTATGGTTTTGATTGCTTTCTAGGAAAAAGGTATTTTAATGTATAAAGAGTATGCACTATGTATCAATAAAGAATTAATATTTAATTAAATGCCTAGTTTAACAGTACAGGTTTTACTCAGTTTTGATATAATTATTATTAAACCCAAAATCAAGTGCTTGAAGCTTTTTAGGCTCTTAAAATAATGGTTCAATACTAAACCTTATTTTTAAACCACAATTCATCTTTGCATTGCAATACACTAAACATAAACTCATCGGGATAGCAAGTGTTAAATAATTCACTCAAACATCCACTTATATGCACACACTCGTGTACCAGGAAATGTAGGAGGATCTCGCCCATATTATTGGGATTATGGTGTCAACTACACTTGAAACCGCTTAGATTTCGCTTTGATGTCAAAAGTCAATCGGTGGGTGTGCTACATATATATGTCGGCGGGTTGCTTGATTCTTGGCCGGTATCAACACTTCACATCACAGTTTGTTAAAAGTGACTGACTAACTATTTTGTATTACTGAACACGAAACGAGTGACAGTTTCTAGGTACTTGTTGTCCGCCTGGAGTCTCCAAGAGAAGTGATAGCCTGTGTCGCTCCGTTGAACGTCAACCTTCACCCTCTTCTTCAACTGTAGCGAACGTCACACTAGACTCTGTCGAAGCGCGCCATTTTCACACTTCCGTTTCGTAGTCAATTGACGTTCCGTACTGATCATTCCGATACGGCCATCCTACAAGACACACGTCCCTGTGTGTTAATCTATAACACAATTTTACACGCACAGTATCACATTGCTCGGTCACTCCTGACTTAACCCAGGTAAGGGTTGAATCAAAACAGTGTTAGGATTCCAATATATTTTTTTTTTACAAAATTACCTCCTTCATTTCTAACTATTATAGGAGCTGGATTCAGAGCATCACTGACAATACAGTCAATTACCATGGCTCACGTTATAATCAAATGAACCATTCAGTAACTTCCAGTTACTAAACCAGGCACTCAACCAGCCACTCAGTGGCCACCGTTCAGTAACCTCCAGTTACTAAACCAGGACTTAAACCAGTCACTCGGTTGCCACCCATTTATCTGCGCATCCTCACAAGGATCGCCAAGTCCCTCCTGGACTTTATGGATTCCACGAAACCCCAAGAGTTGTCTGCCTAGCGCGTACTCACGGACAACTGCCTTCATAGTTGTATTGAATCCGATCTGTACTAAATTGCGGCTACAAATCAACCTCTGACATTGAATCACACAACCAATCCAACACCAGAGTTGTCTGCCTACCGTGTACTCACGGACAACTGCCTTCACCGTTGTATTGAATCCGATTTGTACTGATTTACGGCTACAAATTAACCTCTGACATTGAATCACACAAACAATCAAACACCAGAGTCGTCTGTCTACCGTGTACTCACGGACAACTTCCTTCACAGTTGTTTTGAATTCGATTTGTACTGATTTACGGCTACAAATCGACTTCTGACATTTAATCACACAACCAATCAACGTGTAAGCCTAGTTTTCTACTGTCTCGTCAGTATTAAGGTTCACACTTTGCTGTCTTCAAGATCGTCAGTTATGCTCTGATCCTCTGGCACAAAGTTTCAGTATCAAAATCAATAATCAGGAAACTCAAAGTAAAACTGACATTTCACTATCGCTGTATCTCTCAAGATATTATTTCAAACCAAGTAAACCATAACATTTAAGCTCTACATGTGATCATGGCTATGCATAGCCCAGTAACCAGCAGTTACTCTACTTTCTGCGAACCCCACATGGGAACGCCGAGTCTCTCCAGGACCCTATGGTTTCCACTGAAACCCAACCTCCGCCAGAGCTGACTGCAATACCGCCTACTCACGGACTACTAAGTTAGTAGACGCCGATTTCTACCGAGCTACGGCTACACGTCAGCCTCTGGTATGGTCTGATCCGATCATCATGTAAACTTAATCACTTTCTTCAATATCAGAACTACTTTGTTCTACTTCAATTTCGTCGGTTGTACTTTGACCTTCAGGCAGTCTTCGCAACCTGTCGAGTGCGTACTTACAGCTACTCTTAGATTTAAGCGATTATATCGATCATAGTAAAGAACTTCTGTGACCTCAAATGGGCCTTTATACTTTAAGATATTTCAAACCAAGTTAACCAAAACATTAAAGCCAAGGTCTTTGGACTCTACACTTTCATTGCCAGTTTCGGCCAGATATGCTTTAGCTATACCAGTTACCAGGTTCCTCAAAGCCACATACAGGCCTCACACAGGCCGCGCGCCACACACGAGCCGCGCGCCACACATGGGCTGCGTGCCACACACGGGCCGCGCGCCACACAGGCTATGCTGGCCACCACGCCACACTCGCCACCAGGCCGCGACGTCCACCAGGCCGCGCCGGCCACCAGGCCACGCCGGCCACCAGGCCGCGCCAGCTACTGGGCCGCGCTAGCCACCAGGATTACCCAAAAAGGAAATAAATCTACCATTAGTATTTCAAAGATTCGTCTCATTGTATACCCACTAAATAGAGTATCCGTTCTTTCAGACTAATTCAACGTCCGCACTTCGTCAATTTTAAGCGATTATCAAATTCATTTACAACTTCACAACCGCACAGAACGTAACTCCCGTCCATACTCTCAATGAGCTATGTCAAAACTGGATTTGACCACTGACAAAAAATAAAACCAAATACGAACATGACGAGAACCGATAAGCTACTTTCGGACAAACTGATTTCCTTTGGTTACATAGAGGCAACGACTACAGTTCTGAGATAACCAATCGATAGTACATGAGTACTTTCAGATTCTCGCAACACGCTCTTGTCCTACGACACAGAAACCAGAGGTAGATAATTTTAGCGATTAAAAATCAAATGAGAGCTACTTGAATAGCAGGGTATCCGTGATTGTGATGACAACCACACTTTAATGTACTTCGCTCTAGGATTAAGAGAAAATTTTTGAACAGCAATCCTAGTCGTTCGGCCATTCCTGGCACAAGTCGGTGGGCAATAAAAGGTACTCTGATCAAAATCATCACAGGTTTTAATGAAAATCACAACTAACTCTTTCTCTCGAACCTGACATGTTGAACAACACGCATACTGGTTAAAATAATAGGAAACTCATTAAAATATTGCATTGCTTATACTCTGACATCCATCGGGTCTTCAACAACTTCGGGTATGCAACCTCCATTCGGTTACACAATACCACCCGGATAATCATTTCGAGCGTTTAACAAAGTAATCTTAAAGTAAGTTTGTTGTACATGTTGCTTTGGTTTTCCTTATCACATAGCAGACTATAAGAAAACCTTACTAGACTGACACTCAAGATGTTAAGTTTACTATCAAGTATCCAACCAGTCTTTATAGCGTTATAATTTTGTCATGGATAATCTAAATACGAAGCTTATCCTAACTTAATAATTAGTGATACAGCAACGGGCCTTTCGCGTTCAAGACAATGGACAACGTTTGTGATACTATGACAATGCACTAACGGCTGTCTTGTTTGCGCACCAACGGAGACTTTGACTAACATAAAAGCTCAAGGGTAAACTAGGCTAACCAAAAAGGCACTTTACCGGTCCAACCAATGGCAACGCATGGCTAAACATGCAGCCGCACAAACGGCTTATCCAGTTTATGCAAATCTACACTGACGGTAACGTGACCACAAAATTATCACAGCAACGACTAACAAAGTACTCATTTAATGAGAATAAGGTTAAGCATGCAATCATCACTTACGATCACTAACCTAGTTCTACCTACAATGAAAATTAAAATCTCTGAAACTGATTATCGTAACGCACTACGATGATAACTCAATCATTTTCTTCTGATAATCGAGTTTAAGAGCGTGTAATCGATTTTAGACGAAAACATGACGTTTTATGTGATGGTATGTAATGGTTTTGAAATATTCACAATTTTTACACATATTTATGTTTAGATAGGTCTCATCCGCCTAGCGTTATCCCAGTCTCAACCCGGGGTCCTCTTTCTAGTCTAACCGGATTTGGCTGAATATTAGCTATTCCACGGAGCGACTGCCTTTCTGACTTCCGCAACCCGAAGGGATAGCGATATTCCATGGTTTAGACTAGTGTCAGTTTCACATTGAAATTAAAATACAGTTTACGGATTTTATCGCGATGTATTGGTTTCACTAAGTTATTACATTTGAAACGAATGATCTAGAAACTACATTTTTAATTTATTACTAGCCGACGTTTCGAATTCTTTACAGGATTCATGTTCACGGCAGACTGAGGTAATATTTGTCTTTTTCTTAAATTTATAAGTTATCTCAAAGTACCCGAACATTTTTCAACTACTGGTGTTACTATTTACGCAAAATGAGCTCAGAGTGTCCTTAGGTCTTCTGGTGACTTTGTCCTTCTTGGGTCTCATTAGCCTCATGACAGGATCCCAAGCTGGAGGAACATTCCAACTATCTTCCCTATTGAAATAAAGGTGTTTTTTAATTTCAATAGCCTCTCGTATCCTTGGAAGAAAACGGTGTTCTTTTACGAGTATATGTGGTTCATCAAATCGCAGGTAGTGGTTGGGTCCTTGTTCCACATGTTCACACATAGCAGACTTTGTTGAGCGTTTTGTTCTTTGAGTCGAATGTCTATGCTTCTCTTGGTCTGTCCAATATATAAGAGCCCACATTCACAGTCAATTTTGTAGACACCGGCCTCTTGCAAGGGTAACTGACACTTGACAGTTGGTAATAATTGACTGATCTTCGTTGGCGGCTTGTAGTAATTTTTGATTGAAGCTCGCTTCAAGATGTAGCCAATTTTGTCGGTCACGCCCTTGATGTATGGGAGGACAGCAGGTTGTCTTTCTACTGTGGTTGGTTTTTCTTTCTCCTGGGATCTGTGACAGTGGCGTGGCGGTCGGAGCTTGTTGTCTTGCAGAACTTGCCTGACATGTTGAAGCTCAGCGTCCAGGTGTTTCTTGTCACAGATCCCGCGGGCTCTCTGAAACAGAGACTTTCCTACAGTAGCTAACTGTTTAGGATAGCAGTGAGATTCACCGTTTAAGTACCTATTTGTATGGGTCTTTTTCCTATACACAGTATGGCTTAATGAGTTGTTTTTATTCCTGATGACAAGTACATCTAAGAAAGCTAAAGAATTGTTTGCCTCTAATTCCATTGTGAATTGTATTTGGTTATGAATAGAATTAAGATGGTTTAGGCAAGCATTAACACTATCTGTTGGTAAAATTGTGAAAGTGTCATCTACATACCGCTTGTAGAACCTCGGTGTGACGGTGGCAGTCTGCAGGGCTCGCGCCTTGAAGTCCTCCATGAAGATGTCAGCAACGACGGGCGATACTGGAGAGCCCATTGCTACACCGTCTGTAGTATTTCTTGTCCCATAACAGATAGCCCGTTGTCAGGCAATGTATTTCTGCATATTCCTCAGGCATGTTGTTTTCTTCCTTCTACTAATTTCTATACAGTCATGTACTGGTATGCATGTGAATAATGGCTGTATATAAAAACTAACCATAGTTTCCTTGTCAGAGAGATGTAGGTGTTTGATTTCACTGAGAAAATGGTAGGAATCTTTCACATGTGCTCTCGTATTGCCTCTGAGCGGTGAGAGAATCTTTGCTATGTGTTGAGTCAGTCTGTAAGTTGGTGCGCCTATCTGACTAACTATCGGGCGCAGAGGAGCGTTTTCCTTGTGTATTTTTGGTAGACCATACATTTGAAGAGGTTTTGCACACACACATGTTATTAAATATTTCACGTCCAAATTTAGTTTTTCGGAGTATTTCTTAACAATATCACAAGTTTGCTTGAGAATTTTGTTCGTAGGGTCTGACTTAACCAACTTGTAGGTACTTTCATCCGACAAAAGATCTTCCTTTTTTTGTTTATACTCGGACGTGTCCATCACTACCGTTGCATTTCCTTTATCTGCTCGGAGTACTGTAAGTTCAGGCCTAGCTTGTAACTTCTTCAGTGCGAGATATTCGGTCTTTGGTAGATTCCTTGCCGGCACTTTCAAGTGACGCAATACAGCAGAAACGTCCTGTCGTATGGCCTCGAAATCTTCCTTTCTCACATTGTTCTTGACTAGGCAATCCTCAACGTTGCAAATAATGGTCTCATACGGTATTCTGGATGGAGTTATCGCGTAATTTAAACCTCTGCTAAGTACTTTCTCGGTATTTTGATCCAACGTGTGTTTTGACAGATTGACGCTACCGCGTGTGATTGGTAATTTCAATGTGTAACATTCGCGTACACCCAAGAAGATACTAGTGTTAGTTTGTTTATAGGTAGTGACTCCCTATGTCAAAGACACGACTGTCAAAGATCTTCATGACAGCCGGGACCGACGGCTTAACGTGCTCTTCGAGGCACGAGGCAAGCGATAATTTACAATTATGTTTAGATAGGTCTAAACGACAGATCTCTAAGTCTCTGACTCGCGATCTCCGCCAATACAACACAAAATGTGTTCGTGAGGCGATCGAACAGAATAAGGGATCCAAAGTGTTCCAGAGGGATCTGTCTGTTGGGCAGAGTCAGCTGACAAATCTGAAGACGGAAGATGGCAGAATCATATCGTCCAAGCCTGAGCTCTTGGAGGAGATCAAAAGGTTCTATGGACGGCTATACACGACAACGCAACAACCCGCAAGCACTCCAGCTTCAGACCCTAGAGCTGGATTGACCCGACACTATACCGAAGATATCCCGGACGTCAGCATGCACGAGATTAGTGTGGCTCTCAAACAGCTCAAAAACAACAAGGCGCCGGATGATGACGGAATTACGAGCCAGCTTCTGAAGGCCGGCGGTACACCCGCTAGAGAAGCCCTCCGGAAGCTATTTAATTCCGTCATTCTCGAGGGTAAAACGCCACAGGCGTGGCACAGAGGTGTGGTGGTGCTTTTCTTTAAGAAAGGGGATAAAACCCTCTTAAAGAACTACAGACCCATCATACTTCTGAGCCACGTCTACAAGCTGTTTTCGAGGGTCATCACGAATCGTCTCGAGAGCAAGCTAGACGACTTCCAGCCTCCCGAACAAGCCGGTTTCCGTAAATAGACCACATACATACGCTGCGGCAGCTTATACAGAAGTCCGAGGAGTATAACCAGCCCCTATGCTTGGCGTTTGTGGACTATGAGAAAGCCTTCGATTCGATCGAAACCTGGGCGGTGCTACAGTCTCTTCAACGGTGCCGGATTGACTACCGATATATCGAAGTGCTGAAGTGTTCGTATGAAAACGCCACTATGTCAGTCCGCCTCCAGGACCAGAGTTCGAAACCTATTCAACTCCAGCGAGGGGTGAGACAGGGGATATCATATCCCCGAAACTGTTTACCACTGCGCTGGAGGATGTTTTCAAGCTTCTGGACTGGAATGGACTCGGTATCAACATCAACGGCGAGTACATCACTCACCTTCGATTCGCAGACGATATCGTAGTCATGGCTGAGACCATGGAAGACCTAGACACAATGCTCGATGGCCTCTGTAGAGTCTCCCAACAAGTAGGTCTTAAGATGAACATGGACAAGACGAAAATCATGTCGAACGTCCATGTTGTACCTGCTCCTATTCAGGTTGGGAACTCTACGCTCGAAGTTGTCGAAAAGTATATCTACCTGGGACAAGTAGTCCAATTAGGTAGGTCCAACTTCGAGAAGGAGGTCAATCGTCGAATCCAACTCGGTTGGGCAGCGTGCGGGAAGCTACGACATATCTTCTCGTCCAATATCCCGCAGTGTCTCAAGACGAAATTCTTTGACCAGTGTATGTTGCCAGTGATGACTTACAGATCAGAGACGTGGTCACTCACTATGGGCCTTATCAGAAGGCTCAAGGTCACTCAGAGGGCGATGGAGAGAGCTATGCTTGGAGTTTCCCTGCGAGATCGAATCAGAAATGAGGAGATCCGCAGTAGAACCAAAGTCGCCGACATAGCTCTCCGGATAGCCAAGCTGAAGTGGCAGTGGGCAGGGCACATAGCTCGAAGAACCGATGGCCGTTGGGGCAGAAAGGTTCTGGAGTGGCGGCCACGTACCGGACGACGCAGCAGAGGTAGGCCCCCCGCAAGGTGGACCGACGATCTCGTCAAGATCGCGGGAGGCGGTTGGATGCGGGCGGCTCAAGGCCGGTTTGTGTGGAGAACCTTGGGGGAGGCCTATGTCCAGCAGTGGACGTCGTTTGGCTGATATGATGAGGTCTAAACGTAACTAAATATGTACCTATGGGTCGCGGGCAGATTAATACGGTACTAGGGATTTGGGGATTTACTCGAGCATGGCAGGTGAACATATTGGGGATATCTTGCACCCTACCCTGTTGAGTACCTCCACCATATAAAAGTATACAACGAGTTAATGGATTAGAGCAAAACCTTAAAGATCCTAAACTATTTTTAGTTATCTATTTGATTTATGAAAGTATTACATGTTTACCTGTTATGACTGCCTTCGTGATCCAGTAATAATAATAATAATTATCATCTTTATTTGCTCAAACATGTAGTGTACATACATTATAGTGCATGCAAGACGTTATAATTGTGTCTGTTCATACATGTTTACCATATTTCATGGCATGAAAAATCTGTTGAATTGTACTTATATAATTCTAAGAGGATCAATCAGTAAAATTTCTTTTTGTAATGTTATAGCAAATTAATTAAATGTCAATAACTACAATTAATGAAATGTCAGTAATAAAATAGCAGCAAAATTTAAAGGTCATTCAATAATAAAATGTTGTTAAAAATAAAGATGTCAATAGAAAATGAAAATGTCAATAATTTATCAAATAATAATGTCAATCGAGCGTGTATTACATAAAATAAAGAAAAATGTCAATAGAAAATGAAAATGTCAATAATTAATCAAATTTACAATGTCAATCGAGCGTGTATTACATAAAATAAAGAAAAAATGTCAATAGAAAATGAAAATGTCAATAATTAATCAAATTTAAAATGTCAATCGAGCGTGTATTACATAAAATAAAGAAAAATGTCAATAGAAAATGAAAATGTCAATAATTAATCAAATTTACAATGTCAATCGAGCGTGTATTACATAAAATAAAGAAAAAATGTCAATAGAAAATGAAAATGTCAATAATTAATCAAATTTAAAATGTCAATCGAGCGTGTATTACATAATATTAATTCATTATTAAAATACCTCTTATTTATACAATAATAAATAACATTGGCAGAAATTAATATTTACTGAGTTATATAGTCGTTTAATAACTCTGTGACATTGTTATACGCTATAATATGTAATAAGGCTTTTACTTCTCTTTTGAAGGCTTCTGTGCTAAGCGTTTTCCAGCACTTAAGCAGTTTATTATAGATAACCGGAGCCATGCAAAACACACTTTTGCGCATAAGTGTTGTCCGGGCCGCATGCTGACACAATTTGCTGTTATCGCGCCTATTTCTGGGTATTACGTCTGCTAGGCGAGGAAATAAATGTGAGTTGTATTTAACAAATAAGACTATTTCTAAGATGTAAATGGATGGCATTGTAAGTATGTTAAATTGTTTAAAATATGGTTTGCAGCTATCGGTGACTTTAAGATTAAACATTGATCTAAGGCATTCTTTTTGAGCTTTGAATATTAAATCCGTGTTGGTTGAGTTGCCCCAAAATATAATGCCGAATCGGATTAGGGATTCTACAAGCCCATAGTGGATAGCGTATGCGACCACTGATCGGAGGTCCTGGATTCGATTCCCGGGTCGGGCAAAAATTTTACTTGGTTTTGCCGAATTCTCAGTAGCAACGCGGAGTCTGGTGATGTGCCCTATTACGTTGGACCTAAAAATTCATGGCGAAATGTGGGTGTAATATTACACCTCTGCCTACCCCTTCGGAGGTTACAGGCGTTAGCCTTTAAAAAAATGTTTATGTAAGCCATTATAAAAGTAATGAGCGTGTTTGTTTTCCCGGTGATTGATTAATTAATATTGCAAGTGTATTGCAAAGTAAAGCAAATGTGAACTATATCACATAGACAATACGGTTTAAAGTCGTCTACGCGCGGACGTCTACCTAGTTCCCAGCGATTTCTGACTTATCGTCACGTCGTTTTTAGGGGTCTCAATAGTAGAATGCTCAACGTTTACAAGATACAAGACAGAAAAAATATATTTTATCAAAACATAACCTATACTACAAAGTAACGTAATCGAATAATTCTCTATATTTAATCATATCGAATCAAAGATATGTGTCAAAATAACAGCAAATGTCGAATGTATATGGTATACGTGTTACCTTATTCTCGTAATGTCACGATAGAGAAATCTCTATTCCTAACGCTCGACTTGCAACGTAGGTAGCAGTAGAGATCACAATGTTCAATGCTTAGCGATATTTTCATCGCTCAGCCGATGAAAATATCGCTTATACCTAATTCATAATATAGCCATAATTTTAAATGGACATTCTAATCACGATATTGATAATATAAAGTAAATTAGAACATAGTTAGTAGAATATAGTTGGTGAAAGAAAGTTTAAAGTAAATTTAAAAGATAAAGATAACTAGCTTTCGCCCGCGGCTTCACTTGCGTAAATTCGGAGTGTGACGTATGTCCGGTACCTACCGAGTGTACGTCATAATACCGTCCATACGCTCGGCCAATCAGAGAAGGCCATCGTCCGCGCTCGTGAGTTTTGCCCATATTTGGTAATGCGCCGACACGAACTCTGATGGAGGGCCCGGTATATAAGGGGGCCGACAGAGAGGCCAGCACCGCTACTGATTGTTACCGTGCCTAACTTTGTACTACATCTACGTTGTACGTGTATCCTGGTCCCAGCTGTGGGAAAGTTACTATATTTACTGCGTTAGCGTACTGCCCATCTCTCTACCTGCTGGCTGAGGCCGGCTGACGCCGCCTGCCTGACTCTATTGGTTGTGGCTCTCCTAATGCTGCGTTCCTTCAGGTTCCAGGTCTACGTTAAAGCTCCGGGCTACGCTACCCTAGACCGCTACACTTCCCTGCATCGTCTTCGGCATCACCTCTGCCGAAGAGTCTGGCCTGCCCTGCTCATCGCACACACACCGCCGGCGCCTGCCAGCTGAACCAACAGTCTGCGAGGATCTGCCCGCTACGCGCAGCCCTTCGAGCAGCCTGCCCTGCACACTACCGGAGGGAACAGCGTGGGAGACAGCAGCCCTTAGTGTTCAGGCCAGTGTCGTGTTGTTGGTTGGTCATACTCGTGCAAGGGAAGTGAGACAATACTCGGCAAATAAACGCATAGAACCTCTGCTGCGTTTCTATTCTAGAACCCGTTACAGTGGCACCAACGTGGGTTATTGTCTCGCTTTCCGTGCTTGAGTTCTCTTCTAGCAGGTCTCCATTATTGTAAGCGAGGAGGTGCGGCTACAGCAAACCGGTACGTATTGTTGTACTAGTTGTCTACCTTTTAGTATAACTACCTACTGCGTAATAGTCCACAAATTTGAATCTTAACGTTTTCCTATTAGTCCTAACGGTCGATCTTTTACGCCTAATCGTAAAGTAGGCCATTTGTAAGGGCGGAACGCTTGCGCACTAAGTGTAGTGTGTAGTGTATACTTACGCGGTTTAGTCCTTCATTCATAATGGGCTCACACCCCATAAAATACTTCCTACTAAATAAAAGCGAGTTAGCATACGAGGTTGCGATCAGAGGTGAGGAGCCGGCTACCTCTGTCCTAGGTCTGCGGAAGCAGCTCCCTAAATTACTGGAAGCCATTCCAAATGATTATATTTTGGAGTCAGGCCTAGCTATCGCGGTGGACTTCGAGGGCGCTAGCGAGGCCGTTTCTGAGCTGGCCAAACGAGTGGATTCGTTATCTACTTCTTACGACGCGAACCTAGCTAGGAGGTCTACCGCACTGCACAACCACTTATTCCAGAGACTCTGAGACAATGTCCTACGGCGTATTCCAAACGTATAACCCAATTGTGCAGCCGGTTCGACAAGCTTTCAAGACAAGCTTTCGGCGGAACTGTCCGCCAATGAGCAATCAGGTGTTCGCTCAGCTGATGCTGTGGCAGAGGTCCAACCTGCGCCGTCTACCTCGACGCAGGCAGGGTTAGCCCCAGGGTGCCATTTGCGAGCATTTGAGAGTTAGCGAACTGTCCAAATTAAAATACGACGGTACGGGATGCATCCGAGCGTTCCTACAAGGCGTAACCGAATTCCAAACCGCGCGTTATCTACCTTCCACTAAAATTTTATCGTATGCCTCCGAAATATTCACCGGCAACGCACTCCACTGGTACCGCGACCTAAAAGAATATTTTTCTACATGGGAAGAACTCACCACTAAATTAATAGACGATTTCACACCGTACGATTATGACTACCGCTTATTAAATGAAATCCGCCGACGTACTCAAGGTGCTACCGAAACTATAATTATTTATCTCTCTGTAATCAATCAGCTGTTCAGCTGTCACCGTCAAAGCGATTGTCTGAATGCGAAAAATTAGACATCCTATTGCATAACATATGTCCATGCTATTTGCTAGTGCTAGCTCAGTCAATATCTTCAATAGACAGTATAGCAACACTGCAGACGTTATGTTTAAATTACGAACGGATGAAATGTTTGAACTCTCAATTCCATGAACCGTATTATAGTAACGACACATTGGCACCAGACCTAGCTTACAGTCACAAACCTAATAACCGAGCGTGTAATAATTCCTACATTAATTATTCCGCTGCCACTATAGAGGATACGCCCGATAAACCCGAATACACTGAGAACAACGAACCTAGCAATCCAAGTCTAAACCTAGCTCTGTCGCTCTAGTCACGTCCAAGTACTGTCCGCGCTGCCGTGTCAATAATCACAGTTTGAAGGAGTGCGAACGCGATCGGTTTGCAATTTGCTTCAAGTGCGGCCGTACGGATGTGACATACCCTAACTGCCCGAACTGTAAATCGACGAAACCAAAAAAAACTAGTTGGTCAGGGTCGGGGCGTGTCAAAACCTAAGTTAGGTTCTACAACCTATTCAACTAATTTTGACAAAGATGATTGGAGAAATTGGCTAAACACTCTAAAAGTGTATTTCTCTAGTTATTCCGTCGCCTCGATCCTGGATAATAAACCTTAAAATGACCTACGGCCCTATGTTAACGTAACGGTTAACAGTTTAGCTATTTGTGGATTGCACGATTCCGCTTCAGCCATTACAATTTTAGGTAACAACTCCCATCTGGAGGTAATTACTAAAACCGGGTTAGAAATACAGCAGTGTCACAACACTAATTCTATTCGGTCCGCGGGTGGAAATATATTGTTGCCGCGCGGTTTTATCGACTTACCCACTACTTTTAATAATCAAATCCACTTATTGAAAGCTTATATTATTCCAGAAGTTACAAGTAATTTAATTTTAGGCATCGATTTCTGGAAACTATTTACATTACTACCTAATCATATGGCATCCGTATGCATGTCTAAAATATTGCCGTGTAGTGTAATAAGTGGGAATAAGCCAACTAACACGAACGTATTGCAATCTTTTAGTGAGTTGAGTGAGTCACAACAAAGAACGGCAAAGTAATTATAAAGCAATACGAGTCGATTTCTACTGAAAAAACCGGGTTAGGACGAACTCACGTAATAGAACATATAATAGACACTGGCGATTCTGCGCCGATACGCCAAAGATATTATAGGCTACCACCAGCGAAATTAAAAATAATTATTGACGAATTAGACGAAATGTTTGCTTTGGGAGTGGTAGAAAAATGCGAAAGTCCTTGGTCGTCACCTATTTTACTAACGCCTAAGAAGAACGGTAAACTAAGGTTTTGTTTAGATAGTCGGAAACATTCTATTACTAAAAAAACGCGTACAAACTGCCGTACGTATCCGAAATTTTAGAAAATTTTAGGTATGCTAGGTATCTAAGTAGTATAGACTTATCTAAGTCATTTTGGCAGACGCCTCTTCGCGAATGTGATCGTGATAAGACTGCGTTCTATGTGCCTACTAGAGAAACATTTAGATTTGTGACTATGCCGTTTGGTTTAACGAATGCGCCTGCGACACAACAGCGTTTGGTGGATCACTTGTTTACAAATAGTCCTGAGTTCGAAAACTCGGTATTCGTTTTCTTAGATGATATCGTGCTTATATCGCCATCTTTTAATCCTCATGTGTCACTATTAAATAAAGTATACGAAAAATTAAAATCGGCCAACCTTACAATTAACACAGAAAATTCCGTAATGAATTGAAGTACTTGGGCTACGTAGTAAACTCTAAAGGATTACAAGTAGACCTATGTAAGGTGGAAGCTATTCTTCAATATGCTACGCCTAAGAATAAAAAAGAAGTCAAAAGGTTCTTAGGCATTGCATCATGGTATCGGCGATTTATCCCTAATTTTAGTACCATTGCCAGGCCCTTGAACAAACTTACCTCTACCAGTAAGAAAGCTGCACCATGCCAGTGGTCGGTGGAAGCTGAAAACTCGTTTTGTAAACTAAAACAATTGTTAAGCTCCGCACCAATATTATCGTGCCCCGATTACGAGAAACCGTTTGTGGCATCGGTGGGTTGCTTACACAAGAAATAGATGGCGTGGAACTACCTATCGCTTACATGAGTAGGTCACTAAATGCACAGGAACAAAACTATAGTATAACAGAACGGGAGACATTAGCAGTTCTAACAGCCCTCAAATATTGGCGCTGCTATTTAGATAACGGGTTAAATTTTGTTGTGTATACTGACCATTCCGCACTGAAATGGTTCCTAAACTTGAGCAACCCGACTGGTAGATTAGCTCGGTGGTCGGTTCGTGTGTCAGCCTTTAACTTCGAAATAAAGCATCGGCGCAGCGCAGATAATATTATAGCAGATGCGTTATCACGATCCCTACCTGTCAATATAATTAACGCGAATAATAATAATAATGACTTAAAACTATTTGCCTCCACTGACCTCCAGTTGACGGAGTTAATAAAGTTAACTGAAAACTTTAGTAAGTCTATCAAAATGGAGTTCGGTGTAGATAAATGTGCGGTCTTGCATGTAAAGAAAGGCAGGGTTGTGGAATCTGATGGTATAGAACTATCAGATTTCACACAACTTAGATCTCTATCTACAACCGAAACTTACAAATATCTAGGTATGTCGCAGGCACTAGGTATTGCTGAGGCTGGCATGAAACAGGCGTTGCAGGAGCGCTTCTTTGGCCGTCTGAGAAAAATCTTAAATAGTTTTTTATCAGGCGGTAACAGGGTGCGCGCCTGTAACGGTTGGGCCATGCCAGTCTTAACGTACTCCTTCGGCATACTTAGATGGACTCAAACAGAACTTGATGCCTTGGATAGAAAAGTCCGTTGTCTATTGACTACATACCGGTTGCATCACCCGCGGTCATCAGTAATGAGATTGTACATCCCGCGGAAGTGCGGGAGTCGCGGCTTCTTAAGTGCCAAGACAATCGCGAGGTGTGCAATCTCAGGGAATATTTTCTCAGCACTGACGCGGGTGTCCACCGTGATGTGGTCACTGTGGACAACGGGCTTACCCCGTTGGGTCTGGCTAAGGAGAACTGGCGCAAACCTGCCGTACTTGGTGTTGAGGAGCGCAAGGAGGTATGGAAAGGTAAAGAGCTGCATGGACGTTTTTATCGGGCCCTGCATGGACCCGATGTAGACTTACCAGCTTCTGTGTCCTGGCTACGTTTTGGCGATCTGTTCGCCGAAACAGAAGGTTTTGTCTTTGCGATTATGGACGAGGTTGTCATGACGAATAACTACCGGAAGTATATCCTGAGGGATGGGACGGTTGACATATGTCGGGCATGTCACCAGCCTGGTGAATCTCTCAGACATATAGTATCTGGTTGTTCTCGTCTTGCCAACGGCGAATATTTGCACAGGCACAACCAAGTAGCTAGGATCATCCATCAGCAACTTGCCTTAAAGTACAATCTTGTAGACTCTGAGATACCGTACTACAGGTATGTGCCCGACCCAGTTCTTGAAAATGGTCGTGCCACCATGTATTGGGATCGATCTATCATTACTGATAGAAATATTGGCTAACAAGCCAGATATAGTAGTGATAGATTGATCTAAGCGCCTTGCAATGATCATCGATGTCACCATTCCCCATGACGAGAATCTCGTGAAAGCCGAGAAAGATAAACAAATAAAATATTTGGATTTGGCTCACGAGATTGTCGACATGTGGGATGTGGACTCGGCGATCATTGTACCGATAGTCGTGTCAGTTAATGGCCTCATTGCCAAGAGCCTCGATCACCACCTCAAGAGGCTCGCGTTAGACGGTTGGATTAAGTCCTCTATACAGAAGGCAGTATTGCTGGCCACGGCTCGTATCGTCAGGAGGTTCCTCTCTCTGGAGCCCTAACCACCGGTAACTTGGTCCCTGAACCCGATACCGGTGAGCCCCGTAATTTTATTTTATATTTTTATATTGTTTTTTTTCTAAATCACATAAAAATGTAAAATATAATTTATGAGAGAATGTTAAAATAAAGAGAATAATAATAACGTGAACAACCTTAATGTTGACACTGATCAATGGTATTCAGCCACCTACAATGGTTGTATATCTTCGCCTAATGACTATACAGACTATTCTATTAAAAATAACAAATTGCATCGTTTGATAAAATCTAGGTGTATGCTACGTAAGGAGTTCGAATGGAAAGAAGTGCTTCCTTCTTCTGATCGAAATAATGCCATATTAGAGAACCATGCCGAAACCCACTTCGGGGCATTTCTGTATATTTAAAACATACAAGCGCTTAGCACTGCCTTACTATTGGCCCAAAATGCACGCTGACGAGGTAAAGTTCATACATTCTTGCGACACTTGTATCGCGCACAAACATCGCGCAGAACCATGCACCATTGGAAACCATGGGACGACCCAAAGTGTGTTCACGACCCTTCCAAACCATTAGTGTAGATTTGGTGGGCCATTACCCGTCACAAGAAAACAAAACGCCTACATCTTTGTAGTAACTTGTTGTTTTAGTAAATACTGTCTTCTTTTTCCTATCAGGCGCGCAACTGCTGAAATAATAGCTAATATTTTGGAAGAAAAAATATTTTTAGTACATGGTATACCATCTACAATTATATTGAACAATGGTAAACAGTTTGTAAGTGCTACTTTAAAAGTAATGTTGCACAAGTACAAAATTCCTTATCTTTATTATACTCCTAAATATTCCCTACATGTGAATACGGTCGAACGCTATAATAAAACCATTGGTTCTACCTTAGCGGCGTTTGTAGGAAATGACCAGAGATTATGGGACACTCTCCTACCTAAGGTGCAGTTTGTATTAAATACCGCAGTTAATGAAGTCACGGGCTATACACCTAGTTTTAGTCTATGGACGTGAATTAGTTCCATGCGGCTCACACTATGTCGACACGGACGCTGATGATATAGTATACATACATAGGGACGATTATCAGGCATATTTGACAAAGTTCAGGCACTCCTCATTCAAGCTCATGCTAGGAATGCCCAAACTTATAATTTACGCCGTAAGCCAGCTGAGTTTAATGTGGGAGACACTACGTGGAAAAGGACTTTTCATCAGAGCGACAAGGATAAGTCCTTCTGTAAGAAACTAGCCCCTAAATTCATGAAGTGCACAGTGATTACTAAAAAGTCGCCTCAGTATACGAGTTGTCGGACGCGTTTGGAAATTCTATTGGGTTTTGGCACATTAAAGACTTAAAACTTATACACTATGGCGCCTAACTATTTGTTACAAACCATATAGGACTTTCCCTTCTTTTCCTTCTTTCTTTCTATATGCCGTCTTAGCTTGGACAGTAGCGGACTCATAAACTTAACGCAGTTAGTCGGATTTTTCTTGTTAGCCACGTAAAATCCTCTCCTAAGGCGGGCGGTATTGTGACGTATATCCGGTACCTACCGAGTGTACGTCATAATACCGTCCATACCCTCGGCCAATCAGAGAAGGCCATCGTCCGCGCTCGTGAGTTTTGCCCATATTTGGTAATGCGCCGACACGAATTCTGATGGAGGCCCGGTATATTAAGGAGCCGACAGAGAGGCCGGCATCGTTACTGATTGTTACCGTGCCTAAATTTGTGCTACATCTACGTTGTACGTATCCTGGTGCCAGCTGTAGGTAAGTTACTACATTTACTGCGTTAGCGTACTGCCCATCTCTCTACCCGCTGGCTGAGGCCAGCTGACGCCGCCTGCCTGACTCTATTGGTTGTGGCTCCCCTAATGCTGCGTTCCTTCAGGTTCCAGGTCTACCTTAAAGCTCCGGGCTACGCTATCCTAGACAGCTACACTTCCCTGCTTCGTCTTCGGCGTCACCTCTGCCAAAGAGTCTGGCCTGCCCTGCTCATCGCACACACACCGCCGGCGCCTGCCAGCTGAACCAACAGTCTGCGAGGATCTGTCCGCTACGCGCAGCCCTTCGAGCAGCCTGCCCTGCACACTACTGGAGGGAACAGCGTGGGAGACTGCAGCCCTTAGTGTTCAGGCCAGTGTCGTGTTGTTGGTCGGTCATACTCGTGCAAGGGAAGTGAGACAATACTAGGCAAATAAACGCATAGAACCTCTGCTGCGTTTCTATTCTAGAACCCGTTACAGGAGTTCTCTAGTTATAGTAAGTATATCATCTATGTTCGGGTTAACACAAATCTCCTTTATTGAGCGGATACTTTAAAGCTGTAAAAAGTATTACACATACAAATTACTTCGTACTAAGACTTAGTAGTACTCAAAATGTTATCCGGTATCAGTGACGTTTCGCTAGAGTGGACAATATGGCGACTGCGATTTGTCCGTCAGAACCATTACAATTTAACAAAATACTCGACAGTCCGAATTTTGCGGCTATATGGTGTCGAGTCGAAATATTTATTTTTTTATGTTTTACTAGAGGACGCCAGCAGCTACGCCTGCATTTTTATTTAATTTACCCGTTTTGTCCGATCCCGTGGGAATTTCGGGAAATCCCTTCTTAGTGCACACCTACGGTCCCCAAGGAACATACTTGCCAAATTTCAGCTTCCTGCGCCCAATAGTTTCGGCTGTAGCGTGTCTGTCAGTCAGTCAGTAACGCAAGGATTTTATATATAAAAATTATTCAGCTAAGGTTTCGATCGAGTCTACCGTACGCCTTGATGAAATTATTATTATAGATTTGACTCTGCGATGGTAGCGCAACTGGTCGGTTCCAATGTGAAACATTCCTAAATAAACAACTGCTTACAAATTAAAAATTAACTAAAAAACATTTTCCAGTGGACTCAATTGTGAATCTAAACCATTCTCAAGTCCCCTTGAGTGTTCAACAAAACATTTCATCTAAATCGGTCCAGTCGCTTAGAAGGAGTTCAGTAACATACACATGCACACAAGAAATACATATATATAAGATAAAGGTATAGATAGATATAGATATGTTGACAGATAATAATATACTGCCAAATATTGATAACGTTCTTTTTCACATTACGAAACTCCTTAATACAAAATTAATTTATCAAAATATTTATTTCATATCTTACAAAAATTATATTTATTTTATGAAAATATGTGCCAAAAGAGTGAAATATAATAGTTTAACTATAATGTATTTGTGGTTTCATTTTTTAAATTTATATTTTCTTATCAAGATACGTTAAAACGGAACGTTTTGTTGATAGAGATTATATTGTGTTCTCATGTTGGTACTGATGACATTTATGTCTAATGTTTAACAAACATTTTCGTGAGATTTTCAATAGTGATTATCTCGAAACTATAGTTTTCTCTATCCATGTGAGAATTTGGCCCCTGATTTCGCAGTAAATAGTTTAAGGTTTTCCGTTTATCAATAAACATGTTGTTTATTCACAAATATTTATATTGCCTTTATCGTAACTGTTGGTACTTCGTCCCCCTAAGGATATTTTTACACAAGCGATTTAAGTTGCTGTGCCTTGCCGCAATGACACGATTCGGCTGAGCCTGAGAAATCTGTTCATACATATGTATTTATACCTTTATACTTAACGCGAGAAATTAGGATCGGATCAATAAGAAATTATACTAACAATTTTATGTCCAATGTATGTTCTATCTACAAAATTCTTGTTTTGATTATGTGTCTTTATTATAATATTCAACTAAGTCACCGTTATATCAGATAATCAATTGATATCATTGAAAATAATATTAATGTCTTCAGTGGATACTATATTGAATATGAACAAACTTGAATATACATGTCGTAAAAATATTAAATTATCAAAGGTTCCTTCATTTACATAATCAGTTAAAGTTATGATAAATTGAATATTAAAAAGCAAAACAACGCACAAAAGTATCAAACTGTTCCTTCCGAGTAGTAAAGCGCAGCTCAACGGTTTCGCACACAGCGATCATAGCTGTGTGCGTCGACGTCCTAGCGATCGCTCGGCTTTTGACTTACAATATTTCGAATACACGCTCTTAACAGCTTCTACTAGAAACACTATCACTCTTAAACATCCTAAGCATAACTTGGAATTGGCCAGATAACTCGGGGCACTTGATAAAAATTCCCAGCGTATCACATGAAATTAAAAAACACAGTAGGTAATATTCACGCGTAAAATCTTAAAATTTAATTTAATTTTACTAGTGGTGCCATCAAATAATCATGAGTAAGAAATTTTTTTATGTGTCATGTTAAAAATTTATGCACACAGAAAAGCAGGTGTAATTGTAACACCCACATCGTCTGTACAACTCAGAATCACAACGAGTAACAGTGTCACTTTTTACTTAGGCTCTAATCACGTTTAAACGAAAACCGTTACGTATTATCAACACCACGAGTCGATAAAATAATGGCGCTTGTAATATCTTTTGACTATGGTCAGGTTACACTAACCAACCAACCACACTCGTCTGGACAGCACTGCAGTTCACACGTATATTTAAGAAATAAAAGCTACAAGCTGTTCTACACAAAATCAGCACAGTCAGAAGCAATAGCTCCGCACAGTCTTACATTATGATCTTAGTATGTACGATTCGATTAGTTTACTAACTTTAGCGCCGCTGCCCTGCGAAGGACAGTCTAGACCGGAGTTATTGTTCTAGATTTAGCAGAAAACCAACCAAAGCTGGGTGTTGGTTCTAAAAGCAATATTACAACTGCACTAGAACAATAACGTGCACGTTTCACTCAAACGCACTTGCTTGGAATAATGCAAGTCAGGCTGTACGCTCACTCTCGTTACTATTACAGTCCATAAAGTAAGACCGAGACAAGATTAATCTATTCGCAAGCATAATATGATCACAATGTTCGTGAGTGTGAGCCACCCTCGCATGAAGAAATAAAAATAATCGCTTTCTTTTTAACTGGCGTATCAAACTCTAAACCTCCGTTTGCTATCTACGCTATAGCTAGGTCACTGTGGTAGTCAGACAAGCATACGCTAACATAAAATACGGCAAAGGTTGCAATTAAATCGTTACTACCCACATTTTTTTGTCTTTCTTCTGTAAGCTATTAAAAAGAAGATTATTCATGAGATTATGCCATGGGAACCACGACACCGTAAAAGTCAAACGGTTCCACAATTCACGAGTCGCATGTAAGAATCGAACCTACAACACTCGGTTCGATGTGATGGCGATATCACCACAACGATTATGACATTTTCAAGGTTAAATGCGTAATGTATTCAAACAGCAACAAAATTGGCAGTACCAATAAAAAAAATCAGACAAAATACGCTCACCACGGTTGCAGTTGCAAGCTCAGTGGATTCACCAACATAGCAGCGTTAGCAGTCGCCTTCGCTCGCGCCTTGTGGTCGCGCTGGTCTATTATTCCACTTCTGATGTCGGCGGGTTGCTTGATTCTTGGCCGGTATCAACACTTCACATCACAGTTTGTTATAAGTTCACACCAAATCAAATTTAATAAAACTGACTAACTATTTTGTATTACTGAACGCGAAACGAGTGACAGTTTCTAGGTACTTGTTGTCCGCCCGGAGTCTCCAAGAGAAGTGTCGCTGCGTTGAACGTCAACCGTCACCCCCCTCTTCAACAGTAGCGAACGTCACACTAGACTTTGTCGAAGCGCGCCATCTTCACACTTCCGTTTCGTAGTCAATCGACGTCTCGTACTGATCATTCCGATATATACAACACAGTAAACATCATAGTTTCGGTGCTATAGCTTACATAATCCATGGGGTAGCATTGTATGTAACGTGATATTAAGGATTTATCTTCGTAAATAAGATCGTTTGCAACCTAATTAGAATTCGATACGCTAGAATTATTTTACTGTTATTTTGTGGTTGATTCTAAAAATGTGTTTACCGTACTTACAAAAAAATGTTGTAAGCATAAGCAATTTGTTACGCCTTTCTTCCCAATACAGACTATTACTTTTAGTTAAAGTTAAAGAATAAAATATCTAGTTTATCTTTATATTATAGAATTATAGTTTATCGAAACAACCTGTTCACGGAAAACTGCATTGAAATTCGCTCAGTAATTTTGGAGTTTATCGTAAACAGGCAGACAGATGCGGCGGTAAACTTTATTTTATAACAAGTTACGGTATAAAAATACTCTTGAAAGGGTTAAAAAGAGTTCCTCCGTTATGCTTCGTAGCATCGATAGTTTTAACCCAGTATGTGGAAGTACGAACATACTCGTACAATAATATAAAAATAAAACAAGGAGCATTTTAGTTTGGGCGCTCGCCAACTCAGGATAATGTCGTTTAGATTGATAAAAACCGAAACAATAGTGTCAGCCAACCGAATGACAAGACTTACAAGAGATATAATTGCAGTTTTTTGTTGTGTTTTGTAGTTATTTGATTTTACTGGCCTGACATATTTTGATTCAGAATTTTCGACCTAAAAAAAATAAGGAAATTCAGTATTGACTTCGTTTAAACTTTGCTTGATTTTAGTCACCAAATGCAGCACCACTAACTGGTTTCAATGGTTTCTTCAAAGAATGTAGACACCTAGTCAGGTAAACACAGAATCCGATCAAAAGTGGGCCCGCCGTTCCAGATGCTATGTAATAATAAGCCAGCAGTATGTATGCTGATGAGGACAACAGAGGCTCAATTCTTCTAATTATATTTGTTCAAAATGCAGTTTTGATCTAATGTCAGTAATGACATGTCACAATTGGCTTCACACACCAGTTTCTTTATTTTAGCTGCTTCCTTATATGATATGGATAAGATTGGCAGTAAAACAAAAAAGTTTTGCAAATGGTTCTTATTGCAAACAAAGCTAAGTGACAACAGTGAGATATGTATGCGATCATGAACAGCTGTAATTTTATTGATAGTAAAAAGCCTGATCGCAGTCCGTTAAAACTGGAGGTTGTCTTGATTCTGAGCAATGCCTGATGAGTTTGTTTGTTTCATCTCAGAAACTACAGTTCCGATTCGAATGATTAGTTTGTATTGGATAACCCATTTATCGAAAAAGGCAGGGTAAGTATATTACATCGCGCTATGAGCCATGGGAGCGTAGCAGTAACCGTAAATAACGCGAGTGTAACCACGGGCGCTAGTAATATATATTTCGAGAGCAAGTTATCTACATACAATGCACACTCGCTCACCAACTGCCGAAATAAGTTATAACCTCATTTAGCAACTAGTTGAACTAGTGAACAATAACAATTATTATAACAAGTTTCTCTTATACATAGCTTGTAGACTGCAAAACCCACTTCAAGTAATATAATGGTTAATGTGTGAGAGTTTGTGTTATAGTCGTAACAAAGAGATGTATGTATATAATTTACGAGATGAATAAATTGTATTAATCGCTTTTCCTATGCCTCGGAGAGCATGTTAAGCCGTCGGTCTCGGTTGTCATACAGATCTTTGATAGACGTTATAGAGAGTCAACTGACTTTTCTAAGTTATGTGTATATTCAATTGTCAATTATAGCTTGTCCCGTGTCTCGGAGAACACGATAAGCTGTCGGTCATGGTTGTCGTCCAGATCTTTGATAAACGTTACGGGCAGTCAATATCGTTCAATAAAATTTCGCTGATCTAAGCCATGGAATATTGCTATCCCTTTGAAAGTCAGACAGTCGCGCACAGGCAGTCGCTCTGTGGTAAAGCTTTCAGATGTGAGGTGCAGCTAAGATTCAAATCCAGTAAGACTAGTAAGCGGACCCAGGATGCAACTGGGAAACTGCTAGGAGTGATGAGTGGTGATCAAATCGATGGCTCCAATATTATTATATTAGTTGACAGAGTAGTATTTTGATACTTACATACTTAGCCGTCGTCTTTACTTAAGAACTGTACCTATTTTCCGGGAATCAAAATCTTAAATATTGGTATGAAAAATATAAATATCAGAATGTCATATAAACCTACAGGTATGTTATAATACAATTGCTTTATATCTTCATAGATTCTAATATGTATCTATCTTATTTTCTCACGGAGAAAGTATTCTTATTAATCCTTTAATACAAGAACAAACTGCCGACTGATCTGCCAATCAACATATCCCTATACCAATACGTCTATCATCTGAGCTTACAAACCTTTTACGTCCACTAACCCTATTGTTTCAGCTAAGCCGTCCATAGAAGCATTTTTGGATACAATCCAAAATACAGATTGATATTTCTTTATAAACAATGAACGCTGCAATAATATCGGCATGGATTTATTTGACTTGGATATTTCTTGCTGACTCAGTGATACTGAACGGAAGGTTATTACACGGTTATGGTTTTACGCTGAGCTGAGTTATTATAGGCCTCAATGGTGCATGTTTTTAATCTTATTGCAATTATAAATGTGCAAGTTTGTGAGGATGGATATATAGGTATTTGTGTTCAAGATATATACAAACAGTGTTGAAATATGCATATGAAGTTACGTGGTGTTAGCCTGAAAGATAATTCAAAAATAATATATGGGTTGGCGTTAAAACGGTGCTGAACATTGCGAGTTCGACCTTCACACGAGAATATTTTGTGTGATCTGCAAATTGTTGTTTCGAGTCTGTTTGTAGGTACTTTGTGTTCGTTGGTAGTATATTAGTAAAGTCTCCCGCGTCACAGGTTTTTTCAAACAAAACTATCAAACCTTAATCAGGTGTTTCTATGTATAATATGTAAGTATTTACAAAAAGAAACAAAACTTATATATGTATGTTTATCCATTGTCTAGTAACCATAGTACAAGCTCTGCTTAGTTTGGGACAAGATGGTGTTGTATGAATGTGGTAGAAAAAAAAATAATCGGTAGTTCCTATGTCACCATACATAGCAGCTGAAAAACGTACACTGGTGGACATAGGCCTCCTCCAAGGCCCTCCACTTGGACCGATATTGAGGCACCATCATCCATCCGCTACCCGCAACCCTAATATACCAGTAGTAAAAGTGGGAGAGACGCCATATGAGGAGAGATGCCCTACACTGGCTATCTCGCTATGTGAGTGAGACAGCACTATGTATTCTACTGAGGGTAACAACTCATGACCACAGCCATCGAAACAAGTGAGTGCCTGTTCAACGGCGCTTGAATACGTTGCATGTTTTAGAGATATATATTTTTTCTGTGTAATTTATATGGCAAAAACTTCGTGCGTGTTTTATTTAACTGAATCCCCTAAGTGCAGTGACGATACATTTAAGTAATTACTTATTTTATTCTTTGATTAGGTTTGTTTTTAACATACTAAAAGACAAATTTTCTACCCTCATTTATATTGAGTGATATTTTATCCGTATGGCATCTATCCTCCAAAATGAGGAGAGATGCCATAGCTTGTATAGAGTGTGTTTTAGTGTTGAATTAAAACGAAGTTTTTTCTTTGTCAGAATGCTCAGAAAATATGTAAGAAAGCAAAACACATCCACAGGACTGTGGACTGAAGAAAATTTAAAGTTGGCTGTAGAAAAAGTGGAAAAAGGCGAAATATCAAAAAATGAAGCGCAAAGGCGTTATGGAATCCCGATTCGTACCTTGTCTAGGAGAATTCAAAGTGGAAATACTACCAAATCTGGATTAGGACCTCAAGGTATGTTATTAGTAAGATAAAGGTAAAATGAATAAAAATAGTTTTACGAGAGAACTCTCCCTCATGCCATGGCATCTCTCCCATAGTACGTGGGAGAGATGGCATATTAATACTTGTGTTTTTTTTTAATTTTTATCTTTATAATATCTTGATATTATTTTAAAAATAGACTTTTGTTAGTATGTCTAAACCTGTAACTTGCCAACAAATAAAAAACCATTTGATTATAATGCATTTTTTCTAGTAAAACTCCGCACTTATAAATACTATGGCATCTTTCCCACTTTTACTTGTTAGAAAACTGTAGAAGTGATAGTATAAAACCTAGACGTACCGGCACGTAGAAGCGCGTTGCACCACAAGTAATATTGTTATCTAATTTCCCGAGAATATCTCGGCGGCTGCATGAGCTTGCAACGATGGCGGTACATAATATATGAAATTGCTGTATGCACGTTTGTGGCAGCTTTTGATTTATTAAGTGTTGGCCTTTTGGTTGTTTGTGGTGCGTTGGACAGCTTGTTAGATATTGAAATTACGTGGTCTGTATTAAAACAAATACTCATTAACAGGGAAGGTATCCGTCATGCAAATTCATAAGCTAGATTTTATTTTCTTTTTCGAGAGTTTTCTGTCGCACATATTATTATATCTGAATTACATCTGAAAACGATGATTATTGGTCATGAATAATTATTGTCTGAGCATTAGAGAGGCTATGTCAAAAGAAATAAAGTGATGAAATAAATTAACCTATTTGGGAAATCAATTGAACAATTACATAAATTGTATTATGAAGTATCCTACATAAGACTTAAAATTGTATATGCCACTGTACTAAACAATATTGTTGTTACGCTACCACGAAATTATGGCAAATAATATACTTCAAAAATAATTGGCAAACAAAAACAACACAAAAATAATACACGGCCACTCCATTACTGTCATAATAAACTTAGTTGAGAGCTTTTCACTGAGATCCGGTTGGAACGGCTGATTTACGAATATGGCTAATATGAACATTTTCAAACTAATTAATGTCAAGAGCCGCACTCACCAAATAGGTTGGTAGCTTTCATTATTGTTTATGGGAAATTTATCTGAAAATATTTGCGGTAGATGCTTGTTACCCAATCATGCTTTATTTTATAATTGAACGTAATTTACTTTAATTTTGGTATGAGATAATTAAGTTGACTTACGACCTGTTCCAATATTTGAACTTCAATGGATTTAGCTGCTAGAGATACGACTTATATCAAATTTAATATGTACGCCTAGAAGCGAAACCATGGCTAGATCAAATAATGGTATCGGTCGTTAGTTGGACTATCTTGTTAGTAGAGCAGTAGTACCTATGTAGACTGTATTTTTGTTACGCGATGAAAATCTTTCTGTTGCGAGTTACCCTTCACAAAGTTGTGCTTTACTGTTGTAGCGATATAACTAAAAACCGCATATATATAGAGAAGCATCATCATCATAGTCATCGTCATCGACCTAGCGTTATCTCGGTTGCATTCAACACTTTCGCCTTATTCTAGTGTCAGTATAGTCAAGGATACTGAGTTACCGAGGCTCCAATAAAAACTGTCAAAGATCTTCATGACAGTCGGGATCGTCCGTTTATCGTGCTCTTAAAGGCACTGCACAAGGGATAATTTAAAATTTAATATGCCCTGGGCACACATCTCTGACTTTTCGAAATTATGTGTGCATTATAAATAAATTATCGCTCGCTTAATGATGTGCCCGGTAGATGGCAATACGCTCGGCCCCTCTTACATTGGGACCGAAACATAACTGGCGAAGTGTGGGTGCGTAATACACTTCTGCCTACCCCTTCGGGGATAAAAGGGCGTGAAGTTATGTTAGTTACGCACACATGTTATACCTGAGCTGTCAATGCTGCGCGCCGTGAGGGTGAATATGAGACCCTCTGAGAAGTAGTTTAATAGTCTGACAACCAATCTATTGCTGCTTTTTCATGTTCATTGTAAAATACATCCATCCTTATAATCTGACAAACTGATGTTCCCTTTAAGAATCAAAAATACTTCAAGGAAAATCATTCCATTGTACTTTTCCATATAATATTTTTTTCTTAGAAATAAATCCGTACCTACAGTATAAACACGTGAAGAAAATAAATAATTATTTACAAAGGCAATTAATTTTAACGACTTACTGTTTATCATTTAATAGGAATTCAAACTCACGTGGTCATTTTAACTTATTTTAAATTATCTTTCGGGATATATACCACGTACCTTTGTTTGGAGTAGCCGATTTTTCGGCACTGTTGCAAGCGCCATGTTCACGGATGTACTGAGTGTATTGCGGGTGGATGAATGTTACGAGCAAGTCAAACGGTCTACCAGCTCGGCTGTCCCAAATCAAAACACAGTAAGGGACATTTTTGTCGAAATCAAGATTTTTACACCATGCTTTTAACACGGTAAGTGCCCACAATATGCAAATACCCTTTTTTCAATAAAGGCCTCCATTCCCAATATAACGATACCATAAAACCTAGTAAGTGCACAGACTGAACCGTAAACCCCAAATCAAAAACCTAGTAACAGCTGATAACCAGTTCAAAACACAGCAAGGCACACGTTTTTGATTTGGGAATTAAAATGTCTAAAAGACCATAAAATCTAAAAATTACACAGTATAGCACACACCCGTCGGAGTTTCAATCTCCAGGAATTAGGGTTTAAATTAATGAGAAAACATCAAATTTCGTATTTTGAGTTTATCCGTTTTTGTTATTAATTCCTCGTTTTCTACTATAATTTGGAACTTTTCACATTAAATTACTTCACCTTCTAAGAATTTGAATAATAATCATGGTTAATTCTCTTTAATGCGTTTTACTGCAATATTTATTTACTCATTTTCTTTATCATAACTTTTATCATAACTAAAAGTTTTCAAAAAAAAAACGAAGCCTAATAATGTCTTATTACTTACTGTGTTTTGGTTTAGTTTCCATGGACAATGGTTAGTGTTGGATCCCATTCCAAACTTAGTAAGTGTTATACAACGTGCATCGAATTATATTTTTGAAGTTTTAGTATGCAAAAAAGTAGACAGTAATCTTATCTACCATCTCCAAGAATCATATTCAGCTGTAGATTCATAGTTTGGTAAGGCATAATAAAATCAGCATTTTTGCCCTCCTGTAAAATTTGTTCGAAGTCCCTTAGTGTGTTTTGATTTGGGACAGTCGAGCTTTCTTACTCGTTTTTTGCGTACAACACCACTATCACTGTTATCGGCTATAGCACGTACCCGATCACGACATACTACACTCACTACGTCAGCTCGCGGTTTGAGTCTTTTCGTTTCACGGGTTTTACATAGACGGCCCACTGGATGCCAGATACTCGACAGTTGAAACCCATCCTCTCTATTGAAAATTTTGAACTTTTTAATTTCAATAGCCTCCCTAACCATTCGTGGTATGTAGTGGCGTCCTGTCGAAAGCACCTGAGGGTTGTGTAACTCAATCCAGTGGTCGGGTCCGAGTCTAAGAGGTGTTGAGCTATGGCTGACTTATGTGGCTCGTTATTTTTGACTACCCTGAAGTGTTCCTTTATCCGGCAAAAGATGGTGCGTTTTGTTTGTCCTATATAGGAACTCCCACAGCTACAGTCAATTTTGTATACACCTGGCTTTTCTAACGTACGTGGTATATATCCCGAAAGACAATTTAAAATATATTAAGATCATTTTATAGGTTTATGTACAAAAACGTATTTTGAATTCAGGGATGTTTTTGTAAAAATGGTTTCTGTTTTCCATGAAAATGAATTGATATGAGTGACATTATTGCCTTATTACTGGAATTATAGTCAGTAGGATGGTAAATATATATTAAACTGTTTCAGAATTTCGGTGACCATAACTGCCACGCTGGAGGAGGACCTCCAGCGTGGCAGTTATGGTCACCGAAATTCTGAAACCCAGAAGGGTTTGATGCCAGCCCGGGATTTTTATTTATGTGATGCGTACTTGACTGGCAGTTAATTTACGAATTTTTATTTTATTTTTGATTTGCTTTTTCTTCTACGCCTGTTGTTATTGATATCAGAATTAGGTATATACATTACCAGATAAATGTAACCATTTTCAGCTTGACGAATGTTAGCGACAATGTGCTACTTATGCGGTAGGAGAAAATAAGCTTTTAATTTCTGTGCTTACAGTTGAAATTCAAATGACACGCATCATATTTTTTTAAGAATAAGCGGCAAGAACACGTAATCATATTAAAAGTTTACATTTGATGTTATGATGTTAGTTATAAGGAAAAAAAAATATACGCCTCAAACTAAGTCAAAATCATTACGGGCTTTTCTAGTCAATTTAATGCGATATTATTCTTCTTCTCAGTATTCTTTAGTAACATTGATAATACTATAAACATGTTAAGATTTTGCCAGGAAGCAAGTACCAGAGGATATAACAACACATCTCTTCTGTACAGAACGAACGAAATGGAACTTAAATGTTCCACACGCGTGCTGTACTAATTTAATACACCTTTAAACAAATAATGGTTTCCAATTAACAGAAATACTGTCCACTACGCCATTTACAAACAAACTTAATTAATAAACCACATTACGAACACCATAGTTATTAAGTCGTCAAACCCAATCGGACCAATCAATAAATTGAATTAAAATCAGCTGCAGAATGAATTCAAATTACTCTGAAAAAAACACTTCCACAATCGAACTGCGTGAACAGATAACACACAATATAGAATTAATTACCATTGAAATTTTGTATTTTCAGTCGTAAAGCCCCGTATAGATAGGGCAGGTGACAGAATTTAGGCCTTATTTAAATTTGGAAGGCCCGTGCAAATTAAAATTGAGTACCCAACGAATCGGTGGGTAGGGTATCTATCTATGTTTAGACCTGGGGTGTAGTTAGAGATGTAAAGAACTCAAGTCTTTTGAGTCCTAAATTTTAGGCTCAGCTGACAAATTGCACAGCTCGACTCGTTACAACAAGACCCCCAGACGAGAACACTTAAGCTTACATAGAGACTCGAGCGCAACATGGCGCTCAGGTCTTGATTCGAGCTCGAGTCGTTTTACGCGACGAGTCGCCCTCAAGTTCTTTTCCATTTGGAGTTCCTTTATAAATAAACAGGGAATAAAATATAAGTCGGAATAAAAATAATATAGGAATATGATATAGGAAGAATACACATACATAGTCTCACGCCTATAACCCCCCAAGAGGTAGACAGAGGTGTATGTATACACTCTCTTAAACTAATGTTAAGGAAAATCTGTATAATATGTTTTTTGGGAAATAAAGATTATTACACCCACTTTTCGCCAGATATACTTTAAACCCATGTAATAAGGGGCGAGCCTATTGCCATACCGGGCACATTTCCAGACTCTATGCTGCTACTGAGAATTTCGTGACAGAAAATCCCAATAACACTACCTGACCCAGGAATCGAACCCGGGGCCCGATCCCACGCCCACATTTATGCCGCGAGACCAACGAGGCAGTCGTATAGGGTTTGATGTCGAGTTTTCCGTCTCTACGCAAAGATGGTATTTGCATCGTGTTATCCCTTAGTCGCTTCTTACGACACCCACGGGAAGATAGGGGGTGGTGACACTTGTATTCTATGCCGTCAACCACACGGAAGAATATAATATAGAATAATAATAATATAGAAGTAAGGTCACATTTAGCATGTTGCCACATGAACTATGTCTATGTATTTTGAAATAAATCAACCTCGATACGCTCAAGACACGATACACTCGAGCTCTTTTTAAGACTCGAGTTCTTTTTGAGACGTGAGCTTCTTTTTAAGACTTGAGCTCTTTTTGAAATACGAGTCCTATTTTGGCGCTCGAGATTTCGAGAAAGGACTGGAGCTCGGCTCGACTCAAGGTTCTGAGTTTTGTTAGTACACCGAGTCTTGTAAAATTGAGCCGAGTCTATCGAATTAAGACTCAAAGACTCGAGTTCTTTACATCTCTAGGTGTAGTACTTATATCTGTTTAGTATTAGGTTTTAATTTTCCTAAGCGTCTTATCACGCTGCTTTTTAATAAGCCGGCAATAATTGCCAAACTTCATTTTCTTAGCATTGTATCTATTTTGTGTGTAAGCAACTGCTTCGCATTTTGGCTTCTAGATGGATGACCCTTACAAAAGGTCACACCTCCGGGTTTTTGTGACAAGTCCGTGTTTGAGCGTAAAGCTATCTTAAAAACAGCTGTACGACTGTTTTGAAGGCTAGGAAGATATGTCCATAATGTATGTTCCTCCTGAAATCGTTTACATATAACAAGTATCATCACCATCAGCCTGTCATACTTTACTGCTGAAGGACTCTCCGATGGCACGCCACTGAGCCCTATTTTCGACTCTTCGTGTCCAGTGGCTGCCAGCCACTATGCGACTTTGCGTATCTCGTCACTCCATCGAGTCAGAAAGCCCCCTACCCTAAGTTTTCCAAACAAGAAAGAAAGAAAGATACAATGAGAACACGCAAAAAACACAACAATGAGAGTCAGACAAAATGCCGAATCTTTTATAATACTGTCCCGTGTTGTTCATGGGGTCATAAATATGTTTACTCAATTTCGCGCCAAACAATGCTGAATAGAGGACGCACGGATACCACAACATCCAAAATTACCAGCGTGAAATATTAGATTGCATGTGCGTTGCCAGCCTTACCATGACAATTGTATATTCAAACGTAATTTACTAACGTACTTTTTAACACATTATTAGTGGACTTATGCTGTGAATTGTCAGTTTGCCTGTTTACTATGTATTTGATTATTGAAACCAGCGGTCAAATGTGGTGCTTTTTATAATTAATATTACTTTGCTCGTGTATTATTTTTTTAAACTTTGGTGGAAACTGTATATTCCATTTCTTATCATGCTTCAACGTTATTAATTTCTATAGGAATTATCTATTAGTTATTTTATATAGTTCTAGCAAAAGCTATCATCATCATACATAAATAGAAAATTACTCGTTCTGACTTGCTTATCACAGCAGAGTCGAAGCAACTAATGCTTGATTATGAGAGTAGGTTCCTTCGCCGTTCCTTTTGACGTATTTCCTCAGCAAGGAAGATTGTTTTATTATACTCCTGCTCTAAGTAGGAGTTGAAACATAGAGTAGCCGCTGATTTTGATGCTAGGCCTATTAAAATAAGGGCATTAAACAGCTATATAATATTTAATGTTCTATTAAAAACAATGCAATATGCTGTGCAGTGCGGAGATCAATCCTACATTAGAGGAAAAGTGGCGAGTCCGTGCAGTGTTAATAACGAGGCAGTCATTTAAACCAGCACTATAATAAACTTTCCAATGACCACATCTTTCTTTCCATATATTACCAAACCTACAACGATTATTACCGCCACTCCTAAATCCACTCATCCACATAATCACTATGGGTTCGGTAACGAAATCGCTCTCTAACACGAGAGAGACGCATTACGATCAGTTGTGAGCTATTTCATATCTCGTGTTATTTTCAATGCATGTGGGTATTTACAATATCAACGTGCTCTAAATTTTTAAGTATATTAGGTATGAGGCCTGACAGGTGCTTGATGACTTTCCAAACGTTGAAGAAAGCCCTAAATCTCTCATCGCAGCTTTACCTACCAAGTTCAATAATTAATCATAATCATTCAGAGATCCGTTCAAATACTTTCGTCAGAAACCAATATTCTAATATAATAAGAAACCAGTTTGAAAATAGTTTTTCAGTTCATTGAGAAACAGAATAATTATAACGTCATTTACGTGTAATATGTACTGCTGTTTTTAAGCTGTTGGTTCCAAATTTTTTTTACCGCGTCGTATTTTTGCGATGTCTACTTTAAAGAAGGAGTCGGTAATACAAATGAGAAATTATTCACCTAACACACTAAAATAACACGGCCTTGTTTTAGACCGAACAACATCCACGTAAACTACTCATTTGCCCCCAGAATGCTATAAGATGGCCGATGATGGACGATAACACAGCACCATACCTATACATTTTTCGCAAAAATAATTTATTTTGTTTACCATCCCATCCAATCAAACACACTACGCCTTATCATAAATTGCACACGCTATTTACATAACAAAATAAAATTTAAATGTTCTCAAGAAAAAAACAAAATGCCCGAATTCCTGCAGCAATAAAGAACGGCTCGGAGCATCGGCAATTATCTCAGAAATTTCGCCGTTTCTGCTAATAGTCAAGGGTTACTCCAAGTTTTCACGTTTACAGAAATAATTATACTATACCCTTTAAGTACCTACCCCATATCTATCTTGCTTTAATGCCAACCTTTCTATTTACCTTTTCGGAACCTTTTATTGAAAAACTTTTTAGACACATTGCTCAACGAAATGGTAAAGGTGTCGACTCGCCTGGATGCCTATTCATGTTTACGTGCGAAATTGAATTTCGAATATACTGCACTATAAATAATATTCATCCATAGGAAAGTAACGGTCGGTGTTCTTCAAATTATTTATTTTATTTACTTTTAGTCTCACGCCTGTATCCCAGATGGGGTAGGCAGAGGTGTAATAATACACCCATAGATAAACGTAGGCTTAATTTCTTCAAATTAAGATCCACGTGATACGACTACGGGGCACACGAGCTGACTTATTTCCTGTCGAAAAAATACATCGCACCTTTATTTTAAAATTATAACGCTATTGAGAGCCATTTCATAAATACCGATAAGAGTACAAATAACATAATTTTAAAGTACTCAAAACTCTCGTTGTGTAATTGCAAGCCCTTATGAAACGATAAAAAATGTTTTCGATACATTTTAAATCTACATCTTTATTTCCTCATTAAAAGTAAATCGACAAAATTTTAATTTCATGTACCTAATCGGATCTCTTCTCATCAATTTATCGATGTAAAATTTGTATCTCGACTCAAGTTGAAATTCGCAAAACTGGCCGCCGCAACTTCTGTGAGTAAATTTTCCGTTCCGATGGAGAACGGATTAAGATGAAAAGTTAGACTTTTATCTATGTTATTGGAATATTTGGAAACTTCGGCAGGCATGCGTTTAAATGTTTTATGTTGATAAATATCCGAGTCCAAAACTTGGGTAATTACAATTTATTATGTGCACTGACATTGGTGATTTTGCCAATTAGGGTATGGTGTTTAATTATTTTCGGTCTATCATGGAGTCACTGCCGTGTTGCGCTTTGTTTTCCAAGCAAACGGAACAATTTTGTTCTTGAGTTAGCAAACTCTGTAGATCCAGAAAATACACTCTATTGTTCTCTTGAAGATAATAATAATAATAATAATAATATATTGTTTATTTATCTCAATAAGGTAACGTAAAGCAACAGTAGGTACAGGGTTCACAAAACCTTAATGAGAGCTGGAGTTTGTAATAGGTTCGAATCCTGTGTGACAAATCTCCAGGCTCTCTTCTTTACGAAGGTAATGACTAAAGCTTAAATAATGTATGTGAGATAAGCAAATGTACTTATCAAGAAAAAATATTACAAATTAACAAATGTGTGTGTGCGTGTGTGTGCGTGTGTGTGTGTGTGTGTTTGTGTGTGAGAGAGAGAGAGTATGTGTGTGTGTGTGTGCGTGCGTGCGTGCGTGCGTGTGTATATATGTGTTTGAGAACGATTTATAGACCTATTGTAATAATCTTGTACAACACGTTCCTCGTTCCTAACTTCAAATTTTATTGATTTATTATGATCACTGAACAAACCATTCTTACAGGCGAACCTAATGCAATGGATGCGTAACTAATATAAATATGAGTAAATAGCATAACAGCAATATTACAAAACCACTTCACACAATACTGATGACCTCTGTGAACTCATTCAATGAACAAGAAAAAATATCAACTGTATTGGACACTATGTAATGATCCCAATTGAACGATTTAAGCATAAAAGACATATCTGGTAAGTAAAAAGCCGAAAATTATTATTATAATTATAGTATTGGATTACACTAGTCTAAACCATGGAATATCGCTATCCCTTCAGGTTGCGGAGGTCAGACAGGCAGTCGCTCTGTGAAAAAGCTAATACACTGTCAAATCTGGTTAGACTAGAAAATTGATCGCAAGTTCTAAGGCGTAAGTTTTGGTTGCAACCGGGATAATGTTAGGACGATGATGATTTTGACTATCGATTTCGAGAACATTATTATACTTAAGAAACAAAATCTCATCTCTCGTGTGCGGTCAATCATAATCAAAATAATTTAAAAGAAAACATATTTGTTCATTGTTTTATCACAACTCTAATTAAAAAAACATACTATACAATAAGGTAATTTCTTACCCTCTTTTAGTTAAATTCTAATCTATAATATTCCTTTTCTTAATAAAGAAATCAAATTTCAAATTCCGGCTGTGCTCAGTTAATAAAACAAAACTTGTTTTCTGGTCCCCTAATCACCACCAAAATAATACCGTAAGTATTTTTAGTTCAGTTTCAATATTAAAATCTCGCCACCGAATTCATAATTTATTACAAACTCAGTTACCAAAATCCTTCTTAACTTTTGTTACACGTTTCTCTTCGAATATTTATGTCGTATGGTCTCCGTTGTTTTGCCAAAATACTTTGTAACATTCGGTAACAGTCAGCAGCATTCATGCATGACTGTATGTGAGTGCGTCAACTAAGGTGCACCGAGATAAAACATTGAAAGTAACTTTTGTAATAAAATTAAAATTGTTTTTCGTGCAAAGGGACGTGAATGCGATCAGGAGATAGCGTTAGGAAAAATAAGTTTAGAGAAAAATATCTTAGCCGGTTTGTCTCTAAAGGATACAAAATACCAGAGAGGTAACTGAAACACTTTTGATTAGTTTCTACGTAATTTAGTAGCTTGCTGCTTTTATAATATTTCTGCCAGAAAACATGAGAACGATTCACTATGGGATCATATTGAAAGTGAAGTCATGCGCTTGGGTTATAGACACAGAGGGTATGTGAAAGAAGTATTCGTCCTCATTTGAATTCATGAAGGGTCGGTGCAGTATGTCGTTCGCTTCCATACTACTATGTTGCCTGTCAACCGATCTTCCCATTCCAGTCCTTTCCTGTGGTATTTCTTTGGCCCATTTGAAATTCCTCCCCAAGAATGTAAAAAGTTACCTTCGTATTCATCAATTGACAATTATGTAAAAGAAGTTTGGAAAATATATCCAGTCAAGACCATCAGCTCTTTACTTAAATACTTCGTAAATTTTATGACTTTATTTTAGTAAAACACTTCGAGATTATGGTTTTTTCCACTGTATGATATATTTATTTATTTATTAAACTTCCTGCAATACAATTTGCACAAGGCAGACATATAATTATAGTGTTCATAGAATCATAAACGAAAGGGTGCCACGGCAGTCTAAATGACCTCTTGCCGCTATTATTGGTAGTTAAGGTATAAAATACACCATAGTTATTCTAAGTGTAAAACTACTAGTATAAATATACGATTAATATTTTTTTATACTCCCAACAATAACGAAATCCAAAAAATAAAAAACACGCACTCCGTCCCACCACATACATTCAGTTCGGTAAGCCTAGTCAGCACGTGTAACATGAAGAATTAATCTAATAAATTGAAGTCGGTAGAATAGCTTACTTTGTATTGGAATCAGGTCGGTGGATTAAGTACAGTCTATCGGGTTATGGGAATAAATACAAGTGTTATTTACACTGACTACTTTATTTTCTGGCGGTGTTTTTGGTCCACAAGTAATATGTTAATGGTCTGCTATTTTTATACTGTCTCACTACTGAACTTCCAACTATGGGAAGATTAAGCCCATAGTTCATCAAAGTCATATGCGGGTTGACAGACTTTACACGCAACGATTAAACGATTTTTTATCATTAATCTGACCAAAGCACATCATGAAATGGCCTATGGATTATAAGACTTTTCAAGAAACGCGACCATGAAATGCTTGATATTTTTTTGAAATGGATAAAACTTATGATATGACTACAACATTACTATTTATTAAAACGAAACAAATTTCATACTATTTAATGCTCCTATTAAGACAGTCCTCTATAACTGAGCGAGAAATCAAACTATTCAAACGTGGTATTACCCCTTTTTAATTTAACTTTTAATTAAGAATAATAAAATACCAAGTCTATTACATACTCAAGACCACTTATTAATTAAATTAAGTTAGATTAGCACCACTCCAAATCTTTCATTTAACTAAAACCTATTTTCACCCATTACTAACTAGCGAAAAATAGACGCAAAATATAAAATAATAAGACGATTAAATACAAACTTTGAGAAAAACAGCGTACAGTACGTATTCGTTGAGATTTTTATTAGAAGTCGCAAGAGACAAGTCTGTTAGGTACTAATTAAATTTTCTTCGTTAGTAGTTTTCGCGTTAAAAAATAATAAAATGTAAGACCGCCTTTTGTGCGGTTTATCTTGTTTAAAAGCTTTTCATTTTACTTCATAACTAGTAAAAAATAATTATGGGCTGTGCAGTTGGAATGAATAATTAGTTTAGCGTGTATTTATGTCGCATTTAGAAGCTATTATGCTGCTAGTTACCGGTTTTGGCCGATCCCGTGGAACCCGAACAATTTGGGTACATTGTTTCCGGTTTCCTAGATAAGATTCCAGAAGATCTAGAACATTACCTCTGATGCCATATGCCTCTAACTTAAGGAATAGAGTCTTAAAATTTACATAGCCAAAGGCCTTTGTGAGGTCCATATATAGAGCAGTAATTAGTTGCTTATTGTCTAGGCCTGTCAATATTCTTTGTACAAATTTATAGATAGCCAAATTGACTGACCTGTTTTGCCGGAAACCTACTTGTTCTTCAACAAGGAGATGATTTTGTTCAAGATATTGATACAGACCTCGATGTGTAACCTTTTCAAACACCTTGGATAGGACAGGAATTAGAGCAATAGGTCTGTAGCAGCTCATATTACTTTTATCTTTCTTCTTGAATAGTGGTTTTATCAAGGTAATTTTTAACTTATTAGGAAACACTCCAGAGACTATGCAAGTGTTAATAATGTAACTAAGCACATGAGAGATGAGACTAGCAACTTCTTTTAAAATGTTTGTTTTAATATCATCGTAACCAGTACTGGCTGTGTCCTTCAAGACTTTATTAAGTTATAAGTATCTAAAGGAATAGTAGCTGTCAGAAAACAGGAATTTAAATTCTTATTAATATTGTGTGTCAATGATTTAGGGTCGTTATTATTATTAACACAAGGTTGTATGATAAAATAACTATTGAAATATTCTGCAATCCAGGTAGGGTCTTGAATAATACTGCCATTTACATTTAATTGGTTTATGTAGTCCTTAGGTATATGACTTTTTTTACTATTTATAAGTGTCCATGCAGCTTTAGACTTATTTGATGCGGTTTTCATGAAATGGTCATTCTGACATCTTTGTGTCAACTTAATAATCTTATTAAGGCGCATAGAATAAGTTTTGAATGTATTTTTGTTCTCTTCACTACTGTTAATTCTATAACACCATAGCAACTCCCGTTTACGCTTTGAACATGCACGAATCCCATGAGATATCCACCTCGGACGCCTCTTAAGAGTTCTCTTAATTATTATTTTTGGAAAGCATAAATTGTAGAACAAAGTAAAATTATCATAAAAATTATTAAAGGCAGTGTTTGGATCATTTGTAGGATAAACATCACTAAATGTTAGTGATTGCAAGCATTCCTTAAATTTCCTTATATTGTCTTTACTGTAGTCCCTCCTTTGAATATACCAGTGTGTTAGAATACTACTCAATTTTACTGGACAAGATAAGAGTTGAGCTATATGGTCCGATAATGCTAACTCATATATTTTATTTTCACATCCTCTTACATTATAGATGAAATGGTCAATACAAGTGCCACTTTTCAGTCTTGTTGGTTCCTTAAATGCCAATTTTAAATTAAAGCTATGTAGCATTTGAATTAGACAATTAGCTTCTTTACTTTCTTTTAGGGTGTTTATATTTAAGTCACCACACAAAATTTATTTCTTGTTTTTTAAACAAAATTCATTAAATATAGCATTTAAAATTTCAAAAAACTTATTATAGTGCTGTATACTATTTCGAGGTGGTCTATATAAACAAATTATTATTAAATTATGTGACAAAAGTTCTATACCGCAACATTCAGCTATGCCAGATTTTATTTAAAAAGTTTATGCTTTGGTAATTGTGTCTCTTATTAACCATTATACAGGCACCACCACGTTGGTTATTCCTACAAAAACAAGATGCTAAAGAACAATCTATAAGTGATAATAGTTTGGTGTCATCTTTTAACATGTTATGCTCCGTGAAGCACAGTCCATCTGGTGAAACACCCTGCTCATCAAGCCAATCCAAATTCAAAGTTATTAAGTCAGATTTATTTAATATCCCATTTATATTTTGATGTATAATTTTAATTTCTTTATACAAGAAAAAACTGTTTATTATTTGTATTTGTTGAAAGTGACTTGGGACTGGTTGTTATTTGATTGTTTGTTGAAAATGACTTATTTGTATTGGCTTTTTGAATGTCCATTTCAACCTCTGGTACCTTTGACTTTTCTGGTACCTTTGGATTTTCTGAGTATATCGATTATTTAATTGACTTTAATAACAATAAGCCAATATTTCTCCGCATAATGTTTGAAAAACATGTCGGGCAAATAAACTCTTTCGAGGTCTTAACATAGAGAAACTCATATTAATATATTTTACATGATTAAACCTAGAACATATAAAAGACAATTCATAATTTAAGTTAGATTCACGTAGGAATCTATTGAATGGAACTTCACAAAAATAGACCTTTGTATTTCTTGTACTGCATAAGAAATTGCTGACACACATATTCAATATACTAGGGGATCTATCATTCATGCCCCCTAAAACTATAAGATAATCTTCTTTGGTTAGGTTATTTATTTCAGAGGATTCGCAGATCAATACATCCTGTAGTGTTGCACCCGGCTTCCAAAAACAGCTGACAATATAATTCCTTCCCATGAAGCGCTGTAATGTTTGCTGAATATGTCTACCTTGTTCATCTGCTATTATTATTATTTTATTTGACCTACTTCTGGTATCTATCTTGGTCTGGTTGTTTGTCAATAGATTGGTTAGGGTATTTTGACCTTCCGCAGAGCTGAGTTTGGTTCTGCTTGGTGTTAAAGGTTTGTCCAACTGATTAGGTTTTGTGGTTTTAAGATCTGTCTCTGAGATTGATAGAGAACCTATTCACATTGTGTTCCTGACAAACAGAAGATTGTGTCATTGTCTTATTAGTAGTTACTAATTCTAGAGATAGCTGGGTAGGTTTTGTATGTGATGTTTTTGACTGGTAACCAGTCATTACACTTTCTTGCGTTTCGCATGCCAACATGGAGGTATTATTTTGTCTTTTTCTATCCTTCTTACGGTTTGATAGAGGCGTTGTAATTATTTTATCAGAAATACTTATTTTTTTATAAGTCTCTATAGTAAGTTGGCTTTTCTGAAGATCAGTTTTTAGGCGACAATTTTCCAGATTAAGGTTTTCAATTTCCATATGTGCGCTTTCTAGTTGCTGTTCAAGTGAATTGATTTTTTCCTGCAGTTCTATAGTATTTCGACTTTCGTTTAATGATGTATTCGGTAGGCTAGTAATGGTAGCATCAAACATTGAGGTATCTTCTCTGGAAATATCACCTACGGAACTAGTACGCCTTGGATTTCGTCTTCTCAGCGTAACATTTCCCTCAAAATCCATTTTAGTATTAATTATTTTTGGCGCCCTCTATATTTTAGTGCTATATACTAAGTAGAATGCAATCAGACAAGTCACATCCCTATTTATTGACTTATCGACGTAGTTTGGTTAAATGTCACGAGATGGCGATCAATCTGTTGTCACCTTTCGTCAGTGAATATAATTTTAACAATTCTCATTGAGGCGCATTAAAGTTCAGCTACTTGCCAAAAGAAGGAATCCTGCAGTACCGCGTACAAAGTGCTGCCAACTGTTAACACTTTGTTGGAAACTATTTAAACAACGGCAGATTTTTGAATTCGTTGTTTTTAGCTATTCGACACCAGAGGTACTTTCAAATGAAAAAAATATAACTAAGTCATTGTTTTCATTATTTTCTTGAAAAACTGCACAATTAGTCATTTGTTATGCAAAATTACGTACGTGTGTGTCTTTTAAATTAATTATATGTACACTACATCACTTAGAAGTTCGTTAAGTCACTTCAGATTAATTTTTCACACGAATCGTTTTATCTTTTGTTATGTTCAACAGTTCACAGAGATAATATTTCCACATATAGTCAAACATTTAATCATCACATTAAGTCACTCAGTAACACTTTAGCTATAAACTTCTAATTTTATAAACCTAAATTAAAAATTGCTATACGGAGCTAATGTTTACTTAATAGCGCCCTCTGGCGAACTCCTATATTGATACCTAACGTTTCTTTATCAGGAGAATAATGTTGTTAGTACACGCTAACAACATTTCCTAATAATAGATGAATGTTTAAACTCTTCGGAAATGTAACTAAGACCAATTCTTAGCCTTTTTCCATATTTTTTTATAGCGTCACGCCTGTATCCACGAAGGGGTAGACAGTGGGTGTGATATTACATCCACAGTTCACCTTATGATGTTTTTTTTCATGTATTAGTAAAATAATAGATTATTATGTTGTATTATTTTTATTTACAGAAGCCATGCACACATACACTTAGAGTTTTAGGTATGGGTATAATACGGGTAGGCATTTTCTACCAAAAACCAAGCTTCACCAAAAGAATAATCAACAAACTTTTAGGAATTTAAACTTACGTGGTCACTTAAACTTATTTTAAATTGTCTTTCGGGATTTATACCACGTACCTTTGTTTGGAGTAACCGATATTTCGGCACTGTTGCAAGCGCCATGTTCACGGATGTACTGAGGGTATTGCGGGTGGATGAATGTTACGAGCAAGTATAACGGTCTATCCGCTTTCTTACTCGTTTTTTGCGTACAACACCACTGCCACTGTTTTCACTATCGCACTGTACCCGATCACGACATACTACACTCACATAAAACCCGTGAAAATAAAAAAGTCAAACCGCGAGCTGACGTAGTGTTCTCTTTTTAATAATTTTTCTCTGCTCTATTCAAATCATTGAACATTTCTTTATGCTAAAAATACGAAGCGAGTCTTAAAATCGTTAACCCGGAACGACAAAATAATGTCAAATGCCACTCTTTGTTTCGCGCGCGCCGTGATTACGTGCTAATCGTATGCGTGTAATTAAATATTTTTATACTATGATACATGTTTTTTTTATTTAATTCGGTGTAGATAGAATCCCTCTACAGTGAAAACTCATAAAATATGTATGTCATCGATTTACTTTTTAAAATAATCCTGTTTAAAATACACAAAGTGTTTTTTCAACGATAATCAATGTTCGCTGCTAAGTATAATAAATTAGAAACTAAATATCAACAAAAAATTCATATGACTTAAACAAGTCATTCATAAGGTTGAAGAAAAACATCACTTCAACTTACTCATGTTACCGACTTATCAACAATAAATGTTTATGTTAGCACACCCATCTGGCGAGCGGCGGCGCGACATTTTGTTTAGAACGTGAGCGGTCGAGCGAATTCGGCGAATTGGCGCTAGCGGTCAAGCGGCTAACCGATGGGCAAAAGTCGTTACGCAATCCTCAAATGAGAAAGATGGCTTTGATAGAAACACAGCACAGGCACAGGACAGGCACGCTTGGCGGAGAACTTTGCCCAACAGTATTGTTAGGTACATTACAGGCTTGTTATAGTGTAGTATTATATATGTTTTAATTAGCTGGTAACATTTGCTTGAAATATGTAACTAGTTATTATCATTTAATTCAGTGACTACATGATTTATTCCTTGAGTATTCTTGTAGTGAATTATTATTAAATATATTTAATTTATTGTTACTAGATAAATTTATTAGTGATTATTTCATTTATTTAGTGTATCAATTTATTCTATATTAGTTACTGATTTGATTAATGTCTACCCACCATGGCACGTTTGTGAACTCCACGGTGGGACGACATTAATACTGGCAGTCTGTATCGTGCGCTCGGTGGAGTTACAACTCTAAAGTATTTGTGAATCAAAGTGTAAAGTGGAAAATAAAACTAAGTGTGATTGCAGCCGTTACGAGTTTCATTTCCTGACCTCAATAGGTCAGAAGTGGGATTCGATTAGCGAAATCTATATTTCCTTGTCACGTCCACAGCTCGGATAAATGTAAGTAACGCATGCAATTTCTTCATTCGACCATAGAAATGTTCAGGCATCCAAATATTTATTGTGTGATGTAGGTAATTAAAACTTCATTTAACTTGAATAGTTCATGACTAATCGCAGTAACGCCGTTTTAAAAAAAAAAGCAGTGTAATTTATATCTACCCCTGGCAAAGCAGAATATCGCATTTTTTTTGTCTTTTGGCTTATACCCACGTTTATTTAATTATTACAGTGCAAAGCTTTAAAACCCTGATTGTTAGTTTGTCTCTTTATTCTACTCTTGTCATTAAGCAAGAAAGTTGTACAAACACTTAATAAAAATTAATGTAATAGTTATGGGTGCAATTTACTCATCATATAATACTACCAGCAACAAATTAGGTAAAAAGAAACAAAAACATATGCACAGTTTCGACCGATTTTGGTTTTTGACTAGCAAAGAAGATTTACTTTCTATATCCGAACAAGTTAACAAAAATAAAATGTAGAATGCGTGTTTAGTTTTCCTTATATTTTATCTCGCTTTACTAGAAGCATTAATAAAATAGCTTTATTTAACGAACAAAATAAAATATTTTTATTTAAATCTGTGAGATTTTCTACGAATTAAGTACAAGTATGAAGTTAATGGTTTGTTACGTGTATATTTAAAATCATCCTTCTCATATTATAAATGTCAAAGTACGGATGTTTAGATGTCTGGATGTTTGTTGTTCAATCACGCAGGGGCGGCAGCTAGTATACTTTAACCGTTAACCACTCATCGCGTAGGTGGTAAATTTCAGCAGATCTTTTATAACCTTATATTTAAATATGCGTTTGGAATTATTTGAGTGTAAAGACGTAGGCGTGTATATGTGTGTAAATATATATACGTCCACGTTACTGTGTATTTATAATAGCAGGTACTAAGCCTATTTTTGAAAGTTTCAGATCACGCTGTAATGGATAAAATTAATGGGTATACCCGAGGTAAAGGGTCTGATGTGGAGGAAACCCGAGGTAAAGGGTATTGTGTCATCGACACCCGAGGTAAAGGGTCCGATGTGGAGGAAACCCGAGGTAAAGGATATTGTACCATCGACACCCGAGGTAAAGGGTCCGATGTGGAGGAAACCCGAGGTAAAGGGTATTGTACCATCGACACCCGAGGTAAAGGGTCCGATGTGGAGGAAACCCGAGGTAAAGGGTATTGTACTATCGACACCCGAGGTAAAGGGTCCGATATGAAGGCAACCCGAGGTAAAGGGTATATTGTAATCGACACCCGAGGTAAAGGGGTCGATGTTAACCAAACCCGAGGTAAAAGGTTAAGGGACACCAGTGGTCTAACCAGTCGAGGCGAAGGGCTGGCACATGTATTGGAAGATGGTTTTGAAGTATTACCAGACACAGAAAGGAGTTTAAATCACTCGATGCGAGATCGCATCCATGAGGCTTCGGACGGTAATCAAAGTCTTATATTAGGAACATATCAAGAAATGTATTGTCAGAATCAGCGTGAACAGCACAAAATGAAGAGTCTTGGACAAACGTCACGATCAAGGAGGAGAAAATGTCATTATTCTACTTCGTCGGAATCGAGAGACGAGTCGCCATCACCAAAAAGGAAAAGGAGAACAAAGAGAGAGGTATCAGATAGTGCTTTAATGTAGAAATTTCTTAATATTTTAGAAAAGGTTAAGGGCTCTGATAAACCTAAAATGTCATTTGATAATAATGTGATACCGGAGTTTGACCCTATGTCCAAAGAACAAACTATATTAACATGGTTGACTAAGGTTGAGGAATGTGCGGAGATTTACGGCTGGCAGGAGAAGGAGATCATCCACTACTCCTTGCCAAAATTGACCGGCATAGCTAAGACATGGTATCAGGGTCTAACTTCGATATTACACTCATGGTCTGAATGGAAAAGAAAACTAATTGACTCTTTTCCGTGCAGAGAGGATTATGCCGAGCTTTTAAGCGAGATGCTAGCTAAGGAAGCAAAATATGGAGAGTTGTTGGAGCATTATTATTACGCGAAAATAAATTTGCTGAACCGATGTAAAATTCAAGGTAGACAGGCAGTAGATTGTCTTTTACATGGCGTAGAGGATCGTGCTGTAAAGGTTGGTGCTCAAGCGGCTCAATTCAAGGAACCCGAACAGGTACTTAAATATTTTAGGACTGTCAGGAGTGGTAATAGCCGAGACACCAGGGACTCATCGCAGAGGACATATGACCGACGCTTTGGAAACAGTACAAGTCGTCCAGGACGTCCAGATCTATCGAAACCAGGTATGAGTAATAATAAGTCTCATTTAAAATGTTATAACTGTAATGCAGTTAGCCACCCGAGTTACAAATGCGACAAACCTTTAGTAAGATGTACGATATGTGATCGATTGGGTCATCAAACCCATAACTGTTTTAAGAACCCCAGTGTGACGAAAGGACTAGATAAAAATAAACCCTCCGGTAGCGAACAAATACAAAAACAGGTTTCTGAAGTTACTGTTGAGGATTCAGCTTTAAGTAAGTACGTACTGGAAGTAAAAGTAAATGGGTTGCTGACATCGTGCCATGTTGATCTTGGTAGCCAATGTTCTCTAATCAGGATGAGTAATGCCAAGTCTCTTAATCTTTAGATTAGCTCGCGACCAAACTTGCCAACGTTGCGAGGTATAGGTGCCAACTTTGTTTATCCAGTAGGAGTAGTTCAAGCAGCTGTTGAAGTACAGGGAGTGATAGAAACAATAGACCTATACGTTGTAGAAGATTGCGTATTACTCCACCCCGTTTTATTAGGACATTCATTTACTGAAAACCCTGATATACTTATCATAAAAACACTTGATATAATTGTAGATACTGACACTGAGATCGCGCCCAATATGCTACAAGCGATAAAGATTCACACTAGTACGCACCTGGACGGTGTCATTTATGTGAACGGCACATTGCGACGCCCTGATAGTAAAGAGTATAATATATATCATGGCACGATCATAATTTACAATATAACATCATCCCCTGTTCATTTTGCTAAAGGCACTCTTTTAACTAGATCTTTCTTAATGAACCCTACATTACCAACCCAAACACTCAATTCATTTAGCGTTACTTTCGATGATGCAGAAATGAAGACCTCTGTGAATTGTAACCCTCGTCTAGACAAAGATCAACGCCGAAATTTACAAGATTTGCTTGCAAAGTATAATAGTTGCTTTTCTAATGGGCTGCAAGACTTGGGGTATACGCAAGTCACCGAAATGACAATCGAACTTACAGACGCAGACCCAGTGGTGTATCGCCCTTATCGAATGTCATATGCCGAAAGGTCATTGGTGAAAAATATGATTCAAGAGATGCTGGATAGCGAGATAATTAGAGAGTCATCATCGCCCTATGCAAGTCCAATAGTCATGGTTCAGAAAAAAACAGGTGAGAAACGCTTATGTGTTGACTACCGGGCTCTCAACAGGAAGACTAAGAAAGACCATTACACTTTGCCTCGTGTGGAAGATCAACTGGATTTACTAGCTGGTAACACGTTATTTACATCCTTAGATCTAGCTTCAGGCTATTATCAAATAGCAATATCCGAAGAATCACGACCAAAAACTGCCTTTGTGACACCTGATGGGCAGTACGAATATAATCGTATGCCCTTCGGTCTCGTCAATGCGCCATCGGTCTTTCAGCGTACAATAAATAAAATCCTTCTGGAAGCCAAAATCAAATATGCAATTATCTATATGGATGATATCCTCATCCCATCCAAGGGTTCTGATGAGGGCATTCAACGACTAGAAGAGGTACTGCAGCTTCTCAGTAAAGGTGGGTTAACATTAAAATTAAGCAAGTGCCACTTTTTCCTCGATTCAATAGAGTTTTTGGGTTTCGATGTAAGCGCCGAAGGTATTCGACCAGGTAGCAGAAATATAGAAGCAGTCTCCAAGTTTCCAACGCCAAAGAATCAGCATGATGTGCGGCGCTATCTTGGCCTTTCCGGATTTTTCAGAAGATTCATCAAAGGCTATGCTGTCATTACCGCGCCATTAACAGATCTGCTGAAGAAAAATACTGCGTGGATTTGGGCAGTGAACAAGAAAACGCGTTTGCCAAGGTAAAGGACTTGCTTATAAGTCGACCTATACTTGCCCTTTATGACCCAAAGGCCCAAACGGAATTGCACACAGACGTCTGCAAGGATGGCTTAGCAGGCATATTGCTTCAACGCAACGGGTTTAATATACTACAGCCAGTCTCTTACTTCAGCCGTAAAACCACTGTCGATGAACGTAAGATGCACTCTTATGAACTCGAAACACTGGCAGTTATAGCCTCACTAAACCGTTTTAGAGTTTATTTGGTAGGTATACCGTTTAAGATCCTAACAGATTGCAATACATTAAGGTTAACACTGGTAAAACGAGATCTTATACCTCGGATAGCACGCTGGTGGGTATTACTTCAAGAGTACGACTGCACTATTGAATATCGGCCTGAAGTTCGGATGGCGCACGCAGATGCTCTCAGCAGGAATCCAGTTGATGATCCGGTAAGTGAACAACATATTTTAGATGTTTTACAGATACAGTGGACTGATCAGGACTGGATCTCCACTGTACAATCCGCTGATGACGAAATCAAATCAATAAAGGACATTTTATTAGACCCCAACACAGTAGAAGCTATTGACATACATAAAAATTACAAGCTTAAGAATGATCGAGTTTTCCGGGTTGTAGGAGATGATTTGAAATGGGTTGTACCACGAGGAGTACGCTGGCAGATCCTTAAAATGAACCACGACAATATTGGTCATTGTGGGTTTGAAAAAAACATTAAATCGTATTAGAGGACATTACTGGTTTAGAAAGATGCGACGATTTGTAAAAAAATATGTCTCTTCTTGCCTTGAATGCGCTCATCACAAAACTCCAGGTGGTAAGCAGGAAGGCGAATTACACTCCATCGAAAAGGTCGGTATACCCTTTCACACCCTTCATGCAGACCATCTGGGACCATTCGTAAAAAGCAAGAAAGGAAATTGTTATCTACTGATAATTGTCGATGGCTTCACAAAATATGTGAGTATTAATCCTGTTAGGAATAACAAATCTATTACGTCAGTAAAGGTAATCAAGCAATATATAAGTTATTTTGGAGTTCCTACCCGCCTGATCACTGATAGAGGCACGAGCTTCACCAGCAAAACATTTCAGGATTTTATAAAATGCTATGGAATAAAGCATATCCTTAATGCTGTCACAACGCCTAGGGCTAACGGAAGTCGAGAGGTTCAATAGAACTATCTTGGATGCCTTATTAACTTCTAGCCATGGTGGAGACGACAAATCATGGGATGATTTCATTTTCGATATCTAAATCGGCATTAATACCACAAAACATAAAACAACTCAGAAAAGCCCTTCGGAACTAGTATTTCGATTCAATATAACCAGTGGGACAGAAGGTAAATTGAACGATATTATTAACGTAACTCTGAACAGGACCCCGGTGGAAGAATTGGAAGGGTTGAGACAAAACGCAGGACGTAAGATACGAGAACAACAGGTATAAGACGCTATTTATTACAATGAACATAGAAAAGCTCCAACACTGTACAAAGAAGGTGACTTGGTGCGAGTAGAGAGGCAGGTTCCGCATGATGGTAAGTCGCAAAAACTTGCTATTAAATATCAAGGTCCATATCGCGTAGTAAGAATGCTCCCAAATGACAGATTCCTTATTGAGGATAAACCTCTGACTCGTAAACATGGCAAAAAGTATGAAAGCGTCGTAGCTATAGATAAAATTAAACCTTGGATGAATTTTAACAGAAATCTAGAGTCGGATTCATCTGAAAATGAATGTACAAACGAAAATGAATAGAATTGCACTCAAAATAGTGAATTTGTTAAAATTCTCCAAGTCTAGATGTATTTTATTGTAATATAACTATTATGTATATTATATTATTTAACATATACAAAAGTAAAGTATAGTATCAATTACTAATGCATGGTAATTAATGTATTTTAGTTAATAATAATTAAACTAATAAGCGATGGGACTCGCTTCAAACAGGATGGCCGAACTGTTAGGTACATTACAGACTTGTTATAGTGTAGTATTATACATGTTTTAATTAGCTGGCAACATTTGCTTGAAATATGTAACTAGTTTTTTTTTTTTACAAGCCTGAATTGGTGTCCCACTGCTGGGCAAAGGCCTCCCCTTCCGACTTCCATTTCTCACGATCCGCTGCCATTATTTGCCAATCTTTTGTATAAGCGTCTAACTCATCGCGCCATCTTCTCCTGGGCCGTCCCCGCTGTCGCTTCCTATTATTTGGGATCCACTGAGTGGTTATTTTCGCCCACAATTCTTCAGGCATGCGACAAACGTGGCCCACCCAGTTCCACTTTAATTTGGCAGCTGAGTGGCCTACATCGGCAATCTGTGTTTTGGAACGTAGTATTGAGTTTCTTATTGGTTTCTTAACTAGTTATTATCATTTAATTCAGTGACTACATGATTTATTCATTGAGTATTCTTGTAGTGAATTATTATTAAATATATTTATACTAGATAAATTTATGAGTGATTACTTCATTTATTTAGTGTATCAATTTATTCTATATTAGTTGCTGATTTGATTAATGTCTACCCACCATGGCACGTTTGTGAACTCCACGGTGGGACGACATTAATACTAGCAGTCTGTATCGTGCGCTCGGTGGAGTAACAAGTCTAAAGTATTTGTGAATCAAAGTATAAAGTGAAAAGTGGAAAATAAAACTAAGTGTGATTGCAGCCGTTACGAGTTTCATTTCCTGACCTCAATAGTATATATATTCATCAATATTATTTTCTGCCTGGAAGTTGGAAGGGGAGGTCTTTGCCCAGCAGTGGGACACAAATTAGACTTGTAATAATAATAATATTATTTTCTACTATATTGTATAAAGCGGTTAAACTGGAGTTATACTTTTCGTAAGTTCTTGACTAAGTTCTGTCCTCATTGGAAACCTTAACCGTAGAGTGGTTGAATATCGCTCAGTTAATGTAGTTACCTGCCATCCCATCTATTTTGGACGCAAATCCAAGGTTATGTGAACTCTACAAGCTCAATGATGGCAGCGTATTCTTTTTTCTAGAGCTGACAAGTTCTCTATAGTCCATTCTTTAACCTGATGTCCGTTTATATACCGCACTGCGATATTAAAGACAATTCACTTCAAAAAGCTTATTGTGATTTTAGAAACATAATATTACTTAATTATATAACCATTTATTAAACACATTAAATAAATAACAAAATAAGATTTTACGTAATATATTATCGTGAACGGTATGTTTATAAAACTATGTATGGTTAGTGGTACGAAACAATTATGCAAAAGAGCTTACCTACTGCTCTAATTTATGCTCTAATGCCGAATGGAACAAAACATACCTCAAGTACAAAGTTATCAGTAACGTACCATCGAAATACGTGCTTATTATCATAACAAACATCTCACGAGTCACGACAGGTTTAAGTCAAAACTATTTTTGAAGAGTAAACATTTCACCATTTTAAGAAGAATTTTATAGCTATTCAGACAGTTAGCGAATTTGAATAATGTTTTTATTGAAAATAATCACGAGTTGTCAGTTTCAGCCATTTGTGGTGCTGAACAAAAGTACGTAAACCGAGACGGGTTTATAACAGTTTCTTTTTTTGTATGAAATTTAAAATGCAAACCTTTATTTAACGAGTATTCTTTGCTGGAGTTTTATACAAATAGAATGTCGTGATAAGTTGCGCCGCAGCTGTAACGATAAAAGAATGAGCTTTAGACTGTGATTAAATTAAGGATTGGTAAATATATTTACTTAATGCATTTTGAATAAATCATCCTTAAAATATATAAATTTTTTTTATCCTCAAATATATAATTTTAAATATAACTTCTTTAGTTCTGTGCCAAAAGAAATATCTTGCTATTGTTTTAAAATACCCCAATCAATTCATGGAATATATTTTAAAACTTTCGGATATCTTAAGAATAAATGCAATCAAATGTGAATATTTATGATTTATCTTAAGTAAGCCTATTTTCATGAAAGAATATTTTTTTTTATTATTGCATATTCTTAGTCACAGCAAGAATAACATGCGGCACGTACACACGTCATTATAGCATGTATCTACTGTAAAAAGACGATATATTTTAATTGTAGTTACTCAATAAGTGACATAACCATTCATGAACTTGTCCTACTAGCAAAGGACAAAAGCCACATACTGGCAGTTCAGCAAATTCTTTTTGAAAGGGTTAAGTACCCTTACTATGACGACCAGTAGGCGCAGCGGAAGTGTAAGCGACTGCTACGCCGAAGGTCGCGGGTTCGATTCCCGCTCAAGTCAAACATTTGTGTGCATGAACATGGATGTTTGTCTTGGTCTGGGTTTTTCTATGTATAATATGTATTTACAAAAAAAAGTATATAATTATGTATGTTTATCCATTACCTAGTACCCATAGTACAAGCTTTGCTTAGTTTGGGACTAGATGGTGTTGTGTGAATGTGGTAGAATATTATATTATTTATTATATTATATTATTACTATACCAGTACTCTTAGCCTAGTTTCCTAAGTCATTCACATAAACAAATACTAGCTTCATCTGTCTCTTTATTTCCAAACGAATTTCAACCACTTTATTATGAACATAACATGTGTCTCATATCTCATTGTGAGAAAGAACTACGCATACATTTACCATTACTAGAATATGTTCAAATGAAGCTGTCTTCTGTCTTTGTCGCGGTTTTACAACTAAATTAATGAAGACTCCGTAAATTTGAACCCACAGGTCTATTTTATGCGGATACTAAAATATGAATGGTGATATGTGAGAGTGTTGCGTCCAGTTAAATATTGTGTTGTTGTTGTATTTACATACAAAATCAAATAATTAAAGTAACCATGATGTACTGAATATAGTGTGACTATTTAAATGTCATACATTATTCAGGTGCCAGTTACAATCTTTAAAAATCCTTCAAAAAGCAAATCCTTCAAAAATCTCGTATGCTACTTCGCTGATTAAAAGACAGCGATAGCTTGATGGAGAGTAGCGGACCCTGAGCTCCAAGGCGTAGGTTTTGGATCGCAACTGGGATAGCTCCAGGATGGTGATGATGATGAGTTTAGTGGAGAGTCTTACAGACCGCTACGCAGAAGCTCTCGAGTACGCATCAACAGCATGCACCTTGTCCTTTCCAAAGTTAAATGCGTAATAAGTAGTTCATTATCGCTTAGTAAGCAGTGAAGTAAAACAAAATGAGGACTATGGCTTAACCCTTTTTTATGTGATAGGAGGCAAACGAGTAGACAGATCGCCTGATGGTTAGTGAATACCGCTGCCTAAGAATACCTGCTATACCAGAGTAGTCGGAAGTCGGTTGCCAGCTAAGCAAAGCTATTATATAAAGTGCCTATTATGTAAATCGCATTTTTCCCTCATATTACAACCTTTTTTATAAATTAGTATCTTGGCATGGTAAAAAAATTAAAATGCATCATCCTACTAAAATACTGCGATGCTAGTATAATCATTATAATATTCAAAATATGGTTACGTACCTCCCACATAACGCGGTCCACCCAACCGAAATTCGCGCACAAATCTTTGAGGACCCCAAATTGTAGGTTTAGACAATCCGCTAACAATAAACGGTTAATTCAACTGAGATTATATTGTGAACTGTATTATATAATAAGTTTATGCGCTATTATTGTGCTAAGCTTTTCTGAAAATGATGATTGTTGTCGTAAAATGTTTTGTTTTTGCGCTGGCAACCGAATGGAACTGTGATAAAACTGAATAAACAATGAAATGACACCTTCGTGGCGTCACTGTTACGGGATTTAAAAAAAAGAATGTTTTTGTACTAGGAAATTAACGTCGTTAATGTGAATTTGTGCAAGGCGTTCTATCTGTGTTTAAAAAATCTTAGTGACGTAATTAAATTTTGAATTGTTTAGGAATAGTTATTCAAAACTTTAGTATCATAAAACAAGGACTATAGCAACGGACTTAGCAATATATACTGTTTTAAGCCTTTTGTCAAAGATGGTGTTATTATTTTATTCGAAATCTGTTTTTACGAATTAATAGACAGAATGTTCAAATATATAATATTATCTTCATAGATGAAGTCACTTAATTTCTTTAACACAAAGGACTTAATTTCGGCAATCGTGTATTAAATATCTTTTTCTATGCATAATCATGTATAACGTATGATAGTAATCCTCGTCCTAAATAAATATAATCTTAATATATAAAATCCTTGCGTTACTGAGTGACTGACAGACACGCTACAGCCGAAACTACTGGTCACAAGAAGATGAAATTTAGCATGTATGTTCCTTGAGGAGTGTAGGGTAGCAACTAAGAGAAGATTTTTGGAAATTCTACCCCTAAAGGGGTAAAACAGGGGTCAAAGTTTATATGGAACTTTTTATTCCTTCAATGGATTAACTCCAAACTTTGTATATTAGTTCCTCAAACGACGATAGTGAACTCTAAGATTTTTTTTTTTGGAAATTCCTCCCCTAAGGGGGTAAGATAGGGGTTAAAGTTTGTATGTAACTTTTTATCTCTATAATGGATTGACTTCAAACTTTGAATATTGGTTCCTTAAACGACGATAGTGAACACTAGAATTTGTTTTTTGAAAATGCTTACCCTCAGGTGGTAATATGGGAGTTAAAGTGTGTTAGTTATTATTTCTTCAGTGGATTGACTCCAAACTTTGAATATTGGTTCCGCAAATGATGATAGTGAACACTAATAATTTGATTTTTTGGAAATTGCTCCCCTAAGTTATTTATTACGTAGTGCCACACTCTTTGACATATGTAAAGACGATCGTGTAATATTATGTGTAGGACAGCATAACAGCAATCCTATGAGAATTGTGACCGAACTATGTAAATTTCTTAAAAACATTAAGTGTCCTGTACTTATATTGAAAACACTAAGAAATAAACATCTAAGCGAATTCAAACTAAATGAAATGTTACTCATGATTAGCAAACAATATCTTAATTGCATTTTTGTTGACTTGAATTATAATTTTAAGATCTATGACATTTGTTATCAAATTAATCGTATATTAGACCAGATGGATTATAACTTGAAAGATTTGACATTCAAAAAACTTAGACATGACTCTTTTTGGCAAAACAATACTTAGCGAATATTCTCAAAAAGCCCGAAATAACATTTGCAAGCGTTGCATACATACAAGCAAGAGTAAGGTGGATGTTAGCACTCAAACCACTTACAGCGACGAGGTTTCAGACAACCTACAGGCGTCAAATCTTGAGCTTTTTCGAGGGTAAATATTTAAAAATTGTGCATCAGAACATAGCTGGCCTACTTAGCAAAATAGATTTGTTAGAAATTCATCTATTAGAAGTGCATTTTAACCGCCAGCAACCAGATATTATCTGCCTATCTGAGACTTTTATAGAAAAAGGCTGTGAAAACCTAATTAAAATTACAGGCTATAAGTTGGTAACTTCTTATTGCAGAAATAAAAAACAGAAACGAGGAGGCACTTGCATCCTGGTAAAAAATGAACTTTCAACCAAAGAGCATTCTTTCTTTAAGGAACAAAGTAAAGATCGGGATTTTGAGTGTTGCGGGATAGAGGTCTTAGCACATAATTTGTTTGTGATTGTAGTATATAGAATACCCAATTCAGACTTTAATACTTTTTGTACAAGACTATCTACACAGACATAGATCTACATAGATAACGCAAATGCATGCACTTCGCGTGTCTGAACTCCGACCAAGCGTCGAGCTTGGTCGCCACTAACTTTAGTCCCCGCGCGTCCGTTTTACCGTTAAGTAAACTTTATTCACATTACGTTGCCGCGTTTGCTTCGGACGTTTGATTTGACGTTGTGTATTAGGAGACGATGAATATCGCACAAGCGATACTGTCGCGCATCGCTTCGACTTCGTGATACAGGCAACGTCAAAGTAGGTATTAAAAAGTCGGCACGCTTGGTTTCAATACAAATCGTGATAGTTGCGTTATCTATGTAGATCTATATCTGTGACTATCTATAATTTAACATCATGTTTGTCTGAAAAGTAAAAAGAAAGTGGTTTTGACAGGAGATTTTAATGTGAATACCCTGCAAGTGAGCAAACATACGATAGAACTTCAGAACCTCATGAAAAATTATAATTTGATCTTTCATGTTAAAGAAGCCACCCGCGAAAAAAATTGTATCGATCATATGATTAGTAACATTAAGTCAGCTAAAAGTAAACTACTTCACTTAGATCTTTCGGATCACAATACAGCGCAAATGCTATTTATTCCTATTAAACACAAAGAGATTCCTTTAGAATATTACACATATCGTAGAGACTTTTGTACGTACATTATTACAACATTTAAGCAATATATTTCACGGATCTCATTCTCACAAGTCTTCAATGAAAGTAATGTTGACAGGGCTTATTTTCATTTTCAAGAACTTCTGTTATTAATTTATGGTTTGTGTTTTCCTATTATCAAGGCTAAGATATCAACAAAGACTAAACAGCAACAATGGATAACTAAAGGTCTCCGTATAAGTTGTAAAACAAAAAGACTTTTACGTTACAAATTTTATAAAGAAAAAAGTTATAAAAATAAAAAATTATATTCATCATTCAACAAACTCTTTAAAAAATGTATCGCACGAGCAAAAATTAACGTTGCAAATAATCTTATGAAAAAGACAAAAAATATTTGTAAAACGTCATGGAAAATAATCAAACAAGAGTCTACAACTGTTAGTCACTTAAACTTTATTGAAAAAATACATGAAGATAAAATTCTGACATATTTTCTCCACAAGCCATAGTTGAAACATTTAATGAATATTGGACTAACATAAACAATAAGCACACGCATCCCTTAAATAATACGCTCAGGTCTTCTATTTGTAGCAGTATTTTCTTGAGACCATACAACCATGACGAGGTACAAAGAATAATTTTATCTTTAAAAGACACAAATTCCGTCGGTTGTGACAACTTTGCCACAAAAATACTGAAGTCATGCTCATATGAACTTATGCCAGTACTCACCCATTTAATTAACTTATCTTTTGTGGAGGGCTGCTTCCCTAACTTGTTAAAACAAGTAATTGTAAAACCAATCCATAAGAAAAAAGGAGATGTGACCAACAAGAAAAATTATAGACCGATAGCCTTGATTTCTGTCATTTCTAAGCTCTTTGAAATTGCTATGTATAAGCGGTATTGGCTTTTATAAAAAAAGCATAACATTCTTAAGGCTGAACAGTATGGGTACCAAAAAGACTGTACACAACTCCTACATAGAATAAATTTTAGGGTGCCATACAAGTATCCTAGAATATACATCAGTCTCCTGTATCCACCGCCCAGAAGAACTGTTTTAGGCTCTACCTCTCCTGTCCCTCGCATGTGCAAGTTACTTAACCTTTGCAGTCACGATGTCGATATATTTGCTGATTCTCTAACTAAATACCGCAAAAGTATAAAATGCAATACTTTTTTATAAATGTATTTTTTTTTGTATACCTAGGTGATTTATGTATCAGAAAAAGGTATGCTATGTAAAAAAAAATCTTAACTGTGTAATCCGTAATTTGTTTAAATTTTGTTAATAGCATTGATATGTTTGTTAGTGTGCTAATTAAGTGCAAGTGGTGTTTGCTTATAATTGGATGTAACTGTTACTCTAGAACGTAAGATGATTATAATATGTGCTTGTATTACTGTTACATTTGTTAGCAAACCTAACTAAATAAATAAAAGGGAAAGTCTACTACACTAGCCTGTTTTACTTGAATAAAAAATATAGTTGATCAGCTTGACAATGGTAAGTCAGTGGTAGCAATTTTCTTCGATATGACCTGGGCATTCGATTTTGTCTCGCATAAACTTCTGTTAGACAAATTAGAAAAATATGGTATCCGAGGTCCGGCACTAAACTGGTTCAAAACCTATCTAAATGAGAGATTGAAAAGTGTTGAAATCATGAACCTGGATAACAAAAATAACTTAGTAGCAACTAGATCCAACTATAAACCTATAACGTGTGGCCTGCCCCAGGGCAGCATTCTTGGACCTCTGTTATTTATAATGTATATCAATGACCTTCCAGACATCTCAAACAATCCGTGTACATTATTTGCAGACGATTTATCTATATTACATTGCATTGCATAGACTCACGCCTGTTTCCCCGAAGGGGTAGGCAGAGGCATATTAAACGCCCACTTTTCGCCAGTGTTTTGATCCCACGTAATAGGTGGCGAGCCTATTGCCGCTTATCGGGATATTTTGTTTGCCAGAGCCTCGTCTGTTGATCGGCAGGTGCACCACTAGCAGGTGAGGTTGGCTTGGGACCCTAAGTTCTTGGTGGGAACCCTGTGCACCCTATATCTATATTAATTTCTGCCAAAACTGACATTCATAATAATTTTACTCTTGACATCATTACAACAATTGAATCTATTATTTCATGGCCCAAACAAAACAACCTACAGGTTAATCTAACAAAAACTAAATTTATACATTTCAGCACATATGGTAAAAAAACAGAATTAATTAACATAAACTGTGACGGATGTCATCTAAAGGAAGCTGATGAAACATTGTTTCTAGGTATAATGATAGACCGATATTGTAATTGGAAATCACATGTTAACCAAGTGTGCAACAAACTTAATAAATTCGTCTATGCCTTATATAAATTGCGTACTAGTGCCAATGAAAAGACAGTCCTCATAGCATACCACGGTCACGTTGAGTCAATATTGCGTTATGGCCTTATACTTTGGAGTAATTCCACAGACTTTAATAGGGCCTTCATTACACAAAAAAATGCGTGAGGGCTATTGTTGGGATTCCTCCTTGGGAATCATGCAAACCCGTATTTTCGAAGTTGAAGTTACTAACTTTACCTAGCTTATACATTTTAGAGGCAGCAAAGTTTGTAAAACAATATAAAAACATTTTTACGGTGGCTCAGGATCTTTACCCTAGAAACACTAGGAATCCTGAAAGAATTGTTTTGCCAAAGATACCCAAGACTACACTGTATCAAAAAAATTGTTATGTGATGTGTGGGCGTATATATAACAATATACCAAACAGTATAAAGAGTCTACCTGCTAATATGTTCAGCTCTAAGTTAAAGAAATGGTTATTAGATCAATGTTTCTATACGGTTTCTGATTTCATGAGTAAAAAAGCTATATAAGAAGTACCTGCCTGCTCATTAATTTCAATTAATATTAAGTGGAAATTTGATATTTTGATTAATTTGTTGTTAATATTTTAATAAATTTGTTGAATTGACCTGTATGTACATAATAATATTCTATATTGACATTGTTTGTATTGATAATTTGTTATAATTTCTTATTTTATTCTGACATTTCTTTTTATATCATACATTGACATTGTATTGCCTACTGATATAATTCGCAGGTATTAATTAATAATGTTATATAATTACAATCAATCACATTTATTCACAATTGTTATTAGGTATTTGAATGCCTTATTTACATCATTGAGTTTGTCGACATTTTGTTATAATGGTATTATCTACTGCTACACTACCTGTTACACAAACATTATTGGCATGTCACTTTTTGACTGAAGTTGCATGAACACTGTTAACATTATTAAGATCCATATTGTAGATACCAACTTTATGCAAATAAACGATTATGATTATGATCATGGAGAACGGACAGAGGATATATATTTTAATCAAGAAAATTTAGCTGAGTGATTAAATAACCCACCAAATACTACGCTTTTGGACTTTTTTAAACTTTGCCACGAAAACATTTTTTCGAAAACTTTGTTTTACTCAGATGTACCATCGAATTATGTTTGGCATAAAAGTAGTCACTTTGAACGAAGAAAAAGAGGTTCTGATGTTAGCGGCTGGCCAGGCATTAAAAAAGAAAATGTATTGGGCAGAGTGTATACCGTACATTACAACAATGCAGAGTGTTTCTACTTACGTATGCTGCTTCATGAAGTAAAAGGGCCAATTTCGTTTGAAGCTCTAAGAACTGTAAATGGTGAAGTGCATCCCACTTATCACTGCACTTGCAAGGCTTTGGGCTTGCTTGAAGATGACCAACACTGGAGTGTCACCTTACATGATGCTGTACTTTCGGAATCTCCATCTAGGGTTCGGGATTTGTTTGTAATTTTACATTGGAATTTATTCAAAGATCTGTTATCAGAAGATTTTAAACATCAAATCGCGAGAAGTATATTAGAAGACGCGGGTAACCTATGTAGCGAGGCATACAACAAATGCCTTCAAGTTTTTGAGAAAGCCGTTCTTACATTAGGTGGACATCCACTCACGGAATATGGGTTGCTGCAACCAACCAGGCCACTTAATTTAGGAAACATTATGTTAATAAAAATCTAATTACTATACTGAAATTCTAGCGGGATTGGTCAAGCATAATAAACATACCTTAACAAATAACAAGAGAAAGCGTATGATCAAATTATTAAAAGTGTAGAAACAAATTCAGGAAAACTTTTCTTTTTGTATGCGCCTGGTGGTACCGGAAATACCTACCTAATAAATTAAATTTTGGCTAAAATTCGAACTTCTAAACATATTGCGTTAGCTGTCGCCTCATAAGGGATCGCTGCCACGTTGCTGGAGGCTGGTCGAACTGCGCATGCATGCTTTAAATTACCGCTTGACTTAACACGCGTAGAAACACCCATGTGCAGTATCTCAAACCAAAGTCACCTCGCTGAAGTATTAAAACAAACTAAAATTATTTGGGATGAAATCACCATGGCACACAAAAGAGGAATTGAAGCATTGAACAGATATTTACAAGATATTCGAGCAAATAAAAATGTGATGGGTGGCGTGACCGTGCTATTCTCTGGAGATTTTAGGCAAACCTTACCAGTGGTACCAAAGGGAACTCGTGCTGATGAAGTACAAGCCTGTTTTAAAAGATCGGTTTTATGGCCATATGTTAAGAGTATAAATTTGACTAAAAACATGAGAGCCCATCTGGGAGGTGATTCGACCGCTGATGTATTTTCAAGCAATCTTCTAAAAATAGGCAATGGTGATCATCCTACCCGGGATGGTATATTTGATATCACTGAAGACATGTGTAAATTAGTATAATTATACCATCGAGGAGTTAATACGAAGCATTTATCCTGGTATTGCCAAAATACAGGAGAAGCCTATAGAATGGTTTTACGAACGAGCTATTTTGACGCCGAAAAATTAACAATATGCGTTTATTAACGACATGCTTTTGAAAGCATTCGACGGTGAAAAAAAATTAATAAATCAATAGACACAACATGCAATTCAGACGACGTTGTCAATTATCCAGTCGAATTCTTAAATTCACTTAAGCCAGCTGGTCTTCCTTACCATAGACTTCCATTGCGAATCGGTACACCAGTAATGCTACTACGAAATCTGAATCCACTGAAATTATGTAACGGCACCAGGTTGCAGTTCAATGCCTTACATAAACATTTTGTTGTGGCTAATATTTTCACAGGATGTGCCTGACCAGAAACGGTGTTCGTGCCACGCATTCCTCTAATACCCAGTGACCTTCCTTTCGAATTTAAGCACCTTCAATTTCCTCTTAAAGTTTGCTTCGCTATGACGATAAATAAGTCACAAGGGCAAACTTTCAAAGTCGCTGGTGGGGATTTAAGAGAAGATTGTTTCTCTCATGGACAACTTTATGTGGCTTGCTCGCGTTTCAGCTCCCCTTTGAACCTGTTTATGCAGACAAATAATAAAAAAACTAAGTATATTGTTTATAAGGAGATCCTTTAACTCCCTACTCCTCTTCAACATCTCAGTTCCAGTTTTTAATTCGAAGACAACGTTTTTGTCCTACTCCCTTATCTATAATTATGAAGGTTTATATAAGTCTATAATAAGACTATGCCTAAACTATGTCTGTTTGAACGATTAATATAATCGATTGACTTAAACTTACATTCGCAAGCGATGAAGTGAATTTAGTGCTTGAGTCCTATACTATCCTCAGGTCCCTGTGTAAGGGCTACTTCGGAACTACATTGTGTGTGGTACGACATGCACATGTCCGGTTCTTTTAACAACTTTCAATACCATGTATGGGATAGAGAAACATAGATTTGATAATACTATTAACATTATTTCCTTCAAACTTATTTACATGTGTGGTGTGACTATATCTATAGTCACACCGCACAAAATTACTTAAAGTTTTCTAAAACATTTATTTCAAGTCAATCGTTCGAAAAATAGACACTTTCATAGTGGTAAAATGGTTGGCCGACTCCCTCCGTCCTCTAACTTTTAAAATAAGAAATTTGGTTCGGCTTTACACCGAAACCGTAGGGTTAATAACCGTAGGGAAGGATTAATGGAATGGACTGTATTAGGGCGAGTTCTGGGTCGCCTAGAAAGGAACAAGGGAAGAGGAGATGGATACGGGAGGAGGTGATTGAGTGGGTATAGGATATTTCACGGATGGAGGGCACCTACCTTATACAACCTTCTTCGTTTCCGTAGGGCAGTCTCCTGGTGGTTTCGTGATGCAGCTGCTTGTTTTCACTTCACTCACGAGCGGGTTTTCCTTGGTGGAAGCGGTAAATCACATACAGCGGTGCGGCGCGGAGCGGTATCGAGACGGCGTTCTTAGCGAGCGGAATGTTCTCAACTGTCACTCGCGTCCACGATCGCGTCGACGAATCGTGCGAAGGCAGTGCCTCTTCCAGGGAGAGGGAAAGAGAAAGAGAGGGACGGAAATATAATATCGCTCGCACTAGACAAGCGTGGAACGATTCATGTTGATGCGATTAGTTGTAGATAGGAAGGTAGATAGCGCTACCATATCCCCCCGGCCCTAAAGGGTTGCCTTTAAAAAAAATAGAATTGAACTTAGTAATGTTGGGTGTACTACCGCATAACCCATCAATAGGCTAAGACAGCAATATGACAATAAATTAATCTAAATTAACTTTAGCGAAAACTACAAACGCAATAATAGCGAAAACTACTAACTAAATACTTAAACTAAGAGGTAGGTCCAACTTCAGGCTAGATCTCACTGAGTTGGAAGCGGACGCGAGTTGATCAGTGCCTCGACTTGTGCAAGGACAGTTAAAGGCTCTTCGTAAGAGAGGATCTGTTGACCTATAACTTTGAACAGATGCGTTTTAATTACTTTGACCATGCTTGCCAAACATCCACCGAAATGTGGTGATGCTGGTGGAATAAACTTCCAGCCAATATGATCTATGGAAAGTTCTTCCTGAAGACGAGTACGATAACCCGCGACGTGATTGAAACAAGTAGCGGGAACAAGTTCAATCAACTTACTAACACGGTTGGCGACAAAAGTCTGCCAGCGGTGAGGAGAAGAATAAATCCAAGCGAGCACTACCTTGGAGTCGGAAAATGCGTATATTTATAAAAGAGTAGTGGGGCAAAACTGTGTCTTGAACCTTGCGGAGCAAATGAGACAGCGGAAGGGCCGCGCACAACTCCAGTCTCGCAACCGAAATGGTTTAACAGGCGAGACCTTAGACTTGGCACAAACTAACTGCACCGAGTAGTTAGAACCAATGCGGACTTGCAGATATACGACTCCGCCGTAAGCACGCTCGCTGGCGTCAGCGAAACCTATTAAGTTGATGGTACATCCATCTACCAACCCAAGATGACGCAGAATAGCAATATGATTGAGCGCGGTAAGCTCAATACAAACTGGCCCCAAGCGGCGACAATATGGTCAGGGGGTGTTTCATCCCACTCACACTTTGATAGCCAAAGCTCTTTGATCAAGAGCTTGGCGTACAAAATTGTGGGAGCCACAAAACCCATTATGTCCCATAGTCGAGCCACTGTGGACAGCATAGTGCGTTTGGTGCACTTATCATCTGGTGGTGAGACGTCAAACCGAAAACTATCGCAGGATTTGTCCCAGCGTAAACCGAGAACCTTATGCGGTACAGACTTCTCAAACTCAATGTCTGGAGAAGCCTTATGAGAATCTGGTATGCGTGCGAGAACCTCCTTAGAGTTGCTTGTCCATTTGACAAGATCAAACTGGCCTCGCTTGAAAAGCTGAATAAGCTCTTCACAAAGCGAAATTGCTAGCGGAGCGGGTATGACATTACAGGCAATGTCATCTATATACAAAGCGGATGTGTAGTATAGTATAGTGTAGCGTAGCGTAGCTTAGCATAGCATAGCATAGCGTAGCATAGCATAGCGTAGCTAATTAGTGCTTTATCATACACACAGTTTTAGCACCCACCTTGATCTCTTGAAGAGCAGAACAACAACAAGACGTAATACAATGAGAAGTATGTAACGTAGGTACGGTACCCATAATCACATACCCAAGTACCGTCTCAATAGCGGGCGGTAAATCATATCGCTCACTACGTACTATTTTAGTTAGTAGCAAGTGCGGAAATATTGAAGCTCCGATCAAAAGATCAATGCCTGCCGGATTCGCAAACTCCGCGTCGGCTAGCGGCAATGATTCGAGATGAGTGAGTGATGCTACGTCTACATTAGCGTTCGGCAATGCGTCCGTGATACGCTCCACGATAAGCGAAGAAATGTTAAAATTAATATTCCTATCAAAACGCGAATGTATTTTAATATCTACGGAACCCCTGCAATGCCTTTCTGATCCGCCTATCCCTTTGACGGTTGAGTTAGTATTTTTAAAGTTATTCCATAATCCGAGGCGTTTGAAGCATTCCGATGTTATTAGATTGGTCTGAGATGCGCTATCTAACAGACAACGTACCATGTGCGGCGACCCATTAACATCATAAACGATAACTTGCGCCGTCGCTAACAGTACCGTCTTAGACGCTGTACACTGCGTTTTGGCCCTGCGCGGATCATTATAGATGCGCGAGTGCCGTCCTCGCGTGCGCGTCGCTCGCGCAATGGATGTCATACACAACGATACTTCGCCCTCAGACGCGGAAGGCGCAGCTACCGTGTTCTGCACTTGCGGCGTACTCGTAAGTGTGTCAAGGTTAGCGGCTTGACTTGACAACCGGTTATTTTTATCATAATGTAACAGTGTATGATGTTTTTGTTTACACGAGCGACATCTCGTTCTACTGGAACAATTACTCGTTTTATGTTTTATGCTTAAGCAATTAATGCAAGCTTTGTTATCTTTTACGCTTTTAAAACGAGCAATTGGATTTAAATCATTAAAGGTAAGGTAACTAAGTATATAGATAAGTAAGGGACACTTATAGTAATGGTCGTGCACTATATTACTGCACAGACACTTCTGTGAATTATTACTATTAGATTCCGAACATGTTACGTAAGATTGTGGATTAGGGACTGAGTTATTATTACTATTTCGCGATTTATTCAACCTTTGTTTGTTGTTGTTAGTGTTAGACGGGCCAGGTGAACCAGACTGCGTATTATGAAATATTCGACACTGATCTTTGATGAACGAAATAAAACTATCTAGTGTAGGTATTTTATTATTGCGTTCCGTCATCTCGAATGCGCGAATTGTATCAGTGTCAAACTTTTTTAAAGCGAGTTGAAGCAACATAAAGTCGGAAAGATCTTCTAATTTTAAATTCCTAAGAGAATTAACCGCGGTTACGAAGTTATCAATAAACAGCTGGAAATTCGAGACAGACGCGTTGCTGGACAGTTTGAGATTTAAAGCTTGGTCAAAGTACGTAGACGCTAGAACGCGCGTGTCTTGATATCTGTCAAGTAGTGACTGAAATATGACCTGATAATTCTCAGCACTGGGTGTGACACCTGCAAATACGGACTGGGCCTTCGGTGACAGTTTACCTATTAAATAGTATAACCTGTCAGCATCTGTCAGAGAACCATTATCGTGCACTGTAGACTTAAAACTCGCATAGAATAACGGCCAATTTCGTATATCTCCGTCAAACGACATAATCTCGATTGGCGGTAATCTCGGTTTGCGGGCAACGGGCTCTGCTGAACATTTACCCTCCAATTGCGATTGTATACGCTTAATAATACAATAAAGATCTTCGAATGAGGTATACGCCTGATAGTTCGGTTTTTCATCAGGATTGATAGAAAGTAATCTTGCGTTATAATCGTCTAACAACTTATGAAAATCTGTTCCAATACTATCTAATTATCTGTTATACAATAACTGAGAAATGCTTCGCTATTACTGTCAGACATAGATGCGGTTTTTGATCGTTCATAGATATTTTGAATGCGCTCAAATAAAATATTGCGTTTTGCTTCTAAGATTGTCATCTCTTTGTCTTCCGACACGCGTGACTTCTTTTGTTGTGACATGCTTACGTAAGTATAAGCTAATGAGAACGAAACAAAATAAGAATATCTAATGTATCTATTATTTTACCTAAGTAGGCAACACTTTAGAGCTGAGGAAATAAAAGTTGATTGGAATATGAGATTTATAAGACAACTATGATAGTTGCAGAAATAATAATTTAATAAGTAGGTAGCTACATAAAAGTTTACCTACTAATGCGGGCGGAAATAACCATGTGACGGTTATGTGAATATATTAGGAGTATAGCTAGGTGCTATAACTGCCTAGGTATAGCGGTATAACGTATAAAACGTAAATGAATCCGACTCGTATGGATCAAAAAAATGGTTCGGCTTTACACCGAAACCGTAGGGTTCTAGGCGACTTGGGAAGGATTAATGGAATGGACTGTATTAGGGCGAGTTCTGGGTCGCCTAGAAAGGAACAAGGGAAGAGGAGATGGATACGGGAGGAGGTGATTGAGTGGGTATAGGATATTTCACGGATGGAGGGCACCTACCTTATACAACCTTCTTCGTTTCCGTAGGGCAGTCTCCTGGTGGTTTCGTGATGCAGCTGCTTGTTTTCACTTCACTCACGAGCGGGTTTTCCTTGGTGGAAGCGGTAAATCACATACAGCGGTGCGGCGCGGAGCGGTATCGAGACGGCGTTCTTAGCGAGCGGAATGTTCTCAACTGTCACTCGCGTCCACGATCGCGTCGACGAATCGGGCGAAGGCAGTGCCTCTTCCAGGGAGAGGGAAAGAGAGGGACGGAAATATGATATCGCTCGCACTAGACAAGCGTGGAACGATTCATGTTGATGCGATTAGTTGTAGATAGGAAGGTAGATGGCGCTACCAAAATTAAAAAAAAATCAGACAATATTGGTGTAAAATGTTATTAAAAACTTTCAATAAAAATGAGTGTGTACAATATATTATTATAGCGGGTCGTTTTTGAGATATAATACATCTCGAAAACCGAAAATATACCTTTTGTCGTTTATACAGACACTGTGAAAAACGAAAATATATTCGCTGACCGAAAATTTACGACATCTCAAGTTCTCAACCCTTCAAATCCTTCCTATGCCTGCTACTACAAAACTCTTCATGAGTGAGTCTGGCTGGCACTTGGCCAGTTTCTTTTAAACAAAACATTTTATCTAAGCTAAATTTACGCGAGCGAAGCAGCGGGCAAAAGCTAGTAATATTCAAAAACGTGGTGATAATATTGTTTTAACCCTTAACACGCCGAAAGTTATATACAATGCTTCGGCACTTTAAAATAATTTTGTTACGGGTTTATATCTTATTTTTACTTTCAACATCTGTCTTCTTATATTTTTATAGTAGGAACTTATAGTTGATAACGCGTGCCAAGTTGGTTTTATGTCAATAAGGCAAATAGTAATACAGATATTAAAAATTATGTAACGGGTCTGAATCGTGTTAATAAACGGAAAGAAAGATGAAATACCTTTCTATTTGTCCCGACGTTTCGGCATGGGTTACACCAGCCGTGGTCACGGGATGACTGATGTTCGTCAGCGCTGCCTCCGAGAAGTGCGGGTTTTGGAACCTACCCTCACTTGGTCTTCACAATTATTAACATTATTATGTTCGGAACTGTCGGTACTTCGACACACAACACTAATGGTATCTTTAAACTGGCGCGTAATATCACCTCGTCGGTGTCTACATTTGCTGATGACAGGATTCCAAGATGTGGATAAACGGTAACCATCTTCCCGGTTGAAATTTGCGTGCTTTTTGATTTCAACCGCTTCCCGTGCTATTCTTGAAAAATAGTGACGGTCTGTGGAGAGAACCTGGGGCCGATGTAGCTCAATCCAGTGATTAGATCCTGACTCCAACAAATGCTCAGCTATGGCTGACTTGGTGGTTTGTCGGTTTTTGACGGCCGTGATGTGTTCCTTAACTCATTCGGCGATGGTCCTTTTTGTTTGCCCGATGTAGGAACTACCACAGCTGCAATCCACCTTGTACACACCTGGTGTTTGAAAAGGGATGACATCCTCTGGAGTACGCAGGTAATTTGCTACTTTGGAGTACGGACTATATACAGTCTTAATAGAGTATTTTTGTAGTACTGTTCCAACTTTATCCGTTACTCCTTTTATGTAGGGCATGAACGCTGGAGCTCTGGTCACTTCAGTCAGTCTCGACCTTTTCCTTGAACCTCGCATATTGTGTTTGTAACCGTTTTGGTTGAGTACCTCCCGAACATGTGTGAGCTCACTATCTAAGTGTTCGGGGTCGCAAATGTCATATGCTCTGTTTGTCAATGAAGCAATAACGGATTGCAAATGTCGCGGGTGATGATGTGAATTTGCTTGTAAGTACCTGTCCGTGTGTGTGGGCTTCCTGTAAACAGTGTGTGACAGGTTTCCATTTTCTCTCACCTTGAACTTCACATTGAGGAAGGCTAACGATCTGTCTGTCTCCATTTCATAAGTGAACCTTATATTAGGGTGTATGGAGTTCAAGTGATCTGCTAATTGTTCTACAACCTGTTTGTTACCCTTTATAATACAGAACACGTCATCGACATATCTTTTCCATATCTTTACGTGGAACGCTTGTAGTTGGATCCTTTCTTCAAAATGTTCCATCCAGATGTTGGCCATTACCGGTGCGACAGGGCTACCCATGGCCACTCCGTGAATCTGGAGGTAATATTGCCCACGATATAGAAAATAGTTCCCGTCTAGGCAGTGTTTCAGTAGAACAATGTATTTATCAGACAGACCGTTTAACCTTAGTTTACTCTCGACCACATCAAGGCAGTCTTGAATTGGAACGCTTGTGAATAGTGACTCGACATCAAAGCTCACCATCACTACGTCGGGTTCTACTTTCATGCTCTTGATGACGTCTACAAAATGGCGAGAATCCTTTACAAACGACGATGTCTTACCTACTAATGGTTGCAGTGCCGCTGCGATGTGTTTCGTTAGGTCGTAAGTGGGTGAATCGATCTGTCTTACGATCGGGCGTAGAGGCACGTTATTTTTATGAATTTTCGGCAAACCATATATTTTCGGCGGTTGAACGGTCTTAGGTCTATAGAGGCGTCAAACACATCGTCCGTGAAAAGATCTTGGTGGTCCTTGACAAGCGCTCGTATACGTTTTGTGACTCTGCCAGTAGGATTATATGACACCGGCTTGTATGTGGACAGAGCATCAACAGACTCCGTGCTGCTACTGAGAATTCAGAAAAACCCAGTAACACTTTTGCCCGACCCGGGAATCGAACCCGGGGCCTCCGATCAGCAGTCGCATACGCTATCCACTGGACCACGGAGGCAGTACTTTATTCAAGTGATATTATAATAAAAAAAGGTAAATAAAATATAAAACAGTTCTATCTTTGTTTTTAGAATACCTAGTAAATAAACAAACAGACATTCTTTTTACTACTTCTACATTTAAACTACATACCTACCTACAAACCAACCAAAACAAAAAAGATGTAAATAACTATAAAACTTTCATAGAGTAAAATTAAATAGGACTTTAAATAAATAGAAACTTTATTATACAGCTAAAAATAAATATTGTAGCGAACCCAGTATTGCACTAATTACATACAGCTTAATCTAGGTAATGATAAATTACACATAGCAGTACGAGACGTTAATATATTTAAGTTAATTAAAATTGAAATTCTTTACTAAAACACACTCAAGTTTAAACGTTCAAAAGACTTCCCGAAGTAAAACTACGTGTACTATTCATTCAAATGATTTAGGGAGATACAGGCGTGCGACTTTTAGTTGTCGAAGGTGTGATTCAAGGCGACACTTTTTTATAAATCTTTTAAATATATAGTATTTTAGGCCTTTGTCTAAATATAATTTTCTGATGATGATCTACAAACTATATAATTATGTTTAATATACATTAAATACACAACAGGGTTATGCACATAAATACATGATTTTCACGGTCTTTAATCATTAAGGTTTTGGTTTTTATCCAAAGAAGGCTATCTAAAGTGTGCTGGTTGTCAATTGTATATCTTTACGCTCCAAAACAATTCTTGACAATGAGATTATCTCCATTGAACTTAAAACAACTCTTAACGGGCTATAATGGTTGCTTTTCAGTGATCATGACATAATTTATGTACGTGGGTGTATGTAAATATGTGTGTAATGTGTATGTGAGTTTCCTTTGTTTCGCCGGATTGAGAGTTTGGAGTATTGTCGGCCTCCTTATAATTTAACGCTATTGGCTTGATAATTATTAGAACAAAAATACTGAACAGGATTGCCCATTGTCAGCATATTTTGTAATCCCAGTTTGGTTTTAGTTAATCAAACTATGTTTGCTTTTTTATCCCTACATTTTGCTAATAGGTATGTAATAAAATAATAATTCATTTATATGACGACTAAAAGTTACTAGTCTGTACATCACTTGAGTAAATCCTAAATGCCGTGTTATTTACTTAGAACCTGTGCTTTGAATATTTTAATTATATTTTTTATATAATTATATTGCATCTCGACCACCACCTCAAGAGGCTCTCGTTAGACGACTGGATCAAGTCCTCTCTATACAGAAAGCAGTATTGCTGGACACGACACGCATCGTTCGGAGGTTCTTCTCTCTCTGGAGCCCTAACCACCGGTAGCTTGGTCCCTGTGCCCGATGCCGGTGGGTCTCCGTCGTCCTATTTTATATGGTTTTTTTATTGTGAAGTGATTTTATTGTATAAAATTAGATTAATGAGAATCATCATCCTCTTAGCGTTATCCCAGTTTCAATCTGGGGTCCGCTTTCAAGTCTAACTGGATTTGGCTGAATATTAGCTTTTCCACAGAGCGACTGCCTGTCTGACCTCCGCAACCCGAAGGGATAGCGATATTCCATGGTTTAGACTAGTGTCAGTTTATTTAGAAGGTACTGACGCCCAAATGAAAATTAGATTAATGAGAATGTAAATAAATAAAGAGGAATAAAAATAATGTATTTATTTATCTTTCTACAATAATAGTATATAAAATTCTATGGTAAGTACTAGATTATAATGGGTGCCTGTAATAGGTTGGACCTGTACCACAGGCGGTAAGAGCACTATCATATGTTTATTATGTTTACTACTAATTAAAATGTATATACTAATACTTATTACTGCCTACACTATTTATTGAGTTAAATAATGACATGAATACCTACAAGACTAATGCATAGTTCGGAGTTATTTTTATAATATAATATGCAATAACAGTATCAAGACAAAGGTACAATTTATTTTATCACTGCTAGCAAATCTTCGGTCTGCTTATAATCCAAAGATTGTAAATACATACATACTTATACACTAATTGCTTACAGTTGAAATAATTTACGTCATACATAAACAGTATTTTGTTTACTTTTTGTAATATAAAACTTGTTTGTGAAGACGAATTTAGATTCGGAAAGTGCAGTACATACAATATATTTACGCCTCTTATTGTTAGTGAGATTAGTGTCATAAGTTAGCGTGGCGTGCTGTTTTAGGACAATATACATAACGAAAAGCTGTCGTACAGTTAGTACATTACATAGTTCATATAGGCGGAGCGTGGGAAAGCGAAAAGGCCTACAGGTTGCCACTTTTAGAAGTGCTCTTTGGCCCCTTTCAATCGGCAACATTATGGATTTTGGAGCTCCGCCCCATGATGTGATACAATAGGGCTGGCAAAGACTGACATAGGGCCTGATATACACGTATGATAAGCTTATTATCTGCTATGTAACGGAGCTTTTTAAAAACGAAGAAAAGTTTACGTATTATAGAAGTTAGGGCCGCTATATGTTGCTTAAAAGAGAGGCAATCGTCAAGTATTACTCCTAAGTATTTAATGTTAGTGGTATTATGGATATCAGGGCAAGTGCAAAGGTTAAGTGACGGGTCATTACAGTTATGAGCATATAAAGTGTTATTACTTAACTGAGTTGGTGGCTTCCGCATAGAGAATTTAAGAAATTTAGTTTTATCTGCGTTTAGCGTTAGAAGAAGAAAAAATTTAGCTAGTTGTTTACGATGTTAAATCGGCGTTGAGCAAGATCGTGTACCTTCTCGGCCGTTTCAGCGGCAAAAAGGAGCGCTGTATCATCTGCATATGTAATAATTTTGCCATGGTCTAATGGTGGTTTGATTACAAAGGTCGTTAATATAGACTAAGAAAAGGGTAGATGCGAGGATACTTCCTTGTGGAATGCCGTATTGAGGTATTTTTAATTCTGCGCTAGAAAAATCGACCATTCGAACACTTTGGTACCTGTCCTTTAAATAGTCAGCAAATAATTTTAATTGTGTGCCTCTTATGCCAATGGCTTCCAGCTTCTTCAGAAGTTTAGGTATAGACACCGCGTCATAGGCCTTAGCTAAATCAAGGAAAATTCCAATGACATGCTTTCTCTTCCCCAGTTCTTCTGTAACATTGTTCGTTAATTGATGTACCGCGTCTGCTGTAGACAACTTAGGTCTAAAACCAAACTGGGAAGTAGATAGCAGAGCGTTACTTTCTAAGTATGCCATTAATCTACGGTTGACTATTTTCTCTAAGACTTAAGCTATTGATGGTAATAGCGAAATTGGCCTGTAGTTCGTTATAAGACCTTTTGTACTGCTTTTGTAAATTTGGGCTACCACTGCCTTTAAGATATGTGGGAAAGACAAGACTCAGCAAGACATAGACGGTAAATGTGGGTCAGTGGAGGCACAAGAATATGTTTAAAATGCTTTAAGATGTTGTTACTAATGTTGTCCCATCCTGCTGCGCTGTTATTTTTTAAAGTTAGTATAACACGTTCAACTTCAATTTCATCTGGACCTAGCATAACAAAAGATCTGCCGCTCTTTAAATGGGTTGAGAAATTTGAGTGATTATCACAAAGGTTGTTGCCACATTGACTTTGTATTTGTTGTGCAAGTTTTGTTCCTACGTTGACAAAAAAAAAATATTAACTTCGTCAGCCGATGATTGAGGCGATTTTTTTAAATTTAATAAACTTGTATCGACTATATTTTATTTAGAGGTATTGGTAACGGTTTTTAGGTACTGCCAAAGCTTTTTACTGTTACTACCTGCTTCATTTAGTTGTTGTTTGTCGTACTCTATTTTTATTTTCCTGAGCAGACTATAACAAAAATTTCGGTACCTTTTATACGAAATTTGCAGTATAGGGTTGTCGGGACACTGTTTAGCTCTTAAGTGTAGCTTGTCGCTATGCTGAATACATCTAATCAAACCTGGTGTTATCCATGGTTTCAAGTCATATTTTCTCTTTGGTTGAGCGTCGGCTGCTCTGGTACGGTATGCTTGGCTAGTAAATGAAACAACCGTTTGATGCGAGTTAAAAATTTTAATTGTTCGGACCCTTATATAGCTGCCTCGGAGAATCTTAACATCGCGATTCAGAAACTCGGTACAACGCCATCTATCGAGCGTTGTGGTAAACTTTACACAATCGAACATCCCGCCCACCATGGACAGAATGTCCGTAACAATAAAAATACACATGTAACCGCCCACCATGACGTAGACTTTACTTCAAAGTTTTACACAAATAAATATGATAGGTATCACAACAATAATTATAGTGGACTGTATAGTTAGTGACATAATTATACCGTATCATAATTTAGATTCACAAATGAGGCCTGAACCGAACAAACTTAATACAAATACACATTCTATGAGAAAATCTCAATACAAAATATCTTAATACAAAGTTAAGAAGCAATAGGTAAAACTATTAGCTTAGAAACGGGCCTCTTAATCACAGAACCCTTGCAACGCAATGATACAACTCTCGTGACTTTGTCTGAGCCAGTGTGTTTCTCGATTATAAGGCCGTAGAGCCATCTTGCAGGAGGCATGTCATCCTCCATAACTAAAACTACATCCCCTTCATTAGGTTCCGCTGTCAGATGGGACCATTTGTATCTGTGCAGAAACTGGACAAGGTATTCATGAGACCATCGACGCCAAAAATCTTGGACCATACGCTGAGTCAAATGCCATCGCCTTAACGTACTGACATTCGAACTTTCGAAGTTTGACTCAGGAGGAAGCAGTAATGGTTCCCCAATCAAAAAATGGCCTGGTGTCAATGGGTATGGATCTTCGGGACTACCACTAAACGTAGAGATGGGCCTCGAATTAAGACACGCCTCTATCTGGGCGAGAACGGTAGTCAGCTCCTCGAATGTAAGTGTACTGACCCCTATCACTCTTCTGAGGTGATGTTTTGTGGACTTCACTTCAGCTTCCCAAAGCCCTCCAAAATTTGGAGAGTGGGGTGGAATGAAGTGCCAATTTGTGCCGTTAGTTGCCAGCCAATCCGCTATGTCTGATGCTACGCCCGACCTTTCTTGAGTAAACAAAGCCTTCAACTCTTTGTTGGCTCCGACGAAGGTGGTGCCGTTATCACTCCACAGTTCCTCACAATGGCCTCGTCTGGCTGTGAAACGTTTGAAAGCTGCTATGAACGCTTGCGAAGTCATATCGCTGACAACCTCCAAATGTATAGCACGGGTAGCCATGCAGACAAATAGACAAATGTAGCCTTTTGTGGAGTGATAACCGCGCCCTCTTGTGGGCCTGACACTAATAGGACCTGCGTAGTCCACTCCACTCTTTGAGAAAGGCCGGCTAGCATTGACCCTAGCTGACGGCAACTGCCCCATTAACGGTGGTACAACTCGAGCTGAGTAGCGAATACAAGTTACGCACTTGCGCACGTATTGCCGAACTACACTCTTCGCATTGAGAATCCAGTACTTGGATCTCAAAAAGTTAAGGACCAATTGTGGCCCGCCATGCAGAGTGCGTTCATGAGCATCAGTGATTATGAGGTTCGTAAAGTGCGACTTGTTTGGAAGTATAACAGGGTGCTTCATGGTATCTTCAATCTGAGCTCTGTGTAATCTGCCGCCAACTCTCATAATCTGATCTTCGTCCAGATAGGGATTCAGTTGCACAAGTTTGCCCTTTTTATCGACCTTGCCTATTTTCTTTATGCTATCTATTTCACTAGAAAAGTATTCATTTTGACACATTTTGATGCATGTTAAAAGACCTTGATTAATTTCTGAAAATGTTAAACAATTATTGTAAGATTTATACTGATTTAATTTGTTTTTTGATTTTAGAAACCTTCTGCAATAAGCAATTACTCTGGTTAACCTTCTTAAAGATGAAAATTTTGTTAATATGTTATCCTCTTTTTTACTATTTATTGTTACATTGCACACAGTATTTGATTTTCTTTCTTCTAGGTTAGTTTGATTGATTTTTGATCTACTATAATCAATAATGTTGTTTCTAAGCCAACTAGGTCCCTGCAGCCATAACTCAAGATCTGCACACATTGAAGGATTTACTCCACGGGAGGCACAATCAGCGGGATTGTCCCTGGATTCAACATGCGACCATTGTTCGCTGTCCATACTGGTGTGAATTTCGGCAACTCGGTTGCCAACAAAAGTTTTCCAACGACTGGGGTGGCTCCCCAACCAAGCGAGGACCACTGATGAGTCAGTCCAGGCATGTATATTATTCCTGTCAATCCCCAAGGTGACGGAAACTTCACGCAGAAGTTTTGATAGCAGCACCGCGCCGCATAACTCAAGACGAGGTATGAATACCTGTCTGACGGGGGCCACCTTGGTTTTTGATGCCACGAGACTGACGAAAACTTGACCGTTGGAATCTATGGACCGAGTATAGACAACTGCAGCATATGCTTCATTAGAGGCATCGCAAAAGCCTTGCAGTTCGAGATGCTGGTCGTTTTTGCTTGTGTGAATCCATCTAGGCAGACGAAAACCGACTATACTGTTGAGTCCACTCCTGTAGCTGAGCCAGTCTGTCAATAGGTTATCTGGCAATGCATCGTCCCAATCGATACCCGAAAGCCACAGACGTTGAATAAATATCTTAGCTGTAATTATTGCTGGGGCGAGCCAGCCCAGTGGGTCGAATAAGCGGGCAATGTCAGATATCACCCTTCGCTTAGTCACGGGAGATTCCAGTGGAGGAAGGTGGACAGTATAATGAAATTCGTCTCTATCTCTATTCCAAGTTAAGCCTAATATTTTCATGATGTTATCAAATTTGAAATCCACTGAATTATGTGTTGTCTTTGTATCACATTGTATTTTACTTAATAACTCTTTGTTGTTACTGGACCACTTCTGAAGCTGGAAACCTCCGCGTGCTAATATGTCATTCAGCTGATGATATATCTGTTCTCCTTCAGCTACAGATTCGCAACCGGACAAAAAGTCATCGACGAAAAAATCCTTCAGGATTCGGTCTGCAACTAGAGGATAACCTTTACCTTCGTCGCGTGCCAGTTGTTGCAAAGTACGTACCGCCAAATAGGGAGCCGAAGAAACACCAAAGGTGACACGTAACAAACGTAGATGTTGTAACTCTGCATTTGGGTTGTCACGCCACAAAATTCGTTGGAAGTCTACGCTATCGTCAGCTACTCTAACCTGCCGGTACATCTTGATGACGTCAGCGACTAAGGTAATGGGATGGCAGCGCCATCTCATAATGATATGACGTAAATCAGGTTGTAAGGTTGGGCCAACCATCAAATCGTCATTCAACGATACCCCGTTGTATCCCGAACAAGAGGCATCGAAGACGACCCGAACCTTAGTAGTACTTTTATCCTCGCGTACTACGGCGTGATGCGGTAAATAAAATGCATCGTTATTTAAATCTGCTTGGGGAACAACCTCAGCATGTCCTAATCTAACATACTCCTGGATAACTTCAGTGTACTGCCTTCTTAGCTCAGGATTGCTTGATAACTTCCTTTCCAGCATGTTGAAGCGCTTACGAGCAATATCCTCGGATCTCCCATAAACACAACTAGGACGATCAGTCTTGAACGGCAACTGGACGATGTATCGTCCTGTTGCATCTCTTGCGGTAGTCTTGGAGTATAAGTCCTCACACTTCTGCTCCTCCTCAGTCAAGATTACCCGATGAGGAGAAGACTCAGACTCCAACTCCCAAAATTTTCTCAAGAGCCCGTTGACGTCCACGCTTGCATTGCAACATACCGGTCGAGTCCTGAGCGATGTGTGGATCTCACCAGACAAGATCCACCCTAACTTGGTCCTTTGGGCAACTGGAGTTCCAGGCGGGCCCTTGACCAAACCGTCCATTAGAACTTCCCCGACCACGCGAGTACCCAGCAGGAGATCTATTTTACCTGGGGTAGCGAAAGACGGATCTGCAAGTTCCAAGGATGAGATTGACGGCAATACATTGACGATCTTCCTTTCAGGAAGTCGTGATGTGAGTCTGTTCAGCACATAGGCATCGACATACAAACTGAATGTGGGATCTAGGCGTGACTGTAATCTAAACCTTACTATCCAATTAGAAGGCATCGAAACCCCCTCATCATCGCCCAGTCGTAGAATGTCGGTGTGAGCAGGTGTTTTACGCAAACCGAGTAACTGTACTGCGGCCTCCGAGATAAAGGATACCTGAGAGCCCTGATCCATTAGAACTCTTAGAACAATGGCAGTACCAGTTCTTGACTCGATATCGACCAAGGCTGTGGCAAGCAAACCTTGGTTGTGTACATCTGCAAAACAACAAATGGTGTTGGTTGACTCGCATTGATTGGAAGAAGCGGCGGCCGCGGCTACCACAACATTCCTGTCCGCTGAACCATCTAGTGGTTCAGTGGCCTCGACGGTTGTTTTTGGATGAAGTAGTGTGTGGTGTCTCTTTTTGCAAAGATGGCATTTGGTGGGCTGACGGCAAGAATATACGGCGTGATTTTTTCCTAAACAATTAAAACATAACTTATTGGCTCGAACAAAGTCGCGACGTGCATCACAATCATGCTTTGCAAACTGCTTGCAATGGCACAATTTATGGTCTCCAGAACACAAAGTACAGGATAAAGAAGCAACATGAAAAGTCTTTACATTAGAATGTTGACTATTATTCTTGGGTTGGCTACTGGGCTTAGGGCTTAAATATTCTAAAGCACGAAATCTCGATTCAAGAAATGTTTTAAATTCAACAAATGTAGGTAAATTATCATCAACACTAATTTTAGATTCCCACAACTTTCGAGATTCGTTATCTAATTTTTCACTCACTAAAAATATTACAATTGTATCCCAAGAATCTACATCAATGCCTAAGGTACTCAAACCATGCAAACAATCGACTGTTGTGTCTAAAAGATTTTTAATAGAAGTTGAAGACTCCCTTACAATAACTGGTTGTTTGACAAAACGTTTTAACATACTGTTAGATAAAAATTTCTTATTATCATACCGCTTACATAAAATAGACCAAGATTCACTATAGTTAGCGGCTGTGACTGGTGTATGTCGCAGTAATTGAGCTGCTTCTCCTGACAAATGTGATTTTAAATAATGAAGACGTTGTACATCGTCCAAAGACACATTATTATGTATAAGAGACAAAAACAAATCTCTAAAAGTGGTCCACTCAGTATACAAACCAGAAAATGTGGGTAGACTGATTTTTGGTAATCTTACATTTGTCGATGTTTTTTCTTGTTGATTAGAAGTTACGTTAATATTTGTGTTTACATTCATTTGTTCCTTGAGTTCTGATTTATATAATATGTATAACTCCTCGGTATTGTCATATACTTCACTTGAAAAGTACTCGTTATTTAAATCAATATCTGTCGCTTTCTCTATAATATTTCTATGTGTTTTTACAAATTGTTTCCACTGTTCTTCCAATGATTCTAATCTAGTTTGTAAATATGTTTGTGTTATACGATCTTTGGGTGATTTTTTATAATTAATTCTAGCTTTTTCAATTATTGCTTTGTTATAAATTTGTAATTTAATTAATGATTTCATTGTAAATATTTTTTATGAATGTACACAAGTTTCGACTAAATAAATTCACCAAAGTACAAGCTCAAATATCTAAGTTACAGATTATTACACTACCGACTAAGTTGCTAAAATTACAAGTCTATGACAAATACCGAAAATTTTACAAGTCTTTTAACTACTTTGTGCTTCGGGGCAAAATCGGGCATGGATTCCCCGTCTGAACCAAATTTACTTAATTATTCTAAGTCTAAATTACTTTATAAGCTACAATTAATTTAACACTAAATTTTACAAGTCCCAAATGATTCTACTTTACTAAAGTTCACTAAAAACAAGACACTTGCAAATTTTCTAAGTTGATGATATTACCACTGCTAATTCAAAGTTACTAATTGTTCACTACTTACAGTTTTGCTTGACCAAACCTCTCACTGCACGTCACTGCCGATATGTTACGTCAAGTCCCTTGACGTCACAAGCTCCAAACGCACCCAGATATAGGATGCCCAGTGGCGCCCTCTCGTATCGCAGGCTCGAACTCAAAGGCACTTACAGCGCCCTCTGCCAATTCTTGTCACAACTCCAAGTAGCGATGATTGTCGCTTTATAGCGCTTAACAGCGCCTCACACACTTGTATACTCAAGGATAAATCATGTCGAACTTTGACCGTACACTGTTACCAGCGGGGGTAACAGGATAAACAAAGAGCCAACGGAACGAACAACTGAGAGGAGGAATATTGTTGTTACACAATAACCCCGTCCGACTCCGAAGGGCCAAAAAATGGTTGAGCGTCGGCTGCTCTGGTACGGTATGCTTGGCTAGTAAATGAAACAACCGTTTGATGCGAGTTAAAAATTTTAATTGTTCGGACCCTTATATAGCTGCCTCGGAGAATCTTAACATCGCGATTCAGAAACTCGGTACAACGCCATCTATCGAGCGTTGTGGTAAACTTTACACAATCGAACACTCTTACTGACTGAAGTAATTGTAGAATTTCTAGAAACGCTGCTTTGCACTGCGTTAATAACATAGGCTAATGAATTATTTGCATCAGCACTATTAAAAACTGGGCTGCAGTCAATGTTGCTCAACGTATGTTCTAAACCACTCATGTTTATTTTAGTTTTTACTTGCGGTCGTCTAATGTTCTGTGACTGCGCTAAATCCAATATGATGAGGACAGCGCAATGTTATTGACGGAAACCTAGCTTTAAGCATGACGTGATCTAAGCAGGAGCCGCTCTGGTGTGTAGGGAAAGCATGAGAAGGGAAAAGGCCATAATATGCACATAGGTTTAGGTAGTCTTGGGTGCCGGCGTCACAGGTATCGGCATTTAAATTTATGTTTAGGTCACCGGTTAGTATAACATTTTTATAATGAGATAGGCTTTGTAATATGCAATTTAAAGCGTCATTGAAATGGTCTAGGTTTCTAAAACATGGAGGTCTATAAGAAGCAATAATCGCAATATCGGTACCGATATAAATCACTAGACAGTTGTGTTCTTCGACCTCCGGTTCTTCAACAGTGTCAAGTAGGGACTTTTTTGCATATATGTATTACCACGCCGTCGTTTTGATTTAAGGATACTCTGCTTTGAAACCTGTTGTACCCTGACAATGCTGGTAGTTTATCGTTTCTGTGAGCTAGCCAACATTCTGTAAGAATGATGACGACGCTTTCAGCTTTTAACCCATGTAAAAATATGCCAAAACTATCAATATTCTTATAAATACTGCGGATGTTCTGGGTTAGTATAGTTAATGGTTTGTTAAAGTTCGATATGTATTGACTGCAACTTTCCGTATCCCACATTTTTGAAGAATGTACAGAGATATTGTCTAACTCACTAATGACTTCGTCAATCATAGTATTTACGAAAACTATTGTGTTACTAAATCTAATAGAACTGCAAAACTTATAAACAGGGACGGCGCTCTTAGGCGCCCTCACTATAATATACAGAGTTAATGTAAATTGTCTTTGCCATTTTTCTCGCTGGACACTCGGGGTCGCCTGTTTTGTGGTCACTCGGTTTTTTGAAGCGGAAGCACGTCGCACATTTAGGTGTACTCTCTTTCTTAGTGCATTCATTTGCTTGATGACCTACCTCATCACAATGTCCACACGTGTCTACGGTCTCACGGCAGGACTTTGCAGTATGACCATACTGCTGACATTTAAAATATCTGGTCACTAGCGTAAAATCTCTAACTGGGCAAGATGTCCAGTTGATGAAGACTCGTCCTTGTGTCAAAAGTGATCGTCGAATATTGGCAGAAACTTCTAGTATGAAGTTGCAGGTAGGGGCTTCTCTTTTGCCGGATTTGTGGCTAAGTTTGATGGACGACTGGAACGATTCTCGGGACAGGTTGGGCAATTGCTCGAATGTACAGACATAAACCTCTTGTTCTCGCAAACCCGCTGGTACTCCGATAACTACGATACGTGGTCTTCGTTTTGGTGGCTCCTCCACCTTCAGGCCCGAGCTACTAAGCTGTGTCACTTGTCTAAGCTTTTCAATATCGCCCTTTTATTCTGTGCTTATAATCACACCTCCGTTTCTTGTCTTACGTAGCCCTCGCACCTGTAATTTCATTTGTTCTAGGCAAATGATTTTCTGGACGAGAGATTTTGTTTCATCACTAGATTTTTGCTTATCACTTATCACTCATATTTCTGGGGCACATAAAGGTTTTTTTGTTGGTTTTAACCATATCAGCAAAGGGCTTTACTGTCTCTGGTTTAGCGCAACTTTCCTCTATAGTTTCTGTAATCGATTGTTTGAAATCTTTTAGATATTCAAAAAGGTCTTGTTTTTCTTTCAGAGCTTCCAGTTTTGCAGTTACCAAAATGTTGTTTTGCTTAAGTGCTTGATAAATAATTTCTAGCGATGTAGTTGATTTTTAACTTTTGTTCCGAATTTAACTTTCTTTCGGCGGCAATCTGGCATATTTCATTAAGGCAAGTATCCATTGAAGACATCCAAAATTTGACTTCACTGGAGGCCAGGACTTCAAATGCCTCCTCAGCAGCATGTTGCTGTGGCTGCGGGGTGCTGGGATGGCTGTGCTGCGTCATCGTACTCCGATTAAACGGGCTATTTTGTAGATTAGCAATCTCTAAACTCATATGACTAACATAATTCACGAACACACTGACTCAGCGTATAAGCATATAACGCCATAAGTAGGTCACAGATTTTATTAATTACGAAAAACATGTAATTGTTTAAGTATTGGTACAAAGGCACGTCTACTTGCTTTGAACGCAATAAAAGTGAGAGATTAACATTGCTTTGAGATTCACGGTATATAATGTCAGTTTAAAGTAATATGCCATTACGGGTTCGATTCCCGCTCAAGTCAAACATTTGTGTGCATGAACATGGATGTTGGTCTTGGTCTGGGTGTTTCTATGTATAATATGTATGTATTTACAAAAGAAAAGTATATATGTATGTTTATCCATTATCTAGTACCCATAACATAAGCTCTGCTTAGCTTGGGACTAGATGGTGATGTGTGTATGTGGTAGAATATTATTATTATTATAGATAAGTAATGTCTGACACTTAGTCCTGAATAATTGAAGAAACAGGAAATAACGTGATCATAAATTAAATATTTACATTCCCTGTAAGATCTTGATGCCTCGAGCCGAAGGCACTGGTTGGTGCCAGCATTTTTTCATCTACCTGTCTTTTGTGTCTTCAGAGAGGAAATCCAACTTTGGGGTTCATCCGCCGCCTCTTTGTGCATATAGAGGGTATGTGTGACTCTCTCTCTTCTTGGTGCTATGGACCTATTTGCTTAAAGCGTGAATGCACTAGCGGTCAGTCGCAATGCGGCGTGCCGCAGTTTATGCGGTCAAGCGCAATGTCACGCCGTATACGGTTAACTGAATCGATTTCGAGATCAGCGTTATAAGTGAGATACATACAGAGAGTTACTAGAGTTATACGAATTATTAATTGTTTTGAACGCCGACCTTCACATGTCGAATTATTCCTGTAACATAAGCCACTTTGTAAGACAAAATCGCTCGAAACTCAGCAGATCTACCTGCACACATAATGTTATCGCCACAATATCTGTTTATTCCGCAATTCGTTTGCTCAAAACTCACAATTTATTTTGTAATAAGTCGATTGGCTTGTGAATAAAATAGGTATGTATTTATAGCTTTCAGTTTCGCTTTAATTTCCTCGTATATTTCTTCATTTCCAAGGCGCCGAGTACATCTATTGAGTTGAGCTGTTGCTGTCTCTGTCGGATTGTATACATAAGGAAGAGAAGCGCGACGACGACGGGATGTTCAGAACTTTAAAAAAACATGAAATAAATTAATTACAGAAAATGTATTGATTGGATTAAAAAAATAAAACAGTATTTCGTTAGTATGTTGCTTGTTGAATAATTTGTCAAAAAATCAGAATGATTGTTTATATTTTAATATGGTTTTTATTCGTTAAAATATTTTTAGAGGTCTCTTTGTGATTTTTTCTATCGAATAAAGTTAGTTGTATTTTGTTTTCATCACAGTACTTAACTAGATTATATCCTGAAGAATATCATATATTTTTCAGATTGTGTTAATTGCATTGAATCATATATCTACTTTAAAGCATTATAAAACTCGCGTTTAGCTCTCGTAGTCCCCTTAAAAGGGCCGGCGTTTTAAAAGCGCTTGTTCAATTGCTTTACTTTGTTTATCTTTGGTTGGTAGTCAAAAGTTGGAACATTGGATGATGGCAGGTTTGTAAATAACCAGGAGTTTAGAAAGAAAGACGTAAATAATTAGTAGGTAAATAATTAAGCACCTTTTCTGTAGAATTGTCTAACCTCAGATTTTTTAAAGTGAATTACTAGGATAGATTTGTGAATTAGGGCTAAAATCGAAGTATCAAAATACCAAAGAGACCTGAGTCCACTGCTCGGCTTAGAACTTGCCAGAGGTTTTCTTCATAAATCGATATAAAGACGCCTGCAACCAACTGCTTGCCATCATCATAATAAGATATGAATATGCAAGAACGAGTAAAAGAACGACACAATGGATATGTAATTACTTTTTTATAAATTAGATATTTAGAAAAATATGCAACATTGTAATGAATTCATAAATAATGCTTTTGTATTTATATTTCAATGGTTATGATATCACTTCACATTTGTATTGTACTTCTTTCATATGTATTTGCTTCTTCAATTAACAAATATTTACAAATAATAATTCAGTTAATAAAATGAATCCACACAAACAAAATTTGCTGGCACAAATATAACTGCAAACATGTTTAATTTCATAACAACCCAATAAAAAACTAACCAAATATACTGTACATTTCGAACGATACAGCATAAAAAATCATACACCTACCCAACATGCTCTACCAAAAAAATACCTAATGTCAAAAAAAATTACACATAGGTAATGTTCTATCATTACGAAATATGAGATCCATTTGTACACCAACACGTTCGAATAACCTATCTTCGGTGAATTGTTTCCGAAACCACACAATGAAACTTAGTGGCGGTTCTTAAAACTCCCTGAGGTTTACCAAGGAAACTGTAAATAAAAACTGCCTTGATTCACAGTGAATGTTTTAAGTTTTACACTGTTCTCGAGTTAAAATAATGGCCTGTGTTGATATAAGATTTCTTTTGTGAGTATTCTACTTAAGGTTTATTTAATTTTATATTTCTTCCGGCTTCTACAGTTGGATCGTTGTTGAGCTGCTTTATTATGTGATAAAGAATGCTCTGTTTCTTGAAATTCTTTATGAAATGCAAAGCGAAGCCGCTTAAAGCTAGCATTTCACTAGCACATGTTCTACAGAATATAACTGTAAATATCTAGTCTTGGAACGAGGTATTACAATGAATTTAAACTTTCGTGGTCTTTAACACTAGTTGTATATCGTCTTTTGGGATGTATACCACCTACCTTTGTTTCGAGTATCCGATATCTCTGCACTGTTGCAAAGCCCATGATCGTGATCCTAGTGCTAGCGCCAATTGTGTGTTGCATCGTGTTACAAGTTTTTAACAGGCAGCAGTCTTGCATTGCCAGCTAAGTAACGGGTTAAGTAACGAGCAAAGATCTTTATCAGATGATCATCTTTGTGGTCTGCTGGCTTAAGATATTTTCCCTATAAGTAGCTCCTTATCTTCCTAGCGTTATCCCAGTTTCAACCTAAGTTCAGCTTACTAGTCTAACCGGATTTGGCTGAATATTAGCTTTTCCATAGAGCGACTGCCTGTCTGACCTCCGCAACCCGAAGAGATAATTTAAAGCGATATTCCATGGTGTAGACTAGTGTAGGTTTATTTAGATAAACTGACGCCCTATAATGACTGTCACAGATCTTCATGACAAACAGGACCAATGGTTTAACGTGCTCTTCGAGGCACGGGACAAGCGATAATTAACAATTAAAAACGCTCATAATTCCGAAAAGTCATTGGTGTGCGCCGTGGATCCAAACCCGATACCCTCGGCATGGCAGTCTGTTGATATCTCCACTAGGTTGTCGCTGCCTTACAGCTTCTCTATAGCTATTCTTCTCAAATCTACCGAATCTGTCGACGTCACCACATATTTCTGGCAACTCGCGAACACTGCGTTTAAGCGTAGTGTTGTGAAACGTTCAAAAGGTTTTAGTGCAAGAATTTAAGACTGCTTTGTGTGGCCCGTGAATGTACAGTAGAACAAATGTACGGCGAGTCTGAATGCGTTAAAAGGAAACATACGATGCAGTACTCTACGCTGACAAATTCTTAGTGTGTTTTACAAAGCCAACTAGTAGGTGACATATGTATTTTATGATTATTTACATACATTTTGTATTTTCGTAATATGTATTATAATTATGATTTGATGTGGAGAACATAAAGAAGAATTCTGTTTTTTCCAGGTGTGAGATAGCATACTCGGTTTCGTAATGTTCTTAATCGCTTTATGTAACGTAAGTACTTAAGGTGTGAATAGGTCTTTATTTCTCAATGTTTTGAACGGATCACGCAAAGTAGCTGACAGCGGCTGATTTTGAAGGGCTGGCATTCTAGCTGAGTATCGTGTCATTGGAAAAGCCTAGAGCCAGCAGTGGACTACAATATGCTTATAATGATAGTGAGTATAAAATCTGATACCTCAAACGTAAACTTGACTACAGTTTTTTCAGACCCAACAAGGCGGTCGTTTAACTAAAAGCCGCACTAACAAATATTTAAATATGTGAGTAAACTTAGCTGTGTACACGGTTCGCATCTAGGCTTATACTTGGTGCGCTAAATTTTACAGTTTACATTGCAAACGGTTCAGTGCAAAACAACTTCGTAGCTCATAGGAATGATAAACCGTCTGAGAAATTACGTAAATATTTTGTTGACATTTACTTTAAAAAAAAAACGATATAATTTTAAATTTTCTGTCCACTTGACATCAGCGTGTATGTTTATAAAGCACGTCGCTTCAAAATATGTCCGTATAATTACTTCATAAATATTTCACACAAAGGCGTTATTAAAATCCAATCACAATATTCCCACAATAACAAACCTACGTTTAATTTCAACTTAGTCAAAACGTAAACAAGACAAAATAATAAACTAAATCTTTGTACCTACCTTAAAAAAATAGCCTTGAAATTTACCTTTCTATCTTCAAAAAAGCCTGAAACAATTATAATATAAATAAACAATAGTATAACGTTTCATAATTTATTATGAAAGTACAACTCTTGCCCGCGGCGGTAAGGTACGTATAGACAAGAAAAATAAAATTGTAATGGCGCGGTTGTTAGGGGCGAGGTAAATGAGGCACGGTGGTTACAGCATACATAGTATATAATGTATTTTCACATATGTACCTTGAACATAAGTAAGAGTTACAAGTAGGTACAGTACAATCACAGTCGATAGAGTTATAGGTACGGCGGCTCGGAGCGGGCGCGTGCGTGACGTATCGGTTGAGCGAGGTGGGCCGACTGCCGGCGCCGCGGCGCGAGCGACGCGAGGTAGCGGGGAGGAAGCTTTAACTTTGCCTGAGTGGCGTACGCGCGCTATAACCTTGCCACGACGTTACACACTCCCCCTCTGGCTCGAACATAGCGCCCTCGCGTTCGGGCTAGCAATCGTATCTACGGGGACGACCGCGCTTGCGCTTTTCTCTAACCGGAGCTTCAACATTGCCAATGAAAGGAGTCAAGTGAGAGACGTGATACCGTCCAACATGTCCCCCTTTGGTGACCCCTTCTATCAGGTACGTGGTCGGACTTACCACTTCGCGCACGCGATAAGGTCCATCTCTCCGTGGTATGAACTTGGCTGATTGCCCAGGGCTGACATCATTCAACCCTTGCGTTTTTAATAGAACAAGATCACCTACGTTGTAATCAGGAGGTGCGCGTCTGCCTTCATCTGCGTATTTATTTTGCACGGACTGCTTCTGCGCGTGAATATCTCTGGCGTCCAGCAGCACCGAAGACAACTTACGCAGGTAAGGAGTAATGTTATGAACGAAATTGTCGTTCTCCACAATGGTCTTCATATCGGCAATGACGTCCGAAGGCGCGCGCAACTCCCTCCCGAAGGTAAGGTATGCAGGCGAAAATCCAGTGCTCGCTGTAACAGCAGAATTTATGGCAAATCTTGTAGCTTCGAGGTGAGTATCCCATGTTGCGTGGTCCTTCCCAACAAGTATAGCCAGTTGGGGCTTCAGATCGCGATTTTTGCGTTCCACGGGGTTCGCTTCCGGGTGATACAGCGGTGTCAAGGACTGTTTGATGCCCATCACATGACACACCTGCTGCATCACCTCAGCAACGAACTGAACTCCGTTTTCGCTGATCATCCTACGCGGGACTCCGAAACTCAGGAAAACTTCAGCTATCAGTATCTCAGCGCACTCTACACTGGTGGCGCTCTCTAATGCGAACAGCTCGACCCAATCGGAGCAAGTATCCTCCAGAATCAAAATCCAACGTTTACCTTTCGAAGTTCTAGGTAAAGGGCCGAACAAATCGACAGACACTACTTCAAACGGTCGATTCATTGCAGGAGTCTGGAGTAGTCCTGCAGGCTTCCAGGGTTGTCAATCTTGTATCGCTGACAAGCGGTACAGCGTTTGACGTAATCAGAAACAAATGATCTCATACCTGGACAGAAGTATCGCGCTCTAATTCGTTGCAGGGTACGCTCAGCACCGAAGTGACCTGCCGTGGGAGCGTCTCACGGTGGTTCAGGGGCGGCAAAAAGTATATTTTTTTTACTTTGTTTAAAATGCCTACAATTTGGTACACGTATACTAGGATATTAGAAACAGGTCATACAAAAAATACGACTATATTATCAGACTTTTTAATTTTATGATGTAAAGATACTTCTTTACATCAGAAAATTAAAAAGTCTGATAATATAGTATACGAAATTTGTTAATTGTCGATCACCCTACTGGGTGATCGACAATTAACAAATTTCGTGCAAAAAATTGTGTTGTTTCAAGTATGAATGAAACTGAAATATTAGAATATTCAGCTTTTATTCTTTGTTTATTCGTAGCTCTATTGTGTGTTATTAAATAAAACGTAAAAATATTATATGATATAATGAGTATTTACTTGTCATTACACTTTTAATGAAGCAGGTAATATGGAACCATTTGTTTTCAATTATGAGACTATAACTAATCTCCGTTACCGACCGTTAGACAATGATACACTTAAGAGATTCATTAGACCCTATAGATCATATATACATCAAATTTAGCTGCAAACATCCGCGATCCTGGAAATACCAGGTCATTATCTAACGCCGTTCATTAACGAGTAAATTAATTGATCCAGAGAAGTTTGGAACATATCGTTATGAAACTGCCGAGCTATATGTTAGTTTGTACAGCTGGTATAATATGCCAAATATAGTGCACAAAGTATTAATGCATGGCAAACAAATAATAAGTGCTGCTGTCTTACCCATTGGAATGTTATCTGAGGAAGCTCAAGAAGCGCGTAACAAAGACTACCGCAATTATAGGTTAGGTCATTCAAGAAAATGTTCTCGTCTATCTGGTAATGAAGACGTACTGTATATGCTCTTAGCTACCGCAGATCCCCTTATCAACAGTTTACGTGCAGTACCTTTTAAAAAAGCTATCCACTTCATGATGATGCCAAAGTTTTATTAATGGATAGCACCCATCTATAAACCTTTATTTATGTATTTTTTATTTGATTAATTAATATTTGTTTATAATTCTGCTTAAATACTTTATCCTGTTTTTCGTAATGCGATTCATTGGAATATAAATTTCAAGTGAATTTATATTATATTGTATCATGTAAAACCAAAAATTGTATCATGTTAAAAAATATATTTATTATTATTTTATCTTTGTCTTGATACACTAATACATTCGTTTTATCATTTTATAAAGTTTTATAGTTATATGCAATGTATTTTGAATTAAAAATAATATTTTACGCATTCCCGTACTACCTGCACCACCGTGCGTCGTAGTTAGGGTTATAAGTTTGACGCAAGAGGACGAACTTCGATTTACTACTGGTTTAATTTGAATCTGTACTGTTGTTTGTTCCTTTAATCTGTATTAAGCTTTTATTCCAACTGGATACTGCGGATTTTATTTTGTAGTAAACTTTATACAGCTGAAGGTAATGAGAGAGTTTTTTATAACTTGATTATATAGGTATGTATATTTTTATATTATGTACTGTCGAATATTGTAATTCTGTTGCTGTATATATAAAATACAAATCATAAATTTGTTCAGAGGGACCCAACTGCCTGTGATACAGTTTTTAACTAGTACAGGAGTTTGTTGTTCTTTCCACTTCTTTGAAAACTGTACCCTTAAGTTTAATACTATTTGTATTTTTTTATGGTAATAGGCGGCAAACGAGCAGACGGATTGCCTGGTGGTAAGCAATTACCACCGCCCATGGACACAAGCAACACCATAGGAGTCACAAGTGCGTTGCCGCCCCTTGGGGTTGGGAAAAGGGATAGGATGAGGAGTGGGATGAGGGAGAAGATAGAATAAATTTGATCGAAAATACTAGAATTAGCAATATTTGACATCTCAAAATACTTGTGTAAAGTTTCTAAAGCTTCCATTGCCTCACGAAGAATACGTAGAAACGATATAACCATCATTGAGCTCTTCTGAAATGAGTAAGTACATCATCGTCCATAGAAACGAAATCCTGAAAAGTCGGCTGCTGGTTGTAAACAGTCGTGTCGAGACCTGTCCCAATCTGATAAATTGTCTCACTTACAAAGGCAATTGAGCTCCAGAGTCCCAAATATTGAGGTAAACATCAAAAATTTCTAGAAATCTAATCTCATTTAAACAGGTTCGAAAAGTCTCATTAACACAGGTAATTCGTTGAAAAAGGGCCGGGACCTCATAGTTTTTTTTAATAAAAGAGGTTTCTCACTTATCCAGTACCCACTTAGCCAAGTTTCACTGTATTAATATTTTGTCTCGCAGTAAAGTCTTAAGGCCATCGTCTTTGCCATTGAGTCGAGTTTGTGGCAAGCAGAGAAGGTGCCTGAGATTATTCACTAATGGCTAGGGGAAGCCACTTAAGTACACCACTGTTCCATAGCAGCGAAGCATACTTTACCGTGACCTGCGAGAAAGAACTATATATTCTAGAGTCAGAGAGAGGCATTAAAATACGAATTAATATGTTCCGTGTGGTGACGTATTAAGAATACGGAATGTCACCACCCTATATCATCCCATGGGTGTCGTAAGAGCCGACAGAGGGAGCATATTATGCAGAGAACACCTCTGTAAGAGAAGGAAAACTTGATACAAACCCTATACCAACCCGTTTGGCCAGCGTGGTATAGTAGGCCAATTCCTGCTTTCAAAGGAGAGGCCTAGTCCAGCAGTGGACTGTTAAAGGCTGATGATGATGATGATGATAAAGTATAGCCAGCAACCAAACAGTTATTTTTATTTCGGTTTAATTTAAGAGAGATAAAGATACTCAGCTCACAAATTCAACGCACCATTAGTGCTACGAAACTAATATTGAATCTACAACGCCACCCATGCACTCAAATTAAGAACAAGAAAACTACATAGAAATACTGCATCCCATACATTCCTTCTTCCAATACAAATAACTATAGTACTGCAACCATTGACCTCCTTACACGAGTTTTAAAAGTCAATAAGTCAATAACTTAAAGGAGTGTGGTAGCTTCTGTACGATGGAAAACTTCGCAGCTCGCTAAACAAGATACATTGCTATTTGTCGTAGTAAATACAAGTTGTGTGTACTTTACAGCGGTAAATTAAATAGCCAATTACTCATTTTATACGTGTCCTTTTGTTCTACTAGTACGAGGGCGCAATAACATTCAGGAGGTATTATAGCTGTTTTATGGTGAACATAATGCTTCTTTATGCGTTATGAAATCTTGGTTCTCGACCAACGTTTAAGTTGTATGTCTGTGAAATAATTTAACAATTTTGATAAGTTTCGTCAAATTGTTTTGATGTACTCCGAGCTATACCCCTAAAATATTGAACTAATAAGTATACTAAAAATATTGAACACTGAAATACTAAAGTCTGTATACTCCGTTTACACAAAACCAAAATGTAAATAATTTTATCAAACAAATAATGATAACACATTCCAGGAGACAAATTCAACTGCGTAATGCACTAATGAAACTTGAAGAGATTGAAATAGACATAATAGTTTATAACTATTACAACTACAATCCTGAATTATATGTAACGTTATATATAGGTAGCATAATATCTAGAAACCTTGAAACAACATCGATAATTAAAATACCACCTACCACATTATTTGCTGGATTACTACGCAAAAATCCTCTCAGACAAATTAGAGAGGGATGGACTAATATACTGGTTTTACAGGCTAGACCAGCAATGCACTCTACATTTTATGAAAGACGAACATTGGATTAGTTGCCAAGTCCCTAATCAGAGTTTGTTAAGAGGTCCGGACTTTACAAGTTAATATTATATATTTTGTTGCTCTCTGTATTTGAAAGTTGGTCTTAGTAAAAATGCCTTCTTACTTATTGGGATTTAGTGACTGCTTATACAATCACTTAAAAATACAGACATGGGTTTATTTGTAAAGTGAGCAATTGGTCTAAAGGTTCATATCATCAGAATATCTTAGGGAATGAAAGAACTGATTCTGAACAGTAAGTAAAATGGATGCAGCAACTTTAAAATAGCGTTTTTCTAAGGACAGCGCATGATAGTCGTCCACAGAAAAACGTGTTTACAGTTTTGGTAAAGCGCTTAGCATCAAATTCAGAAATCCACGACCCAAAGACATATCGATATTCCATTACTTAGACCAGCTTCAAAGTATTCAGTCGTATTGACTCCTCATGAATCCTATCAAAGATCTCCTTGACAGTCATTACCCATGACTTTAGATACTCTCTAAGGTATAGATTGTTTACCATTTTTATCCACATAACTTCAAAACGTTAGTCTCTACGTAGCAGTCTTTTGGTCGCTTGACTAGTTTATCATTGTCTTTATGAGTTTAAGGATATACCTATACGTTCCAAATCATATATCATTAAGCATTTAGACATGCACCAAAATTGAACTTTACAAAGAAAACCGTATTAAATTCACTCCTTACCATGTCAAAACATTTAAAGCTGGTCGAATTTTCTCTAGCTTTGATTAAAAATGAACAAGTTGAGTTGTCTAAGCTCGACAAATGAATCACAAATGGTAGCCGATTTATTTAAATATTTTAAAGCTCTAATTTGATTGTGACCCCAACCTCAATCAGATGAAGCGATTGGTTAGACGTACGTTAGTCATTTGACAGTTCAGACATTATAGAAGTTATAGAATGTTTTTATATTAAATGTCATTTTATAAATTTGAGAGAGACTTGGTGACAACAAAAAGGCTTAGTTGCTACTATAAGTCCCAAATAATGAATCTAGTTTCAATAGCGCAATGACTCAGACTTGCTTGGGATACAATCGTAAAGGACAAAAAAACTGGTGGAGAATTTGATGGTGTAGTGGTTTAACACTGTGCTAAATGTAGTTCGATACCCACACGGGACAAGCATTGTGTGATCCAATACAAAAATGAGCTGCTTCGAGTTTAAATGTTCTGTATCCGATGATTGAATATTATTAAAGTGCTTCATGACCCAGGATACATACCCAAGACAGGCGTTGTCTTTTTAAAGGAAAGAGAAAACACATGATTGACAGATTAAATATAACCTAATGCCAAAGGCGTATTACGATTTGAATGAATATCTTAGTGACAAATGCGCTTGGAAATAATCTGTTTCAGTATTCACATAATTCTTAGGTAATTATGTAGATAATATAAAAAATTTCATGACATGTAATGACTGCCTCCGTGGTCCAGTGGATAGCGTATGCGACTGCTAATCGGAGGTCCCAGGTTTGATTCCCGGGTCGGGTAAAGGTGTTACTGGGTTTTTCCGAATTCTCAGTAGCAGCACGGAGTCTGGTGATGTGCCCGGTACGGCAATTGGCTCGCCCGCTATTAAGTGGGACCTAAAAATTCATGGCGAAATTTGGATGTAATATTACGCCTCTGCCTTCCCCTACAGGGATAAAGGCGCGAGTCTATTAAAAAAAATGTAATTAAATATTATTCCATTCCAAATAAAATAATGTAAATGATGCTTCTTGGAATCGCCACCACATCATGAAATACTTTTTATTTATTAAGTTTAATTTTATTAAATGTTTTATTATCTTGTACTCAATCAGTTCGATCGGTGGTTGTATTTCAAAAGGTATCATGTCAATTAAATATAGGTTCTATTTTGCATTTCTTCACGCGTTGCACAAATTTATGATACTATTAACGATCTGGGAAAAGGAGGTAATTCGCATTCATGGTCAGTATATCAACAGATTGTTAATTACTGCCGGTTTGTATACCGTTGTCGTCATGCTCACTAAAATGTCATTTCTTGTGATGGCGTCGCGTGTCGGGTCATCCCTGTCCCTCTGATATGGCGAGAGGGATGACGGCTGGCCCATGCGTCATACTCGTGAACGGGTACTACTTGCGATGACTGGTCGATGTCGGTCTTACGGGCTGGTATTCAAATTCGATATTTAATTGCATCATTTCCATCATAGTTCTGGACATTTGCGCGAATTGCCTGTATTATTAGGTACATAATGTAAGTGGTTGCTCTTGTTTCACCATGTCTATGTTCAGGAGGATAACTAAATGAACATCAAAATTTAACTTGAATAGGCTTGAGTACTATGTACAGTACAAGTAGCATAGTAGGTGTAACAGTTACAGCTCCTTACAAAAGTTTAATTGTTATGTATTATAAAAAAACCTGGCGATGGAAAAGAGGGACCGTGAGTTTTATTGCCCGGTCTTTCTCATGATTCTACGCCCTTGCTTTGCGAACATCGCAGTAAATGTAAATGTAGAAGCTTAAAGTAATAATGTTTTAAATTTGACGTTCATAAGTGTCACTTTGTGATTTAAATGAATCAAGGATTTTGACTTGACTTGACTTGACATGTACTGGTACCAAATCAATTTGTCCTGCATGCAATCTTTCTCACTTAAAAATCACCCCATTGAATCAAAACACTTAGTATGGGCCGTTAAATATTTAATTCTGAGTAGCCCGAACGACTAGCCGTTGTAGGCACACATTCATTTTTGAGTGCTTTTTATTGAGAATTATTTCTTGATGGTCTGTTACTTAATGATGTGTCTTTTACTACCTTAAAGAGATGACGATTTTTGGTTTAATTTATTTGTGTACTAACTACGTTTCATTTTTTAAAGCATAAAAAAATGACGTTGTTGGAGAGGAGACAGTGTCTTGGTAAACGTAGCGTAGGACGCCCTCCAGCTAGGTCGAGTGACGACAATATACGCAAAGTGGCTGATGGTAGCTGGACACAAAAGGCCAAAAATCTGACTCAGTAGTGTGGCATTGGCAAGGCCTATATCCAGCAGTGGGCTGCGACAGGCTGGCGATGATGATGATAAGAAGAAATCCTGTTAAGAGTCAATCTGCCCGCTTCTTTTTTATTTAAGTTTGGGCTGGCCAAAGGAGATGACACTCTCAGGCGATATTTTTCACCTCGTCACTAAAATCATCGTGGAATTCTCGTGGTCTCGCTCGTTCATCGCATTTACCGTATTTGGTCACAACTTCGCTGGGTCAGATCGGTTGTGTGATGTGCGAAGAATGTAATAAAAATTATAAAGTCAGTATAGCATAATTATAGTCAACTAGATTAGCCCGCGGTTACACCCGCGTTATCTAAAACTACTGCTCCGCTCCCGTGGCTCATAACGTGATGTTAACTAGCCTTTCTTGCCTAGCCTTCCTTGAGAAATGGGCTATCTAACACTAAAATATTTTTTCAAATTGGACCAGTACTTCCTGAGATTAGCGCATTCAAGCAAACAAATAAAATTTTCAGCTTTATATATTAGTATTAGATATGAGATTCGATAAACACAAATCTGCATAGATTACCACTTAGTTTGAATAAATGAACAACTAAAGTTCGTACTGTACCATCAGCACACTAACCATCGAAATCAAATCTAACATCTCTTTCAACAACTTAATTTAACTCCACCAAAAATAAGCACAAAATTAACATCTGTTATTTTATTTCAACCCAAATTATGTATATAAGCAATAAAAACTTCATCATGAAAAATTAATTAAAGCACAAGCACAGTTGATATAGCCAACTTGTTATAAAAACCCATTAAAATTAACATTAACCCCGAAAACAGAGTTATTCCAACGGACGAAGTTAAAAGTGCCGGGCCGTCGCCTCCGCGGAAATATGCAAAATATATTACACACACTAAATCAGTTTTGCAACAAAAAAAGTTCGCTTGCACCCGTAATGAGATCCTCATTGCATATGAAAGATTTTCCTCAAAATGCGGATGTCTAAAAGAGCAATATAAAAGCGTCCATTCCAGACTTATTACTGCTGGAAAGTGAATTGCAGTGATAAGAAGGTGAAGAAAAGGTAGTTATTAAATGTATAAACTTCCACGATTTATTTATCTTAGAACATATTAAAGGCATAGTAAACTTATAATAATAAATACCTCAGTTTTCTCGTTTCGAACGGGTTGTTGACGTGATAAGCTGATAAGTAAGAAGAAAAAACACACACAAATCATTGGCCGTACTGAAAGGTCCCCCTTTCAGTATGGCCAACGATTTGTGTTGTAAACAACCTACAGTTGCGTAGACCTAATGCTTGTATGTATAAGGCTTGTTGAAGATTTCTAAACGTAATACAACATAGTTTAGCATCAAATACACTAAATAACCGCTGTATACTGATCGTATTAGGAAGAAAATACCAGAATATAAAGAAAAACCAAACATTATTCCAGATTTAGCAGAATTTCAAACACAATAGGCCTTACAATAACAATACTTGACTTAGTCGTAGATTTACTCTTTTCAAAGAGACGTTTTAGAGAACCAAAAGATGAAACTATTTTGTTCTAACGAGTTGTATAGAAATTTGTTTCACAGAAAATATACAATTAATCTATACAACTACGACTAAACAAAATTGCGTTTTATTTTAAGTTATTCCTTTTTAATAAGGCTAAAAAGTTTTTGAATGTACAAAATTACAGACATTTTTGCTACTATTCTGTAACAATATGAATAAAATTAAATGGCAGGTATATATATATATACAACGTGTAAATGAAATAACGCGCATCCTCAGACACCCCAATTAGAATAACTTGTTACAATCATAATGCATGCATTCAATTTTGTTTTTTATTTGCGTAAATATTGTTTTTGGAGAAAGTATAAACTCGATTAAAAGTAAAAAGCGTGGTCACTATAAATTTGCGCACGCACACAAACACACGAAACGGTTGCTATGGTAAACAGACGACAGCGATCTGATAGGAACGAAATACGATACGATATAAACAAAATGTTTCAAATTTAGTTTTAATACCACACTTTACACCCCCACTCTGATAGAGTGGGATTTACAAAAATGATGTTTGAGTAATTTGTCAGCTACTGTTGATATTTCCAAAGATATTACTACCTATTTCTTTCCATCACATTTTTCGGCTTTGGAGTGGACAGTCGACTTTGTATAAAATTATTTATTGTTTGTTAATAACATGCACACGATCCATTGTTTCAAAATATTGTAAATGACTATTTAGTTACCTAGCATTATTGATAGATAAAGTAAAAGAATAAAGAATAAAGCAAGTTCGACGTGTTTAAAGTTTTAAATTAATAGTTACATTAATAGAATAATCAAATAACTTACAGGATAAAGTCACATTATTTTGGTCCACTTAACACTTCACTGTTCCCTCACGCATCACATCTTTTCACTGTTTCAAAAGCAGCTAATATGTATCAACTTAAGTCCTAGGCACTTGTTGTCTCCTCACAATAAACTAGTGATTTAACATTTCCCCACAGTGAAAAAGTCCGGGGGCGACAAGTTAACATCAAGATGATGCAGAACGTTCCACACCAGCACCGTCATGTTGATAATTACAATTTCTTTCACACAATAAAATTTTTTTTTTCGCAACTCTCGCTGACAGATTCCCGATGGATGACTTGATACTTGTCATAAAGGCCTTGCCACACGGCACAATTTTACGTCCAACTTGACTAAATCATTTGATGAAAACGTGACGTGTAGACGCCAGTCGTCCAACTCAAGTTCATCGGGTGGGCGGTACCACCAGATTTTAACCAATCGGGTGGACGGAATGAAAATCAGTGGTTTGATTGTGTCGTGTAGATGGGCAAAGCCGATTCGATTAAAAATGTGATCAGTGGTAAAATTGTGCCGTGTGGCAAGGCCTTAACTTGTCAAAGCGCATCGCCAGCGCTTGTCATTGGCCAGCGCAGGCGACACATTACGTCTCGATCTTGCCTGTTGATTATTACGTAAGCGAAAGATAGATGATAGATATTTTGGTGGTAAATTGTGTGTTATTGTCTTTTGCCGCTATTGTGTTTTACTAATGTGTGCGTTCGTGTGACCCAACGTCGAACCATTAAACAAATGCATTTCAAAAGAAGGCGTTCTGCTTTGACTTACGGTTTATTTTCGTATATTTCAACTTTTGAAATAAATGAGTGACTATAATTTACGTTATTTTTATTATTTTAGAACAAAAACTAAACTATATTAAAAATGACAGTAATGGATTCAGTAGCCGATTCTGAACAAACTACTTTCAGGAAGTGAAAGAAACTTTATTTTTAATGTAACATACTAACTTATGAAAATGTGTGAAAGTGTTTATTATACAATCCTACTAAACGGCTTGACGTATTATAATGACTTTTCTTGTGTAGACCTGATTATGAAATACGTCTGAGATTACTTTATTTATTTTTTATTTATTAAAACTTTATATACACAATAGTATAAAGGCGGACTTAATGCCATGGGTATTATCTCCCAGTCAACCTTAGAGTGGTGCAGAGAGAAAAGAAGTAGGTGTAATATAATGAAAACTAATTTGAACTAATATAAATTATAACTAAGTATATTATAGATCTAAATGATACATTAAAATAAATACGTTAGGTACATAATATAATATAAACATACATGATATAGATATATTATAAAACTACATAAATACACAAAGGCATATATAATATATATACTATAAATATATAAACACATACATACATATTAAACCACATGGAACTTAAACGACTTAAGATACAATCGCCGACTCAGCCAATAGGAGCTCTTTCACCTTGAACTTGAAAGTGTTCTTCGTCTTAGCCATCCTGATTTCAAGAGGGAGGGCATTCCAGAGAAGGGTAGATTGAATAGTAAAAGAGGAATGAAGAAAGTTAGAGTTGTGAGGAGGTACCGTGAGGAGAAGATTATGAGATGAACGGAGGTTTCGTTCATGGTTGGAATATAAGTATTGGAAGTAGGAAGATAAATACTGGGGAGAGTTTGAAGATGTAAGAATAGTATAGAGGGTAGTGAGAGCACGCAAACTACGGCGCTGACGTATGGGAAGCCACTTTAGTTGGGAACGATAAGTAGACACATGGTCATACTTGCGAAGATTGAAAATGAATCGAATGCAGTAATTTAGAAGACGGTCAAGTTTATCAAGGAGGTCTGCATTCAGGTCAAAGTAACATACATCACCATAGTCAATGAGGGGGAAGATTAAGGTCTGCACAAGCATTGTCTTTGTCTCGGATGGTAGTATGTTCCTTAGACGGTAGAGAGCGCGCAGAGCACTGGTGACCTTTCGACTCAACTGAGTTACCTGGACTTGCCAATTCAGCATGGTGTCTATGTGAAGCCCAAGGTTTTTGACAGCAGGACATAAATCGACGGTGGTTCCGTTAAAGGTTATGGGCAGCAGGATCGATAAGTCTAGTCTTTTTAACATTCATTGACTACCCACAATGATGGCATGGGTCTTGCTAGGATTAACTGTTAGCCCAAACTTGCGACACCAGGACAATATAGCGTTCAAGTCGTTATTGATTTTGTCGATCGCCTCAATGATGTATTCCACACTTACTTGGGAGTAAATCTGCAAGTCATCGGCGTACAAATGGTAAGCGCACTGAAGATTTTGAGTTAAGAGATTTATAAAAATAGAAAATAAAAGAGGAGAGAGAATGCCGCCTTGAGGAACGCCAGAAGTAGTATCAAACCATGCCGACGATAACTCATCGACGTGGATCGACTGCCGGCGACCTCGAAGATAATTTGAGAACCAATCCAAAGCTCCAGCCGAGACTTTGAGGTGGGAGAGGATAGATAATAGGATATCGTGACTGACGGTATTGAAGGCATTTGAAAAGTCAATTAATACCAGAACAGTAATTTTGGTGTTTTCCATGGCCACACGAATATCGCCAGTCACTTTAAGGAGGGCGGAAGTTGTGCTATGTCCAGGTCTGAAGCCTGATTGCAGAGGACTCAACAACTTGTTGTGTTGAATAAAATGAGAAAGTTGCTTGTGCGCACAGGCCTCTAGCACTTTAGACATAAAGGGTAGGATAGAAATAGGACGGAAGTGTTCAGGGAGGGTGGGATTTTGGATTTTGGGAAGAGGTATTATATAGGCCTTACGCCACAGGGATGGAAAAGTACCAGAGACTAGGGAAAAATTAATGATGTGGGATATCGCCGACAGTAGATGTTCAAGGATCGATCGTCGTGATCATACGACGACTAATATTGTCACATCCCACAGCATTAGATTTTATGGATAGGATGACCTTTTTGATGTCGTCTGGAGACTCTGGAGAAAAGCAAAAGGAATCAATGTTGGGTTGAGGTAACCCCGCTAAATAATTAACAGTGTGACTCACAACTTGGTGATCCAGCGAAGCAGTAGTGGTGAAATATCGGTTGATATCATCCAAGTCGTGAGTCCCATGAGAATCAAGACGCCGCTGTTTGCCAATGCCTAGTGTTCCGAGGAACTTCCAGGTACTAGCAGGCGATGAACAAGAGATATTATTGAGGATATGTCGGCGTTTGGCGTTGCGCACCATCTGATTGCACCGATTTCTTGCAGACTTAAAAAGCACCCAATTTTCCACACATCGATCTCTCTTGTACTTTCTAAACGCACGGTCTCTACGACGCATTGCCATCCGAACACCCAGTGTAATCCAGGGTGCTGGCGGACGCTTCAACTTCACCCGTTTCACGGGGGCATGGACGTCATAAAGATCACAGACAACGGCGTTAAAATTATCTACTTTTTCATCCACCGTAGTGGCGGATACTAAGCTGTCCCAGTTTACCATAGAAGCGTCTTGCTTCAGCTTATCACATCCATACGACCAAAACAACGCATGTGCAGAACTTTAGGCGGGGATTTGGGAGGTTTCAGACGGTTTGACAGGAAAATTAGGTCGTGACGGGAGAATCCAGGTGCAGGAAGTTGGCCATGGGATGTGACTAGGGAAGGAGCAGAAGTAAGCATTAAATCCAGCCAGGTGTCCTCCCCATTATCGTTGTGGTGAGTGGCTTGCAACGGCAATACATGGAGGCTGGCTGACTGAACTATGTCGAGTAGCTTACGGGAACGACAGGAATGACGGGTGAGGAGATCGGTATTGAAATCACCCATGACAATATGATGAGCATACTGAGACCCTAAAGATTCCAGAATCGGTTCGAGACTGGAGAAATAGTCGGCACAGGGGGGACAATAGACGACGCCAAGAACAACTCTAGCGCCCTTGGTGTTAACCTCAATAAATAGGTATTCCGCAGCAGAAGAAGTAGTTGAAGAAGACGCTAGGATTTTAAACGAGCAGGTGCTGCGCAGGTAGATTGCAACACCACCACCTCTTTTACCGACTCGATCATTACGGATAAGGATGTAGCCGGGCAAAGAGTAGGAAGTAGAAGAGAGAACTGGTTTTAGCCAACTCTCCGAAACCAAGATGGCGTACACATTTGAACCCGAAAATGCTTCCAGCAAGTCATTATGATGGCTGGGTATGTTTTGCGCATTTATATGGCATACATTAAAAAATGATTGATTTGTAAATAACTTAAGCAGACATTCGCTCAACGTGCCATCAGCCGAGCAGAAACTTTCATTGTCCGATGAGGTAGCTGACTCATTGGCCGACAAATATGTATCAAAGTCCATAAATTTAAATATAATAGATATATAAATATAAAATACTGATAAATATAATAAATACTAAAAATATGAATGAATACTATAAGCAGCACAGTCCTCTCTGCACCACCCGCCAGCATACAAAAGCAAAAAAAAAGGAGAATAAAATAACTAAACGTAGTTGTGAACGGTTTCCGAACGTACGTTAAAATACATTCTAACATCTGTCACAGTGTCACCTATATGTCAAACATCGTTTACAATTACAAGACAAAACAAACTAAGTAAAGGCTAAACAGAAAACAGTAGCACGTGTGAAATAAACAAACAGAGAAACGGATAAATAATAAAGCGTTATTTACGCGCTCTGGAGGCTGCGTTCGACGTACCCGCAGATGCGACGCCACTCTTTCCCGCGGCTGCGGTATCAATACGCTTGGGATATTTTTTCAGTAGGCTGTTCATCTCTTCAGTGGTGCATATTTTATGACGAGTGCCATCCGACGCCTTGACAACGATGACACTGTCCTGGGTCCAACACGCTCGCATTCCAAAATGCAGCCGAGCCTTAGTAAAAATCGCCTGTATTGACTTCGTTAGAAATTCCTTTACGGACACTGAAGTACCCTTTAGTTTGGTCTTGGCTCTCCAGACTGCAGACCTCTGATCCAACCCAGAGAACCAGACCAGGATTGGACGGTGATGGCCCTCACTGGATGCACCGATTCTATGACAAACACTGATGTTATCCATAGTGACATTTAGGAGCTCAATTTTCTGAAGAATGTTTGTCACAGAAGCCCTACAGTCCTCCTTTTCTGCCTCAGGCACGCCAAGAAATAACAGTGCTTTACGTCTGTGCCTGTTCTCGATGACATCGATAGCTTGGGAGCACTCCGTTATCTGCTTCCGTAGAAGACTGAGCATCGCAGACATGAGCTCTCTGAAGGTCCGGAACTCTTCTGCCACCTTCGCGACCGTGTCCTTCGCCGTACCTCCTTGAAGCTGCGCCTCAAGTTCCGCCATCCGCTTATTGAACATTTCTTCAAGATTGTTCTGTGCGGTCTTGATGTTTGTCAGTTCTGACATTGTGATGCCTCAACTCGAATGTACTTGTGCTTCCTTTGATAGTAAACTTGATGTGAATGTGTAGTGGTTGTGGTGCTGGCAGGTGGTGTAACTTGCAGATTTATGTTTACATTCAGCTATGTAACTCCTCTACAAATGTGAGTACAGTGTATATATGGCTTACAATACACAGTTTAAACAAAATTTGTACATAAAAACGCTTTAAAATAATTAAATAAAATCTTTTAAATTTCGACTATGTGTTGACTTTTTGACACCTACCGCCAAAAAAAAATACGTCGTTGGTTATTTTTTTTATATTGTTTTTTTATAATATATCATTAAAAATATTATAATTATAGACACGAGTATATTAATTTTGCTCTATGAGCAAAACGACGTTTGTTCGGTTAGCTAATTTTATATTATACAAGATGAGCCCGCGGTTACACCCGCGTTATTTAGGGCTACAGCTCCGCACCCGTAAACCGGTAAATGGGCTATCCAATGCAAAAATAATTATCTAAACAGGATGAGTAGTGCCTGAGATTAGCGCGTTCAAGCAAACAGGTAGTATAGATGTATAGCTACAAGTTCCCGTGTTAATACCTCTTTGACAAAATTATTCGTCTGCAATTCTAATAGAAGACTAAAGTTAGTATAAACTTCACTAGAAAGAAACTGCCAACGGACATCGAATTTAATAAAATAAATTAGTTCCTGGCAACGCTTTTACTTTAAAATGTAGATGAACTACATTTTAAAGTAAAAGCGTTGGCAAATAAACTGGCAAATATTTGAAACTTCTTTTTCTCTGCGGTTGCCTAGAAGTTAAAATAATAATATTAAAGAATGATGTATATGAAAGTGTTCGCGATTATTATAATCTTAGACATTAAAAATTATAATCCGTTTTTTTAGAAAATTGACGGGTTTTCGATACCGTTCGTCAAATATTTTCATAGTCAGACCATAATGATATTAGAGTAAGTAATGCTGCCGTCCGTTCACTAAAACCACGTTAACCCCAAAAAGTGATTTTGGAGAAAAACGTAAAAAACGCGGGAATCGTTGTTTCTAGAAAACTATTATAAATAAATCAGTGATTGTTAAATATTATTTAAACAAATATTGTCGAGCGTCATTTAGGATATTTCCTGCTCAGAAATGTACTTAAAATTATATTAAAAAACTGAATTTTTTGGTTTAGTTAAGCAATACACATTTTTTTTGCCCCTGTTTGCCGCACTAAAGCCTCGTTAACCTACATTTAGAGAATTTTTAGTTAAGCATTTTCTTTAAATTTATGAGGTTTCTAATTTTCAATAAATAATGCTTAACTATAAACGCGCTAAGTCTATTAACTGTTTTGTAGCTAAGACCTTGCTTAATATTTATACATTAGTATCATACGTAAGAAGTGGTTAAGGCTCCTATGACTCTTTTAAGCTAAGTTTTAGCGAAAAATAAAAAATATATGGAAAAATATATGCTTGTTTACTAAGCTAAAAACAGGTTTTTCTTACTTCAATTGTTACTAACGTCTTTATAGCTAAGCATCACATATCAAAAAACTGGATAATTAAATAAAATGCTGTATGTAAATTGAATCAATTAAAATAAAAAGTTTTAATTAAATTAATTTCCTTATCATCAACATATATATTTCACTTATCATCAACATATACAGCAATTTGTAAAATTTATATGCACAGCCTTGATTATTTTTCAAATTTTACTAAGCAATTAATAGATAAAAAGTATATTTAGCCCTATTTCCATAGTGGCTATTTAATATATTATATTTGCGTATAACAGACAGTAATAATATTTTCAATCACATACATGTCAGCCTAGAGACGTCCACTGCTGGACATAAGTCTTCCCCAAGGTTCTCCACACAGACTCGATTTCGAGCCGCACGCATCCAACCGCTTCCCGCAATCTTATACAGATCGTCGGCCCGTCTTGTGGGAGGCCTACTCCTGCTGCGTCGTCCGGTGTGAGGTCGTCACTCCAGAACCCTCCTGCCCCAACGGCCATCGGTTCTTCGAGGTATGTGCCCTGCCTATTGCCACTTTAGCCTGGCTATTCGGAGAGCTATGTCAGTTACTTTGGTTCTCCTGCGAATCTCCTCTCCTCCAAACACCGAGCATAGCTCATTACATTGCCCTCTGACTAACCCAGACCTGCCGGATAAGGCCCAAATTAAGTGACCACGTATCGGCTCAATAAATCATCACTTGCACCATACACTGGTCAAGGACTTTCGTCTTGACACACTGCGGAATATCAGACGTGAAGATATGCTATGACTTCCCGAACGCCTCCCAAGCGTGGTAGATTCGACGAATGACCTCTTTCTCGAAGTTGGACCTACCCAATCGGATCATTTTCCCAGTTATACGTACTTGTCGACAACTTCGAGTGTAAAGTTCCCAACCTGAATAGGAGCAGGTACGACATGGAAGTCAGACGTGATTTTCATTTTGTCCATGTTCATCATAAGACCTACTTGTTAGGAGACTCTACGGAGGCCATCGAGCATTGTGCTGAGGTCTTCCATGGTCTGAGCCATGACTACGATATAATCAGCAAATAGAAGGTGTAAGTAGTCGCCGTTTATTTGATGCCGAGTCCTTCACAGTCCAGAACCTTGAAAACGTCTTCCAGCGCTGCGGTGAACGTTTCGGAGTTATAACATCTGCCTGCCTCACCCCTTGCTATAGTTGAATAGGTTTTAAACTCTAGAGTTGCAGGGGGACTGACATGGCGGCGGATTTAAGCAAACACTTCAGCACTTCGACGTATCGATAGTCGTTGATGGCAAAGTTGGCGAGACTGCAGTACCGCCCAGGTTTCGATTGAATCAAAGGCTTGCTCATAGTCCACAAATGCCAAGTATAGAGGCTGGTTATACTACTCAGACTTAACCAGCCCCAGCATATGGTCTATAATACTATAGCCTTTACGGAAATCCGCTTGTTCGGGCGGCTGGAAGTCGTCTAGCTTGGTCTCGAGATGATTCGTGACGACCCCTGAAAACAACTTATAGAGGTGACTCAGGAGTGAGATGGGTCTGTAGTTCTTCAAAAGGGTTTTATCGTCTTTCTTGACGAAAAGCACCACTACACTCCTGTGCCATGCCTGTGGCGTTTTGCCCTCGAGTAAGACAGAATTTAATAACTTTCGAAGTTTTTCCACGGCAGGTGCGCCGACAACTTTCAAAAGCTCTGATGTAATCCCGTCATCACCCGGTGCTTTGTTGGTTTTAAGTTGATTTAGGGCCACTCTTATCCCGTGCATGCTGACGGGATGTAATGTCCGGGATATCTTTGGTATAGGGTCGGGTCAATCCAGCTCTAGGGTCAGTGACTGGAGTAGTAAGAGGTGGTTGGGTAGTCGTATATAGCTGTCCAGTTCGATCTCTTCCAGGAGCCTCAGCTCCTCCGCCTCAGCTTAAAAAACAGATCTCTAAGTCTCTGATTCGCGATCTACGCCAATACAACACTAAGTGAGTTCAAGAAGCAATCGAGCAGATTACGGTTCCAAAGTGTTCAAAAGAGATCTGTCTATCGGGCAGGTCAGCTGACAAGGCTGAAGATAAATGGTGACAGAATTATCTCGTCCAAACCTCAGTCTGGACGAGATAATTCTGTTACCATTCGTATTGAACACACTTAGTGTTGTATTGGCGGAGATTGCAAATCAAAGACTTAGAGATCTGTTTATGAAGCCGCCGATACTTTGGCATATCGTCGGAGGCATGCAGAAGCATCTTACGCCTTTCCTGTACAAGCTCGAGGATCGGATCAGAGATTTTATGGGCTCTTTTAATCGTCATAGGCTTTAAGAACTTTAAGCCTGTTGTATGGACAGCATTCACTAACCTGTCACTAAAGTCGTCTACATTTACGCATTCTCCCAGGCATTCGAAGCGGTTTTGCAGTTCAAGCTGAACGCTCTTGAGGTTTAAGATTTGAACTGGCGCTGGTAGGAGCATAGACTTCATCAATCTTGACTGTTCGAGGCTGGGACTAATATTCAATGTGCCTCTAACCATTCGGCGACCGCGGCCCGCTTTATGCGAACTGATCACAGAGACATCATTAAATATTAACCTCTTCATTGACCTGATGAAATCGATCTCATTTTTGGTGGCACCATCTGGAATTATCTAGGTCCACTTGCGGCATTCTAGCCTTTTGAAAAAGGAATTCATCACGAAGAGTCTTTCCTTCTCCATGAAGCTAGCCAGCAAGTGGTGCCGCGAGTTCCGGTGTCCATATCCAAATTGCTCCACCCTCAGCTCATCACCGCTCGTTTGCCTAGTTTTGCGTTAAAATATCCCATGACAATGGTTGGTTAAAATATCCCATGAAAATGGTGTAATGGGTTTTTAAGCTATGTATAGCGCGAGATATGTCCTCATACATAGCTTCTACATCCTCATTGGAGTGTGATGAATGAACTGAAATAAATGAAATATTGCGACAAATCTCTGCTGGAGGTTTATCGCATCCCTGCTCCGCCGTTACCATGGCCGCTATCTGAGTCAGGAATAGCGGGGCCGCCGGGGAATAGAGGCCGTTTTTTTCGTGTGTGGCTCATTTTTGGGAGATTTTGCTTTGATCGCCACGCTTGGCAGACGGATTGGCTATCGTAGTGGCGGCAGTCTTTGATATTTAATGCTGCTGCCTATATAGTATCTTGCCTTTAACTTTCTCCTTACTTTGGGTGGTTAAACCACCATCTTCCGGTTGACTGACTGCAATGGTAGATCCGAGGCTACTCTCATCCAGTTTGTGCCCGTCAAAGGTAATCACCCCACCTAGTTTGAGGGATAATAGCAAACCAACAAGGCAGTGATAATAGTTTTATAAATATGGCTAATTCGTTGGTCTGCTATTCTTCCCTCAAACTCGGTGGAGATATTAAAGAAGATAATGTTAATAAAGTATTACACAAAACATTTCGATTTTTACCTCTTAATGTTCCCCGACATATTTGAGTTTTTGCGGGAACACGATGCGATGACGCACGTTTGCACGCTATAAGCTGTCCGAGCGAAATGGCAAACCTCCCTGCACGCATATCTCATCCTCGCACGCATATGGCATCCCCGCACACTCCCGGAATTAATGAAGCGCGAGAAACGGATAACGTGTTTCTAGTTAGGGAACGTGGGCTAGCCGTTTTTAAGTTAAGAATTACTAATATTTTTTTGAAAAAATTCCATGCTAGAAGTAAATAACGCTTTTTTTAACGAATTGTTTTGAGCAAATCGCAATATTGATTACTTGGCAAAAATACCGTTATGGTCGTCTAACCAGAATTAAGATAAGGTTTTTATCATAAATAGTTTATAACATTGTTTTTATTCCTGTTTCATCAAAATTGATCCTTAACTATATACATGTTATTGGTTCTTAGTGTATTTGTAGTCAAGAATATTCAATTAACGTAGTTTAAGCTTATAAAAAATAAAAAAAATATTAGTTGAATTTTGAAACTAAGGTACTTTAACGTGCATTAAGCTAAGAAGCGTGGTATAGTCACTTTTTAGTCAAGCATTTGTTGCATATTTTGTCATTTAACGGTAAATCATATTTTAATATCTCTATAACCGTTAGTGATAGAGATATGGTTCTTAGACAGAAAGATAGAGAATGTAAAACTGTATTACTTTGCATTCAAAACTCAAAATCGACCATTTGAGGGTTAACGGGGTTCTAGTTAAAGGACGGCAGAATGGTGGACCGACAATCTGGCTAGCATCGCGGGAAGCGTTTAGATGCGGGCGGCTCAAGATCCGTTTGTGTGGAAAGCATTTGGGGCTTTGGGGAACCCTACGTCCAGCAGTTTCTTTTTCTAACATTATCTTTATTTTTTTCAGTTTTGCTTTGCGTTTTTGTTTTGTTTTTTTCAATCGACATAAGTTCTATTGTCTGTATATTTTCGGAGAAGGCACTGTCTTCCGTAATACAGTTTTTACTAGCACGTAAGACAGAGTTATTTTAAATTTGTGTAAATTGTCTTTTGTCAATAAAAGTTTTTATTTAATTTATTTATTTACATCCAGCAGTAGACGTCTCTATCTCTGACATTACCTAACGATTTTTGTGCTGGGACATGAGAAACGGGACCGTAAGTTTTACGTGCCCATCAAAGCATGGTAGCGCTCTGATATAAATTCTCCACGCGGTCACCCATCCAAATGGTAGCCTGTGCAAGCGTTGCTTTACTTTTCATTCAACGAAGCCAAGTCAATTACAACAGAAACTGTCTAGGTGTCGAGTTAGGTTTATGTTCCAACGCAGCAAACTTGCCACAGTTTAGTTGTAAAACGTCATTTTGGTGTGCGCGACCCGATAGGTACGATGAATGTAACTATACTAGAACTACTTTAATTATGAGTTATAAACTGTACCATAATAAAATTGGGTACAAAATAATAATATAGTTGAATGGTCATGGTTGAAACAATTTTTTAAGGAAACTAGTTAATTATGTTTGCCAATCACGATTTTTATGCGGCAAATAATAATATAAGCACTAGCAAGTTGACATTTGGCATAGTTAGGTATACATTGTAACCAAGCGGTCAAAATGTAAAATGTGTAAAATTTAATTGAAAAGAAAGTTATGTGATGAATTTTCTTCTGCTATGACATTGTATTGTATTGGTAGATAGGTCTTTAAAGAACAGTAGGGGTTTGCTTTAATTGTTTTTCTATTCAGGAATCCGTTTGTGAAATATATAGCAAAAACCATGTATTGTAAAGTCCTCCCCCCCACTTTTAACTTCTAAACCCTCATATTTTTATTTTTACTATGTGTAATCCACGCTTTGATAATGACATATATAATGAACGTTCAATGGAAATTAAAATTACTAATTAGACTTGTTCGCGACAGACATTAAAACTATGACAGTGAATAGTGTATTCGAAACCGCGAGTGAAAATCGTTAAAATCAGTGTTATCTAATCGTGCGGTACACCGGGTTCGGTTCCCGGACGTGTCAAAACGTTATAAAATAGCTAAAATAGTGTAAATGGTTAGATTGCTAATATATAACAACTATGTAATACATGAACATTAGTCTTAAACTTGTGCTAACCATAGGGACCTTAGATATCGAATCATAAATAGCCTTATCAGTAGTGACAGATAAGAGTTAATGCTTCATAAAACAGCTGTTTGTTTACATATTCGTATTATAGTTTTATAAGTGTTTTTTAGCTTCATATAGACTTGAAATCATGTCTAGATACCTTTTTATTGCTAGTTATTACCTTATATAGTTAAAATAAGCATAATAACAAACATTCGTATGTTTATTATAAAATTTGTTTACTTACGATAGTATTTACTTAAGAAATTCTGTAAAATTTTTATGCTTCAAAGTTATCATGTCATATGCTCGAATTGAATAAAGATATTTTCATGGTGTTTGTTTTAATAGATGCCCCATATAGTTGCACACAACGGCCTACCTAAATTATATATATAAATTTAGTATACGATAGTTTTTCAATAGAAAATATAGTGGGCGGGCCCTTGTGTGGCAGCATTTTTTGGGAGTTTTTATGGAATAACTTAGTGACGCTAATAGTTAGGTTTAGGTATTGTATACCAATAGATAGAACTTAATGAGACCTATCTAACGATGTATAGAACATGTATGTATGCATAATAGGATCTAAACATACGTAACATTTGTACTGTTTTGTAAATAAAAATAAAGGAAAGATTCCCTGTGCACGTGTTCGGTGCGATGGTCGTCGATAAGGTAAAGTTTCGAGGTACTTAAGCGACCACCAATTCGGGCAGTTGTTGCCGTCTCAACCACCATCTTGTAACCATCAAGCACCGCACACCTGAACAGCATCGCTCTCAACGTATGAAGATGTTTCATTTCTGAAGCCCTTACACATCGAAGCCATACAGTCCACACACATAGAAGAACACGCATCGTCGTAGGCACACGTCAGCAGCACACTACCAGCGCACTGTAGCGGACTAGCAAAGGTTCGATTCCTGGCATCCGTTACATTTGTTGGTCGCTTCGAGCCGGATTGAAGAATGCCTACGACGCGTTCAAGAGGTCGTGCTCCCGAGGTCGCCGGGGGAGCGGCCGGCGCCGGGCCTAGTTCCAGTACCCCTGCCCGCGCCGCCGCTGCCCGCAACCCAGCCGCCGCGGTCGTCCGTCACGACGGGCCACCGCGATCGCCGTCGACAACAGTCGGGAGCGACGCGCCGCCGCCGGCCCCCCCCGGCCCCGCGGGGAGGGACGAACGAAACATCACTCAAGACGCAAGGGAGCGAGCAGAGGTGCAGTCGAAAAATGAAGATGGCAAGGAAAGGACGTTGCAACCATCCGATAGATCGAGCGTTTGTACAGCGCAACATAGCATAATAGAAAATAGAGATAGAAAGAAGCCAACAAGGGAACGCGACCAACGCTCAGCAGCTACGGGACGCTCCAATAGAAATGTGATGTTGGCTCGAGAAGAAGTTTTGAAGATAAAACTACAGTTAGCACAGTTAGCACTACAGAAGGCTGAAGAGGAGGCGGACTCCGATGACTACGACGAGGATGGACAGTCAAAGCAAGATTACATACGTTCGTGGTTGGAAGAGGCTCCGGAACCCCAGCCCGGCCCTGAAGATATAGATATAGTGGTATCGGCGCCCACTAAGAAGAGGGACGTCGACGGGGCACAGAAGATAGATATAGAAGATGGACCGCCCTCACAGAAGATGGACGTTCATCAACAGGGAGGTGATTCGCTGAAGCCGTTCATCACGGATCTCACCTCCGCGATCGCCGCGCTCGCCGACAGGAAGCCACCGGACACATCGATAGTTGCACCACACCCGGCGGTTTCGAAAGTCATCATGACGCTACCGACGTTCGGCGGCGCGCACACCGAGTGGCTGTCGTTCAAGGCGATATACGACACCACCAAGAATTTCTTCAACGACGTGGAGAATACAGCGAGACTGAGAAGAAGTCTCAAGGGAAGAGCGTTAGAAACAGTTAGCTCTGAACTGATTGGGCATGCGCGACCAGATGAGATCATGAAGGAGTTGGAGCTGCAGTTCGGACGACCAGACTCGATCGCACAGGCAGAGACGGACAAGCTGAGGACCCTGCCACGCTGTAGCGAAGCACCTAAGGACATATGCGCGTTCGCGAGCAAGATTAGAAGCGGCGTCGTCACACTTCGTGCGTTGAAAAAGGAACACTACCTCATCAATGCGGAGCTAGTGCGCGTGTTGACCGAGAAGCTACCGAACTCGCTACGTGTGCAGTGGTACAAGACGTATACCGAGAAGTGCCAGTCGAAGCCGGACCTCAGCCGATTCAGTGACTTCGTGACAGAGTACGCGCGTTACTGTAGCGCGTTCGCGCCGGCTGAGAACATCACCGATGGGCCGCCAAGCAGACGCACCGTGCAGAGGACGTACACGGCGACGGCGACGGAGAAGCGAACGCATACGGACACGTCTAACGCGAAGTGCAGGATATGTGAACGCGAAGGACACTACTCGTCGGCCTGCAGCACGTTTCGTAACGCCAACGCAGAGAAGAGATGGCAGCTAGCTAAGCAGCATGGATTGTGTTTTCGCTGCTTACGCATACGCCGAATAGAACACTCGTGCAAGCCCAAGAAGTGCGGTGTAGAGGGATGTCGCGCTACACACAACCAGTTGCTTCACTACGATAGAGGAGCCCATAGGACCGAAGACGTGAACATAGAAAAGCAAGAAACGGTCGCCAGTTCGTGCATACGTGCAAAGGCTCAAGCATACTTAAAGATAGTGCCCGTGCAGATAGTCGGACCGGCGGGAGAGGCGTCTACGTTCGCCCTACTCGACGACGGAAGCACCGTATCGCTCATAGACGAAGACATAGCCAAGGAAGTCGGCGCGGAAGGGAGCCTGGACCCGTTTACGATCCGTGCCATAGGCGATACGTCGATCGACATGCCAACGTCGCGACGCGTAGACATACAAATACGAGGAGCCGGCGCCGACAGCAAACAAGTGCCTTTGTGTGCGCGCACCGTAGCCAGCCTACACCTGTCGCCGCAGAAGATCGCCGAAGAGGACCTGATAGACTGCAAACACCTCGAAGGCATCAAGAAGAAGCTGGTGTATGACATAGGCGTGCCAAAGGTGCTAATAGGTCAAGACAACTGGCACCTGCTCATAGCGAACGCAGTACGAAGAGGACCCAACGATCAACCGGTGGCGTCGCTTACATCGCTGGGATGGGTGCTGCACGGCGCGCGCTCACGCACCTTGGGAAACACCGTACACTACGTCAACGGACTCGCCGCTATGCACGAAAACACAGAATCGTCGTATGACGAGTTTTTCGCCTTTGGATCGACTATAGTGAACTCACGTCAACCGAACACGGACCCCAAGAAGCGGACGGACGTGTTACGAAATCGCTCGAAACAGTTGAAAAATAGACATATAGAGACGGCCCTTCTACAGAAAGAAGCACACGTCATACCCGATAGCCATGAAGACGCAGCGAAGAGGCTCGCGTACATAGAAAATATAGAATATAGAAACTCGCGTATAGAAACGGGAACCGAAACAGAAAATAGAGGACAGGTGCACTCTCCTACAGAATCGAAGGCCGCCGTTAAGCCTACCGTCGCAAAGACAATAGGGGAGCAGTGCATTGCATCCTACACAAATAGTCGCCCATCACAGCGAATAATAGAAGCCGTACCGGACCCGAATAGATTTTCCAAAAGGAAAAGGTTCTTACGAGCAAAAGCGAGAGTTCCACAGTCTACAGATACGTGTGAGAAAACCGCAGAGAAGGTTCTATATAAAAGAACGCAGAAAAATAGACAGAAGGATCCAGATTGGCGTCACGTGACGAAGACGAAGCATAACATCAAGTCTGGCAGAGCGGCAACTCGTCCAGCCGCCGAGTCCCGAAACTTCGTGCTTCTCCCCATAGAACACAACCGCGACGCCGAGGACCCTATTGTGAAGGCGGGACGAGAAAACTCCTTTCGGCGCCGACCTTCGGGAGCTGCGGCGCGGAGGAGGTGTCGCCAGAGACAGCCGCCTGTATTCGTTACCCGTGGAGATGAACAACGGAATTATCACTCTACGCAGTCGTATAATAGCTACAGAAGAAATCTCCGAACAAACAAAGAGACCGCCGATCTTAGACGGCGATCATCGTATTACACAGCTATACATAGATTGGACGCATAGAAAATTACATCACAGCGGTACAGAGTTGGTAATCAATGAAATACGCCAACACTATTGGATTCTTCGTCTGCGGCCGACTACAAAGAAAATAGTACATAGATGTCTACCATGCCGCATTAGAAAAACGCAGCCGCCTGAGCCAGCCACAGGGGACCATCCAAAGACGCGCCTTGCTCACCACCGGAGGCCCTTCACCTACACGGGTCTCGATTATTTCGGGCCGCTCTCCGTAACCGTCGGTAGACAGCGTCACAAACGTTATGTGGCACTGTTTACATGTCTCACTTCCAGGGCAGTACATCTGGAGGTCGCCGCCAGCCTGAGCGCCGACTCCGCAATCTTGGCGCTGCGCAGGTTCGCAGCGCGCCGAGGTTGCCCCGCAGAGATCTACTCGGACAACGGCACCAACATGCACGGTGCCGACCGAGAGATGAGAGACGCCGTCGCCGAGGAAGCGAGTCGCCGTGGCATCATATGGCGCTTCATCACCCCCTCAGCGCCATTCATGGGGGGCGCATGGGAGCGCCTCGTCAGGTGCGTGAAGACCGCCCTCTATACGGTCCTTCATGAGCGCCATCCGCACGAAGAAGTCCTAGCTACACTACTGTGTGAGGTCGAGTACACAGTAAACAGTCGACCCCTCACACACGTCTCCGTCAACGCAGCAGACAGCGAGGCCATCACCCCGAACCACATCCTGTTCGGTGGTTCTGCTCGCCTCCCTCCGCTGGGCGAGTTCAGCGAGGCTGACCTCAACAGCAGCAAGCACTGGCGGCGCGCCCAAATCCTCGCCGACATGTTCTGGCGCCGTTGGGTGCGCGAGTACCTACCCGAGCTGCAACACCGGCGGGAGCCCCATGGGTCTGGGCTCAACCTCGAGGTCGGCGACCCCGTCCTGATCGCCGACGGCCAACTCCCGCGCAATACCTGGCCGCGCGGTCGAGTTGTGGCTGTCTACCCGGGCGCCGACGGCGCCATACGCACTGTCGAGGTGCGCACAGCAGCAGGCGTCCTCAAACGGCCGGCTAAGAAGCTGGTCCCCCTGCCCAAGTGACGAGGCGTCGCTCACCGGGTGCTCTGCAGCACCGCCACACGACGGGTCACGCGCGTTGCTGCACGGCGGGAGAGATGTTCGCGACAGACATTAAAACTATGACAGTGAATAGTGTATTCGAAACCGCGAGTGAAAATCGTTAAAATCAGTGTTATCTAATCGTGCGGTACACCGGGTTCGGTTCCCGGACGTGTCAAAACGTTATAAAATAGCTAAAATAGTGTAAATGGTTAGATTGCTAATATATAACAACTATGTAATACATGAACATTAGTCTTAAACTTGTGCTAACCATAGGGACCTTAGATATCGAATCATAAATAGCCTTATCAGTAGTGACAGATAAGAGTTAATGCTTCATAAAACAGCTGTTTGTTTACATATTCGTATTATAGTTTTATAAGTGTTTTTTAGCTTCATATAGACTTGAAATCATGTCTAGATACCTTTTTATTGCTAGTTATTACCTTATATAGTTAAAATAAGCATAATAACAAACATTCGTATGTTTATTATAAAATTTGTTTACTTACGATAGTATTTACTTAAGAAATTCTGTAAAATTTTTATGCTTCAAAGTTATCATGTCATATGCTCGAATTGAATAAAGATATTTTCATGGTGTTTGTTTTAATAGATGCCCCATATAGTTGCACACAACGGCCTACCTAAATTATATATATAAATTTAGTATACGATAGTTTTTCAATAGAAAATATAGTGGGCGGGCCCTTGTGTGGCAGCATTTTTTGGGAGTTTTTATGGAATAACTTAGTGACGCTAATAGTTAGGTTTAGGTATTGTATACCAATAGATAGAACTTAATGAGACCTATCTAACGATGTATAGAACATGTATGTATGCATAATAGGATCTAAACATACGTAACATTTGTACTGTTTTGTAAATAAAAATAAAGGAAAGATTCCCTGTGCACGTGTTCGGTGCGATGGTCGTCGATAAGGTAAAGTTTCGAGGTACTTAAGCGACCACCAATTCGGGCAGTTGTTGCCGTCTCAACCACCATCTTGTAACCATCAAGCACCGCACACCTGAACAGCATCGCTCTCAACGTATGAAGATGTTTCATTTCTGAAGCCCTTACACATCGAAGCCATACAGTCCACACACATAGAAGAACACGCATCGTCGTAGGCACACGTCAGCAGCACACTACCAGCGCACTGTAGCGGACTAGCAAAGGTTCGATTCCTGGCATCCGTTACAAGACTGTTCTAATTAATGGCTAATAGACAATTTAATACTAATATATAAAGGTGAAGAGTTTGTTTTTTTGTTTGGTTGTTTCGTTAAACGCGCTGATCTCAAGATCTACTAGTCTGATTTGAAATTTTTTCAGTGTGAGATAGCCCATTTATCGAGGAAGGCTATAGATTACATAGCATCACATTATCACAGGAGCGGACCAGTAGCCTTAACTAACGCGGGTGTATGCGCGGGCTCATCTAGCACTTATATATAAAGCTGAAGAGTTTGTTTTTTTGTTTGGTTGTTTCGTTGAACGCGCTAATCTCAGGAACTACTAGTCCGATTTGAAAATTCTTTCAGTGTAAGATGGCCCATTTATCGAGGAAGGCTATAGACTATATAGCATCAAGCTATCACGGGAGCGGAGCAGTAGCCTTAACTAACGTTGGCGTAACCGCGGGCATATCTAGTAAACTTATAAAGTTACTACTGTGTATGAGCCCTAATATTCTTAAGTGACTGGATAACTGCTAGTACGGAACACTACATTGTGTATAGCTCGACATACAATTGTTAAATAAGAGCGTACACATCAAGTATAACTTTCACGAACAAGAAGTTATAACTTCCACGCCGCACCGTCTCACTTCGTTTTCAAACTCAGGAATCACATAAAAAATGACAGGGTAGTGGAACTGCAATAATTACAAGAGTGATAACTTACAAGGTGTCAAGTTCGAGTTTGGCTAATGTTCCGACAGTTAGCACGCGTCTAACTTTACACAGTTGAAACCTGAGTCATCTTTGCAGAGTACGATACGACTAGGAACAAAATTATGCAAATATTGAGAAGCTATCTATGTACAGGTCTTATATTCCGACGAATGGCTGAAACTGTATCCAAAAAATATCACACGTAGAGATTTGGATCGTTAGATGTGGCCTGCGCTTTCAAAAACTGTCGATTGACTGTGTTTAAGTCGACAACAATTAATAATAAATTATTTATTCATTAATAGCTGACCCAGCGAACTTCGCACCGCCGATCAGTCGATTCGTAACTTTGTTTTTATTTTTTGTTTTTTCTCTCCGTATAAACCATCCTCGTACTCTAAGGAATATTATAAAAAAAGAATTAGCGAAAGCGGTTCAGCTGCTCTCGAGATTTGCGCTTAGCAACACATTCAGCGATTCGTTTTTATATTATAGATATAATTATGTATTTCATTTATACATTATAATCTCAATTTATAGAAAATTCCCTCCTTCAGAATAAGTTCAAAGAGTACGCAGATAGCATGTGGTTTAATCTTCCGATGTAAACGCAACAAGCGACCACCCATCGAAGCAGAGAGCTTTGAGAACCTTGCTTAACTTTGACGATTTATTTATTTAAGTACACAAGACAGAACCTATAACAAGTTGAAGCAAAGACATAAAAAAATTGAGTTGCGATTGCAAGGCAAGTCATGACCAGAATCAGTAAAAGGGTGCAAACGAAGTCATATCGCTCATTGTAAGAAGGCCTTCCAATACTTATTGGACAGAGCGCAAGGTCTCGAGAATTTTACCATAGTTACCTTGGAACTTCGTCACTCTTCAGCGAAACCGTTCAAAGTGTGATTTAAGCTATTCCCGGAATTAAACATCAGTGGCTTCTTGGCTAAACTTGATTTAGCAGAGAGTTTTCGTGTTTTGGCTTATAGTATGGTTTTAACTATTCTTTTTCCACTTGATGTTGTTGAACTTTAAGCGATTCATAAAATACACAGTAGGTAATTATATACCTAACATCTGTGAGTGGATTATGAACTATGATCTCCGTACACTGCCTCGTTGGTCTCGCGGCATAAAAGTGCGCGTGGGATTGGGAGGTCTCGGGTTCGATTCCCGGGTCGGGCAAAGTGATATTGGGTTTTTCCGTTAGGAAATTCTCAGTAACAGCACGGAGTCTGGTAATGTGTCCGGTACGGCAATAGGCTCGCCCCCTATTACGTGGGACCTAAAAATTCATGGCGAAATGTGGGTGTAATATTACACCTCTGCCTACCCCTTTGGGGATATAGGCGTGAGTCTATATCAAAATAATAATATACTAGCATTGATAACTAGATTTTATGAACTACAGATACTTGCAAAAGAAAACCGTTTTCTTCCAAGGATGATACGTGAAGCTATTGAAATTAAAAAAACCGGCCAAGTGCGTGTCGGGCCACGCGCAATGTAGGGTTCCGTAGTTGCCCATAATGACTTTCTGCAAAGGGTATTAATGTACCACAAATCCAACTGTTTATTTTGCTGAAAAAATAATTTTAATAACACTATTATAAGAACCTAAGTTTTGTTAAGAAAAATACTAGGTATGTATCCAGTTATGTATTGTAAACATAAAATATGGTTTCCAAGATATACTACTACTATACATACGTAGTACCGTAGTACATTACATACCAAAGTACGTATATCTTTAATTAAGCCAGCGCGCCCAATGTAAACTCACAGAAATAGGTATTTATAAGTTAACCGACGATTACTCGTAAACTAGTATTAGGATAATTAAGTTTCGTTTCAAGCATTTAGTGACGTCATCTCACGAATCCTATAAAAGTGGGGATCGTTCGCCTGTCAGGTCATTTGCTGGTTGGCTTTCGTACGGAAAGGTTGTCGTGAGGTGTCGGCGCTATTTGCGGTGAGTCATTTTTATAGTGACTACCTACTTTTTGATTATTATTTAATCGTGTGTAATTAATGGCTGTTTTTCTGTTAAGATTATTAATCTTGTGTTGATTATTTGTTACCGTCACAATCTGTTTAAAATTAAAAGGTTAAAATACATGATTATAATTAGTTAGTGTCGCTCGTTTGTTTTTTTTTAATAAAATCCATCTTCTGATCCTAAAATCAGAAGTGGGATTCACCTACATACCCACATAAATTAAATTTTTAGATTAGTTTTGAAAAACAGCCGTTAATTCGTAGTTCAAATGCCTCGTTCATCTCGTGATAACTCTGACGTGTCACCAAGTTATAAAACAAAGCGTAAGCGTAGCAAATCGCGCCGGCACCGTCGCGATTCGCGTTCGCGTTCCTGCCGCGACTCCGTTTCACGTTCGCGATCGCGTTCTCGTCGTAAATCTTCGAGTTCTCTGTCACGTTCCCGACGTGATTACCGGTCGCGACACACGCGCTCCCGCAGCCGCGATGGCACGGTTGGCCAGGCACTAGCAGCCACAATGACGCGATAAGACGCTATAGAGGGTAGCACGGCTACCACATCGCAAACGCCTCCACGGGTCGAACATAGTACCAGTCTTCACTGTAGTAGTGACGTACCCTCCGCGACCGATACGTGAGCGGACGCCCTTAACGCCGTGATAAATAAAGTAAAACCACATAACTATTACGTGTCAAATTTCGATCCGGTGGTTCGTGACTTTGAGACATGGTGCGACGAAGTTGAGCGGGCAAAACTAACAAATAATTGGGGTGATTCAGAATGTTTGTCGCGGGTAGCTCATTGTTTGAAAGGCGATGCCAAGACCTGGTTAAACGAATGGGTTACCAGCGACCGTTCTTGGAGTAATTTTATCAAAGAATTTAGATCTCTATGTCCGCACAAACTTGACTACGCGAATATCCTCTTTGAAGTGATGAACACCAATTCTAATAAATTCAATACGTATGCTGAGTACGCTCGACGCTCGCTGCTGCGACTTCGCATTGTTAAGGGGCTTAGTGAAGAGCTAATGGTTCAAATAGTGATTCGTGGTATCAATGACGCCCAGGTCCGGGCCGCAGCAGCTAACGCCGATCTAACCGTTGATAGTTTAGTTACATTCTTAGCGATTTATACCAAACCTAACCACAACAAACCTGACCACCGCACATATTCTAAACCCAACCCCTTTAACAAACGTAACAATGTACCTTCGGGAAATTTATGTTTCTTATGCGGTAAAACGGGACACTTACGGACCAAATACCATAAGAAGAGGAAACCTGATGATAAACCTAATGCGGTGACATGTGCCTTTTGCAAAAAGGTTGGGCACTCAGAGAGTGATTGTTATGCGAAGCGACGTGTCTAAGCTTCGAATAGCAATCAACGGAAGGTGAACCTTTGCAAGGAGGTACATGGCTCTTCCGTGGCTAGTGATATTACTACCGCCGTAATTCAGGGCATTCCGGTCGACGTCCTAATAGATAGTGGAGCGCTTGATGTGTCCTTAATCTCGTCAGACATATTTAAACATTTTGCTTGTTCGCGAAAGCCAACCTATCGTATCCTTAAAGGTATAGGTAGTAACGGGATTGTCGCTCACGAGTACGTTACTCTAACGGTCGAATTCTGTAAAATCTCGCTTGAGGTCTACCTCCGGCACCACCGCAAAGTCTACTTTGCGGTGGTGCCGGCATCATATATGAATACACCGTTAATTATTGGAACCGATGTGCTTAACAGAGATGGCGTGACATATATCAGAACAAAACACAAACAATTTTTGGCACATGCTTCAAACCCGATTTGCACTATAAATTCTGTTAAGTCAGTCGAGCTCTCCGATATTAACACACCTCTTCAAGGTGAAGAACTAAGCTTACTAGTTGAAACGATAAACGATTTTATACCCTTCTTCATATCTGGTACCGCTACCACAACGGTTACTACGGGCGGGATGCAAATTAATTTGACAAGCGACGTCCCCGTGGCATACCACCCCTATCGCTAATCCTATCAGGAAAAACTTAGGGTCAGGGAAATAATAAAGGATTTATTGCACAAAAATATAATCAGGGAGTCTAAGTCCGAATATGCCAGTCCTATAATCCTAGTAAAGAAGAAGGATGGCACGGATAGGATGTGTGTGGACTTCAGAGCGCTCAACCGCATCACTGTCAAGGATCGGTATCCCCTGCCCTTGATTGAGGATCATATTGACCGTCTCGGATGCTCGAAGTTTTTCACAGGCCTCGATATGGCCTCAGGCTTTCATCAAATATTAATAGATGAGGCCTCAGTCCATAAGACGGGTTTTGTAACTCCTGAAGGACATTAGGAGTACCTTAAGATGCCATTCGGTTTGTGCAATTCTCCTACCGTCTACCAAAGAATTATCAACAAGACCCTTCGAAGATTTATCGAGGCAGGCCAAGTTCTCATGTACATAGATGATGTCGTTATCATGAGTATGACAGCTAGTGAAGGAATTGATTTGTTACGAGAAGTTTTAAAAACACTAACAGAATCTGGATTTTCGATAAATCTCCGTAAGTGTTCGTTCTTAACCACCGAAGTAGAGTATCTTGGCCGCGTTATAACTCATGGTCAGGTTAGGCCGAGCCCTCGAAAGATTGAAGCTCTGGTTAATTCCCCAATACCAAAGAACGTAAAGCAGGTTAGGCAATTTCTTGGCTTAGCTGGCTATTTCAGGCGATATATTAAAAACTACGCCACAAAAACTGCAAGTATTTCTCGTTTGACCAAGAAAGATGTAAGATGTACCGTATTGTTGGGGTAATGAACAGGAGCAGATTCGTCAGGAATTAATTAAAATATTAACCAGCGAGCCAATACTTGCAATTTTTGACCCTAAGCTGGTAACTGAACTCCACACAGACGCGAGTAGCGCAGGTTACGGTGCCGTCTTGATGCAAGTACATGATGACGGTAGCAAACGTGTGGTGGCTTATTTCAGCAAAATCACACAAGGCGCTGAGAGCAGATACCACTCCTATGAGTTGGAGACGCTGGCGGTCGTCAGGGCATTGCAACACTTTAGGCATTATTTAATCGGCGTGGAATTTAAAATTATAACCGATTGCAATGCGCTGAAGTCCACTGAGCGCAAAAAGGATCTGCTCCCACGCGTTGCTCGTTGGTGGATTTAACTACAAGACTATAATTTCTCTATTGAATATAGAAAAGGCGTCATGATGTCTCATGCTGATTACTTGAGGCGGAATCCACCAGCAACGCAAGTCAATAATATTGAGAAGCTATAAAATTGGGCACAGATTGCACAAGCCGCTGACAATGAAACTGAAGTGCTTTTGCAAAAACTCAGAGATGACAGTCTTGACACACGACGTTACGTGTGCAAAAATGGCCTTCTATATTATCGTTACTCTCCGGTAGGTGAAGAGTCGAGGCTTTTATGCTTAATACCGAAGGGGCATAGGCTCAGCCTATTACGTATTTTCCACGACGAGCACCAACATATAGGAGCTGAGAAAACGTTGAACCTCATTCTCAAGCATTTTTGGTTTCCCGGCCTTAAGCAATTTGTTGATAAATATACGTCTCACTGTCTCGTATGTATGTCAAAGAAAAGGGTTCCCGGAGCCCCTTGTCAACCTATTACGTCATGGGAAAAGCCTGACGTACCTTTCCACACGATTCACATAGATGTGCTAGGCCCATTGCCTGAATCAAATGGTTTTAAATTTGTTCTAGTACTTGTAGACGCATTTACAAAATTTTGTCTTCTTTATGCATTGTACCGCCAGGACACTAATGAACTCAAACGTGTATTTGAGAATGCAATATCACTTTTCGGTGTACCTAAATTATTGATTTGTGATCGTGGCCGAATGTTTGAGGCTTCCGGTTTTACATGGTGGGTGCTCGAAATGGGCTGTGACATACGTTATGTAACGCCAGAAATGCAACACGCAAACGGCCAAGTAGAAAGATATGTGCGAACTGTTTTAAATCTCATTCGTGTTGAGAGTAGCAATAAAAATACTACCTGGTCGGATGCGCTGTGCAAAATACAATTAGTAATAAATGTTACTAAGCAAAAAACCACTCAGATGTCTGCTCTAAATTTGTTAATTGGATCCGTAGCGACCACTCCTGTTATTCGTGCGCTAGTCCGCGACGTAGCAATTGAAAACGCACAACCGAATCGTGAGGCGTGGCGAGAGATGTGCAGAGATAGAGCTAAGGATCTGCTGAAGAAAAATCAACACAAGCAAGATTTCTATGTAAACCGTCATCGACGTCCTTCTAAGACTTTCCAGGTGAACGACTGTGTATTCGTCATTAAGTACTCGCAATCCACCGGTAAACTAGACTCGGGGATGAGAGGCCCTTATCGAGTGACCACGGTGCTTCCAAGTGGCCGCTACGAGCTCAAATTATTGGGTGGTGCTCGTGGAAAAACCACGCAAGCAGCAGCACAGTACATGATACCCTGGAAAGGGGAGTGGTGTCCCGTGAGTTGCGCGGCTTTCTTTGAAAGCGAGTACCTACTGTTTTATTTTGTGCATAATAAGTGTCTTATGTTACAGCTTTTAGGTACGTTCCAAGTTCCAAAACGTGTGAATGTATGGAATGTACGAGGACTTGCCTGGTTATGAAAGGTCAGAGCACTCAGGGAGAGGTTCTGGTGGCAGTCCTGGCTGACATATAAGTATCGTGTGGGCGTTGTCCCGGCAGACACACTTTGCGTGTGTGGGCGTAGTCCCGGCAGACACACTATATGTGTGTGGGCGTTGTCCCTGCAGACACACTTTGCGTGTGTGGGCGCAGTCCCGGCAGACACACTATATGTGTGTGGGCGTTGTCCCGGCAGACACACTTTGCGTGTGTGGGCGCAGTCCCGGCAGACACACTGTATGTGTGTGGGCTTTGTCCCGGCAGACACGTTGTTACACGTGTGGACTTCGGTCCGGCAGACATATCATGTGATATGTGTAGGTTGTGTGTGATGTATGAGAATGCGAGTATGTGACGAAAATAGAGATGCCTGTGTTGGATGGTTATGAAAAAGTGACTGACGATTCTTATTAACTCGTATGATCCTTTGACAGAGGGCCTTAGTAGCGTGAAGTATGAAAGAATAGGCCATACTTGGTGAGTTAACAAATTATAAAACTAACTTATGTTTCTAGGCACAGATGACGAAAATGATGACGATGAGATTGCAGGACCCTCTGCGGCGCCTGCAGACCCTTCGCCTGCCACCGAAGATATTGCTGAAGACGTTGTAGAGGATGTCGCTGAGAACGTGCCCGCTGACGGTGCGCAGTCAGGAGAGGCCGTATTAGGATAATTAAGTTTCGTTTCATGCATTTAGTGACGTCATCTCACGAATCCTATAAAAGTGGGGATCGATCGCCTGTCAGGTCATTTGTGGCAGAGCTCACGATGCCCCACATTGAAAGCCAGACTAAACCGGCTCGCGGAGAGAGTGAAGGATGAGTTGAGGACCTACACCGCCGAGAGCTGGGAGCGCTTTATCGAGGACTCCAGCGACGACTGGCCGTCTATACATCGGCTATGTCGTCGCCTTACTAACACCCCAACTCCGGTACGCCCACTGCTACACGCCGACGGGACGCCGAGGTATAAAGCAGCGGACCGCGCGGCCATACTCGCTGAGCATTTAGAGAGCGTATTCGCGCCGAACCCGACTGCTGACTCGGAACACACCGCAGCAGTCGAGAAACACCTTCGAGACTACTTCGCCACGCCGATAGCTCCCGACGAGGACCCCATCCACTTCACCCCCGGCATGGTGCAACGAGTTATTCGGCAGACCCAGCCCCGGAAGGCTCCTGGGGCGGATGGGATACCGAACACAGCGCTGCGCCGCCTGCCGCACCGTACCGTGGCAGCGCTGGCGCGCCTGTTTACGGGGATCGTCCGTACAGGCGTCTTCCCTACATGCTGGAAGGAGGGACGGATAATTATGTTGCCCAAGCCGGGCAAGAACATATTGAAGCCTGAGAGCTATCGGCCGATCACTTTGCTGCCCACCATCTCGAAGGTGTTCGAAAAACTCCTGCTGCGGCACCTCACACCGCACATCACGCCCAGACCTGAGCAGTTCGGGTTCCGCGCCGAACACTCAACCACATTGCAGCTGTTGAGGGTACTGCACCGGATAGCGGCGGCGCGTAACAAACGCGAGCACGCCGTGGCAGTATTCCTCGACATGGAGAAAGTATTTGACCGAGTATGGCATTCCGGTCTGCTGTATAAGCTCTCGACCTCCACGGCGCCCCGCCGCATCGTGAAAACGGTCTCCTCGTTTCTGTGCAACAGGAAATACCGAGTGGTGGTGGAGAGAGAGGTCTCAGACCTCCATCCTATCGCCGCCGGAGTCCCGCACGGCTCGTGTCTCTCGCCTGTGCTCTACTCGCGTTTCACCGACGACATCCCTGTCGCCGAAGGCGCTGAGCTAGCTCTGTACGCTGACGACGCGGCGTACATCACCACCAGCATCAACGCCTACCACGCCGCGTCTAAGATGCAGCGTACCCTCCAGCTTCTCCCACAATGGCTGTCACAATGGCGGCTGTCGGTAAACGTGGGTAAGTCACAGGCGATACTTTTCAGCTCCAAGAGAGACCACCCACCACCACTCCAGCTCCAGGATGACTTCATCCCCTGAACAAGGACGGCGAAGTACCTGGGGGTCACACTAGACCGCCTACTCACTATGGAATCACACGTCCGTAGAGTCGTCGCGCAGGTACGCGCGACTAGGGCACTACTGCGTCCAGCGCTCTCATCCCGCCTCCCGCTGCGCGTGAAACTGGGGGTGTACAAAACTTATGTACGCTCCCGGCTCACCTACGCCCCACCTGCCTGGTACGCGCTCACTAGCGAAACCAACCGGGCCCGCCTCCGAGCGCAACAGTCGCTCACCCTCCGTACCGCGGTAGGTGCGCCACGCACCGTCCGCAACGCCGTCATACAGCGGGACACGCGTATGGAGAGCCTGGACGCCTACATCCGCCGCCTGTCAGTGGAGATGTTTGAGCGTGCCGACGCCTCGGCCTGGGACCACGTCTGGGACCTGGCCCCATGGCACACTCGCCCCCCGGACAAGAAGAAGCTGCCGCGAGATTTGCTCGCGTCACCCGATGACTCCACGGACAACACGGTCACCCCCAGGTGACCGCCGCCCTCGCAACACTACACTCCATTCCCTCTGTTGCAGGTGACCGCCCCTTTCCGCGCGACATCTGCGCGTATGATCAGCATACGTGCATCATGTGCGCGCGCTGGCGACCACCGCAACAGCGGACGCCTACAACTCGACGCCTTCACACCCACTACACCACACACCAACACACATCGACATCCACAGGGCCGCACATTAGTAAGTCTCTGTCTGCGTCGCTGGCTTCATGGAGCTGGGCCTCCCTCGGTTCGCCGGGGGTCTCACCCGGCTCGTGTTGACCACCCGGACGGCGTGAAGACCGAAGCGGCCCTGTAAACACGACGACGACACTCACCGGGCACACAAAGCCCACCCCAAACACCTGCCCTTTATTTAAGGGGCAGCGATGATTCCGCAGGCTGAGGGCACATCGCCCTGAATCCGCTTCCGCCAACCCTCTAGGGGGTTGCGTGAGGACTCGACTGTGTCAGGTCATTTGCTGGTTGGCTTTCGTACGGAAAGGTTGTCGTGAGGTGTCGGCGCTATTTGCGGTGAGTCATTTTTATAGTGACTACCTACTTTTTGATTATTATTTAATCGTGTGTAATTAATGGCTGTTTTTCTGTTAAGATTATTAATCTTGTGTTGATTATTTGTTACCGTCACAATCTGTTTAAAATTAAAAGGTTAAAATACATGATTATAATTAGTTAGTGTCGCTCGTTTGTTTTTTTTAATAAAATCCATCTTCTGATCCTAAAACTAGTGATAGCTATTTGGCTGTGATAGTTTTCCTTTTAAATTCGTTATAAGTAGTACATTTGTGATTTTTTTTCACCTCTTCCAAATTAATAGTTTAGCCGGCAGAGGGGGGGGGGGACACTTGAGTCTAACAATTTTTTTCACTTCAAAGCTTGATATTTGACAAACCAATCACTTGATCGAAAAATGATTTGAGCAAACTAATAATATTTTTTTAAAACCTATCCAATGATACCCCACATGATGGGGTATTCAACCAAAAAAAAATTCATCCTCACTATATATGTAGGGGAGATACCCTTAAAAAAAATATTTTCCTAAGTTTTATTCTACAGTTTTGTTGCAATATCTTATGTCTATATTCCTGTCAAATATCAGCTTTCTAGCACCAGGCGTCTTTGAGCTAGGCTGCGGACGGACAGACGGACGGACATGACGAAACTATAAGGGTTCCTTGTGGACTACGGAACCCTAAAAACACCCTAATTTCAATAGGGAAGACGGTTGGAATGTTCTTCCAGTTTGGGACCCTATCATAAGGCTAATGAAACCCATGAAGGACAAAGTCATCAGAAGACCTAAGGACACTGTAAGCTCATTCAGCGTAAATAGCAACACCAATAGCTGAAAAATGTTCGGGTACTTTGAGATAACTTATACATTCAAGAGAAAGACAAATATCACCTCAGTCTGCCGTGACCACGAATCCTGTAAAGAATTCGCAACGTTATCTGGTAATAAATTAAAAATGTAGTTTCTAGATCATTCAGTTTAAATTTAATATCTAAGTGAAACCAATATAACGCGATAAAATTTGTTAACTGTAGTTGAATTTCAATGTGTTACATTCTCGTAAACCCAAGAAGATAAAATTGTAAAATAAGTCATAAATCTAGATTAAATTATGACATAATACATTGTTAACCAGTTACTTTCTTCAGTTTATTATAATGTATTTTACGGAAACTAGACAAAAAATACTTAACAAACCATAACCATGCAAAATACACGGCAAAATAAAACACGATAAAACCAAGCCATTGAGAGAACGCACCTCGAAATTTGAAACAAGGCATAAAGTTTTATTTACAAGCACAATGGAGATATAATGAGAAAGAAAAGGCATGTTCAAGCACCCAGGTAAATATTCAACAGCTGGATTTCAACAAATATTTTATTCCAACTTGGATATAATGCAAAATAAACTTCACTTTGTCAGTAATCTAGCCAAATTAATTTCACAGTAAAATAAATATGATGGCACTAAAATATTCATGACGAAAGACGAGACCAAATTTTTCTGGACTTCAGTTTAATTTTAGTAAGACTGTAGATTCGTAATTAAGTGGAAATTTTGTAATGAACGAGACTTTAACTAGAATTTTTGGTATCAACATTCAGGTTTGAATTTTAGTAAGACGAAATTAATTTAGAGTATGCCTCTAGGTGAAATTACTTTAAAACGTAATGGAAAAAGTATTGCGGAAAGCAAGATGTATGAACACTGAATGAGGCTTTCTAAGTGCTCGTTGAAGTTATTATTATAATTATGCTAGTTTTGGTGTATTTAGTAATATCTAAAGTCTTATAAAATTTCACACATGATCATCTGAACCTTAAATATAATAAAACAACTGGGACTAGACACAGAAATATGGTCTTAAACGCTAATTAGAGTTTAACGCTTAAGTGGTTTTTAAAATTAATACTGATGCTTAAAATAATACTGGTAAGCTGAAGGAATGTTTATTGAAATATTGACCAAACTATCTAGAAATAGTAGTAGAAGAAGAAGAATCACTGCGGAGATAGCCGTGACCCAGTAGAGGACACGGCGCTGCACACCTTGGTGGAATGCCCTGCTTGGGCATCGCAGCGCCGGGACCTAGTCGCGGCGATAGGAGTGGTCGAACTCTCGCTTCGGACCTTGATTCGTTCCATGGTCCGGCGCGAGATGTGTTGGGACGCCGCCGCCTCCTTTTGTGAGACGGTGATGTCGATCAAGGAGGCGGCGGAGCGGGATATCAAAATCAAAATCAAAATCTTTTATTCAAAATTGGCTGGTAAACAGCTCTTTCTGAACGTTAAATTTTACAATAGACAGTCCCCCAAAAAGCCCAACCCTTCACTGCTTCCTATGTGTTTTCGCTAGGAAGAAGAAGCAGCGCAACAAACTCCCTAGCAACACAGTACTGTCTGCGTATTTAAATAAGAAGTTATACATTATAATAAAAAAATAATAATATCACATTTCAGTTAACATGATAGCTATCACACAACCTGTCTAGAATTACCGTAGCCAGGCAGGAAGGTGTATCAGAAGTGCGCAGTGGAAGGTGTAATACATCTACCTGACCACGATAGACAATATATCCAGACACAATGCACTGCGTTGCACAGTGAGTAAAGTATTGAGTAGGTACATGAAAATTTTACCTTATATATCCTGGTGATGTTCTTGAAGTGGACCTATAGATTAACTTATAATTTTGGCCAAAATAACATGAGAATCAATAGATACCAGTTTACAATTCGGCGAAGTCCTTCTCCAGACCACGATGCACGTTTGCGGTTCACAAAACTTTTCACAAAAATGTTCAATATGTCATCAATTTACAACAAACTTTGCCGGAAGTCAAAAGCGGCAATTACGTATTAAGTTAATTACAAGTTGATTCAATTCGCGTTAATTCAAAGGGCGATCAATTTAATTTAGGTACAAGGCACGCGAGCTTGCAAACGGCGAGTTAATTTTTTCAAGGAAGCGAACGGAAGTGACAGTTCAGTGTGACAATTGTCAGAAATTTTCAATAGACTAAACAAAATGTTACTCAATCGATCTAATCGATTTGACTTATAATAAAAACTAATTCTATTTCAAACATCCACCCGCCCCGGACCAGCCTACCGGTCCGCTAATCGGTTGGTAGACGTGACAATGTTGCAACCGCTCTCCTCAGAATCGAACCGTCCACCAAGACCTCAGCAAATCGGGGAATTCCATCAGCCCCAGTTACCAAACGAAGGATGTGCCCCCTGCGCCATCTGAGTGGCGGAAGGTTAGCCTCCTTGATCAAAACGAGATCAACAATCTTGGGTGGATCGGTCTTGTCGGTCCACTTAACGCGTTGCTGGAGTATGTGCAAATATTCCAAGTTCCAGCGTTTCCAAAAGCTCTGAGTAATCTGCCGTACCAATTCAAAACGCGAGAGACGACCAGGTCTCATATCAATGTAGGGGTACTCAGGCAAGGCGACAAGTGGACGACCAATCAAAAAATGGCCCGGCGTAAGGGCCTCCAAATCATTCGGATCTGAGGAGATCGGGCACAATGGCCGAGAGTTCAAAACGGCCTCAATCTTACAAAACACAGTTGCGAGTTCCTCAAATGTAAGGACAGACTCACTGATTGTCTTGCGCAAGTGTGTTTTGGCCGATTTTACGGCGGCCTCAAATATACCACCCCAGTGTGGACAATTTGGTGGGGCAAACAACCAATTTATCCCACGTCGGGCAAGCCTATCACCTATATCAGCTTTGTTGGTTTCAAGGAAATTAACAACATCATTCAAATAATTATAGGTGCTCTTGAAGTTAGTGCCGCAGTCAGAACGGATCAAGGAAGGCATCCCTCTGCGGGATACAAATCTGTCAAATTTGGCTACAAACGCCTCGGTCATAAGCGAGGAGACCAGTTCTAAGTGTACGGCCTTTGTGGAGAGACAAACAAAAACACACACGTAGGCCTTAACAGTCTTGCTGTTTCGAAGTGTCGACGTTTTCACCAAAAAGGGACCTGCGAAGTCCGTGCCAACACCGTCAAACGTCCTGCTCTCAGTTACGCGATCTGCCGGCAAGTCCCCCATCAACGGCTGCATGGTAGAAGCCTTGAGCTTATAGCAAGGGATGCAGCGAAAGACTACACTATGAATAATTCTTCGGGCAGACAAGATCCAAAATTCGCGTTGCAAAATGGCGAAGAGCGCATTACAACCAGCATGCGAATTTTTAAGGTGACGGTCAGTTACCAACAAACGCACCAAATGACCGTCCTTGGGTAACAACAGGGGGTGACGTGCTCCGTAAGGGAGGTTGGCGTTCTTGAGACGCCCTCCAACGCGCAAGAGACCCGTATCGTCCAAAAAGGGGTTCAATTTAGATACAGCGCCCGATAATTTCAATTTCCCTGATTTAAGGATAGCAATCTCCTTCTCAAAATGCGCCAATTGCACAGAACGAACCCAAAAGGTGAGGGACTCCTGTCGTTCCTGTGGTGAGAGAAACGGTGTCAGTCGTTTCTGTTGTGGGTGCCTAAAATTAAAAACAAAACGCTTTATCCAAGCAGTGACACCTAACAACTTGTCGAGGGAGCTGTAACGATTTTACAAAAAATCGGGGTCGAAGGCGCATTCCACCTTTTCAAGAGCGAGTGTTCGTAGACCCGGCAAATTAGAAGTATTCAAAACTGGCATTCGAGGCCAATCAGTTTCTGGTCGACTCAACCATTCCGGACCCCACCACAGCGAATGACCTATCAAACTAGGTGTCAAGCATCCGCGCGAGGCACAATCAGCGGGGTTGAGCTCACCTGGCACGTGTCTCCAAACAAGTTTGACTTCGGATTTCTGGATTTGGGAAACGCGATTAGCGACAAATACCTCCAAGGTGTGGACAGAAGCCTTCAACCAACAAAGAACAATTTGGCTGTCTGTCCAGGCGTAGGTCCCATTAATACAAATGCTTTTACCCAAAGTGTTAGACACGTGGTTCAATAAACGTACAAGTAGAGCTGCTCCCGAGAGCTCCAATTTCGGAATGGTCAGAGATGTCCGAAGGGGTGCAACCTTGCTCTTCGCCATGATCAGGGAAACTCTCACCTGACCTGAGGCACTGACTGTGCGCAAGTACACCACGGCCGCGTGAACACGTTCCGAGGCATCACAAAACCCGTGAAGGGTGGCCTTGTACTTCCCGGGAGGAAGGATGGGACGAGGCAAGGCGATCTCGTTGACGGCAGGAAGTGAGGATACAAAGGAGGTCCATTCCTCAACAAGAGTGCCGTGTAGAGGTTCGTCCCAGGTCAATCCTGCTGTCCAAAGCTTCTGCAAGAAGCATTTTGCCCAAAATATGATAGGACAAATCCAACCGTTCGGATCAAAGGTTCTGGCTACAGTAGACAACACGAGACGTTTAGTCCAAGAACAAGGCCATTTCAAGTCTACGTTGTACGTAAAGATGTCTTGGACTGGTCTGTACTGAACGCCGAGAACAGCCATCATGGCGGGGTTGTCAACAATCTCAAACAAATGCGGATCCTGCTGATGATCTTCTGGCAAGCCTTCCAAAAGCGCTGGTGAGTTGGAAATCCATTTGCGCAACTCATAACCAGCGGAGGCCAAAATACCTATCAATTCGTCCCGCACGAGTATCGCCTCGTCCGCTGTGGAGGCACCCGAGCAAATGTCATCGACGTAAATATCGTCTTTCAAGATGGCGGAGGCTCGTGGGAAACGTAAGCCTTCTCGGTCTGCGAGCTCCCAAAGAGAACGTATTGCCAAATAGGGGCTCGACCTTAACTCGTACGTATTAGTATTGAGCTCGTAGACGACCATGGGATCACGAGGAGACTCTCTCCAAAGGATCAGCTGGAAGCGACGGTCATCAGGGTGGATAATAGTCTGCCTGAACATCATTTTTATGTCGGCTACAAAGACAACCTGATGTCGTCGGAAGCTACTGATGACGTCACAAAGGTCCTTGACCAACTTGGGACCAGAATACAAGCACTGGTTCAAGGATACGCCTGTTGAAGTCTGCGCAGAACCATCAAATACTGTGCGCAGCTTCCCAGTTAATGGCTTCAATACCGCATGATGCGGGAGAAAGTAGTGCTCCACCGAACGCCAATCCAAATTTGACACAGACATGTGTCCCAACTGTTCATATTCCCTCATGAACTCAATGTACTTCTGTCTGAGCTCCGGATCACGACCCATGCGGCGCTCCATGGCCAACAACCTCTTTTCGGCTAAAGGTCGTGACTCACCAAGCGGAGGCCGAACAGACAGGAAGGGTAGCCTCGTAATGAGCCGACCAGAACGGAGTCGACCAGTGTTGTTCTGGAAGAACAGCTCGCACTCCTCATGTTCTGGATTCAAACGGGCAGCTTGAGGGGGCTCCTCTACCTCCCAAAGCCTCTGAACCGTTTCAGAGAGAGCGGAGCCTACAGCCAACAAATTATCAAGTTCGGGTGGAGGGGGGTCCCTAGGTACAGGTCCCATCAAAGCAAATCCAAATATGGTCGGGATGGCAGTCAAACCATTTGGCACCAAGACCCGTTTCCCACCAATCAAAATTCCACCGAGGACATCAGAGCCAATCAACAAGTCGATTTGTCCCGGTGTGTCAAATTTGGGGTCTGCCAGTTCCAATCCCGATGTCAAATTCAGCACAGCAGCAGGTAGCTGCTTCTGTGGGTGCATACCCAAAATATTCTTCAACACAATAGCCGAGGTTTTAATCCTCGGGTGTGAAGATTCAACAGGGCCAAACAAAACCTTAACTCGCCCTTCAACATTAGAGGCTACGTCACCTATGCCCCGTATACAATTTGGAAAAGAGCCCATATTCAATTTAACCTGCCCTACCAAATAAGTGGAAACAATGCAACCTTGTGAACCTGTGTCCAATATAGCACGGACAACAACCGAGGTCCCCGTGGGTCCCTAGACCCTAACAGCAACCGTTGGTAGGATAACGGTCTCAATGGGGGAGGTTGGCGTTATAGGGCAGGGGTCAATGACCTATTGTTGCCTGGGCGGCGACCGTTGGCCAGGACCTGGCAAGTCAAAATGAGGGTGCGGCTTGAAGTCCTCAAAAGCGCGATGACTCGATCCGCGCGCCATCTGTGGGGGGTCATAATGACGCACCCGCCCAAAACGAGGTGGGCGCGAGTCAAGGCGGGGACGCTCCGCCAAAGGAGGGGAATACCTGGGGCAGCAGTCATGGTGCTGGTGACGCTGGGCGGTCGCACATTCAGGTGCGCGAGAGAGAGGAGGCGTGCGCACGCTACGGTTCTCCAAGCGGGGTGAGTGGCGATCAATTGAGCGAGGCGACTCTCGGCTACGCGCCGGTGAGCCTCGGCTGCCACCTTCAAAACACCCGCCCGTGCGTGGCGTCGGCTGGTTAGACAAGCGGCCTACCTCTCTGGCATTCATGCAGAGAATGTCCAAATGCTGTCCTCCACAGTGAGGACAGGGGCGAGGGTTTGGGCAGTCTCGCTGGTAGTGGGACCCCAAACAAGAGAAGCAAAGGCGGCGGGCATTCGCGATGCGCCTACGAGAGGCGACATGAAGGTCCAAGAATGCCCTACAACTGGCCGTTCTGTGCCCCGTGACCTTGCAGTAGGAGCACTCCGCTGGGCTCTGCGTGACCGCAAAGCGAGGAGGGCGCCAGTCAACATTGGCTCGGGTGTGAACGCGAGCCTGCTCCTTGACCTTGGGCGGCTGCGACTTAGCCGGCGTGTCACCACCGGAGTTGTCCAAGACCCGGCACTCATCCTCCAGGAACTTCTCCAGGTCAGCAAAGGGGGGCAGATGGGTCGCGCTATCCCCACCAAAGCGCTGTTCAAAACGCGACCTCAGGTCGGCAGGCAGCTTCTTCAGCACAATGTGCACCAATAGATAAGACCATTGGTCTACGGGCAGGTCAAGGCACTTAAGTGCGTTGATGGCCACCAAGAGCGGGTTCAACAGTTGGGTGCGCAACCCAGAGACCCGGGTGAGCGTCGGCAAACCCAAAATCTGCTCGATGTGCGTGTCGGCGAGGCCACGCTTATTATGGTACCTACGGGTAATTAGGTCCCGAGCCGTCTGGTACGCCTCGTCAGACACGGGCAGATGCTGGATGAGGTCCTTAGCCTCCCCATCCAGAACCGACATTAGATAGGCCAACTTTTGTGCCGGCCGAAGGTCAGCCCTATCATTGACTAGGCTGTCGAACAAATTAATGAAGCCCAGGTAGCTTCCTAGGCAGCCATCAAAATGGGGGAGGTCCAAAGTAGGGAGCCTACTCACCAGCCCCGGTGCTGACCTAGGAAGCTCCTGCTTCAGGCCGGGTTGCCCTTCCCTATCGGCAACTAGTTGTCTCGCAGTATTGGAGACAGCATCATACAGGTCTAAGACCTGGGCATAGTCTTCGCTGACCTTATTTCGCTGGTCAGCGGTGAAATCATTGATTGACACTTCAAGACAGCAAGTGCTGAAAGTGCGGAATTGCTGTTCCACACTTGCCAGGCGATCGTCAATCCGCTCGTACCTTTGTAGTAAGGCCTGCTGGCGATCAGGCCGGTTCACTAAGGCACTGGCCGAGGCAAACCAGCGCAAATCTGATGCAATGGCACCAGCAGCCGCACGCAAGTCCTTGATAGCTGACATAATCAAAATTTCAAAAGAGCCCGGACAAGCGTTAAATACAATTAACAATCAAAACTTAATTTTTCTTAATTCTTTGAAACCAACAAAGTATTAGCCTGTTTACTGCAAGTGCAGGCAAGTGACAGGTATCTACTGTCCAACAAAATTAATAATTTCAATATATATTGACACAAAACAAAGTCAAAGTTATCAAAGTTGAACCTTCGAATAAGTTAATTAAAGTTATATATTCAAATAAATTAACTAATTACTTGCAACAGACAGACTGGCTGTATTATTTGAGATATACAATAGTAAGTAAGCACAGAATATGTGTTACCTAGCAATATTATCTATATTATAACAAAACAAAGTTTATTAATGTGACCCGCCCAAGTGGCAAGGTCAAGTTAGATTATTACAATGTTAATGAATATATGCAATAAACTAAATTTACTAAATTTATTGATACATACAGCTGTTATGTATCCAAACAAACTGACTTATTAATGCAACAACAAATTTAAGTTAGATTTTCCAACAATACAAATCAACAATTACTGATTGAGGTTATGTGACAATGTGTTTCAAATTATCTAGGTCAACTTATACAATTAAATATTATGTATTTTAGACAATAACTGACCTGACAAACACTACAATCCTGTCTACAAGGTGATATATATAGCTCATACAACACCAATCTGAGTTCAGATACAATCAACGGCTAAGATACAAGTTTACAATATAGGCACAGTTAACCACGCTCTGCTACCAAAAATATGTCTAGAATTACCGTAGCCAGGCAGGAAGGTGTATCAGAAGTGCGCAGTGGAAGGTGTAATACATCTACCTGACCACGATAGACAATATATCCAGACACAATGCACTGCGTTGCACAGTGAGTAAAGTATTGAGTAGGTACATGAAAATTTAACCTTATATATCCTGGTGATGTTCTTGAAGTGGACCTATAGATTAACTTATAATTTTGGCCAAAATAACAAGAGAATCAATAGATACCAGTTTACAATTCGGCGAAGTCCTTCTCCAGACCACGATGCACGTTTGCGTTTCACAAAACTTTCCACAAAAATGTTCAATATGTCATCAATTTACAACAAACTTTGCCGGAAGTCAAAAGCGGCAATTACGTATTAAGTTAATTACAAGCTGATTCAATTCGCGTTAATTCAAAGGGCGATCAATTTAATTTAGGTACAAGGCACGCGAGCTTGCAAACGGCGAGTTAATTTTTTCAAGGAAGCGAACGGAAGTGACAGTTCAGTGTGACCATTGTCAGAAATTTTCAATAGACTAAACAAAATGTTACTCAATCGATCTAATCGATTTGACTTATAATAAAAACTAATTCTATTTCAAACACAACCTATTGCCATTTATTTAGTTACGTACCTACTTAAGACTTGAAAATTGAGAATAATGACTAACACTTAGCCTCCAAAACAAAATGACAAGTAGGGTGTAACCGCACACATGTTAAATATCATGTTGTTATGTAATCACTGCTCAGTCAAATCACGTTACAATGCATTAATTAGGTAGGTACCAAAACAATTGGAACAAATTGCAAATAAACTCATAAATCAGCAAGTCAAAAGCTGTATCCTGTCCAGCAGATCGACCAGTCACCACAAGCAGCACCCGTTCACGAGTATAACGCAATGATCAGCCATCACCCTCCTCAACCATATTAGAGGGAAGTGGGTGACCCGACCACCGACGCTACCGCCTGCAGTGACAGTACAGTGAGCATGACGAACCTACTTTCCAAGACAAGCCATTCGAACTTACATTAGACTAAAATAAATCTATCCGACATTATTAACGCACTATAACATATCTAAAAGAGCAGAACGTCAACAAATAAACGCATAATTGAATTAAAAAAAATGTCAAAGTGTATTTAAAAATTAAATGTCAAATAAAATAATGACGCAAACAAATATACATGTCAAACAGAGAATCTTATAGTATCTTCTTGGGTTTACGCGAATGTTACACATTGAAATTAAACTACAGTTTACGGATTTTATCGCGTTGTATTGGTTTCACTAAGTTATTACATTTGAGACTAAAGATCTAGAAACTATATTTTTAATTTATTACTAGCCAACGTTTCGAATTCTTTACAGAATTCATGTTCACGGCAGACTGAGGTGATATTTGTCTTTTTCTTGAATGTATAAGTTATCTCAAAGTATATATCTCCGAATATTTTTCAACTACTGGTGTTACTATTTACGCAGAATGAGCTCACAGTGTCCTTAGGTCTTCTGGTGACTTTGTCCTTCTTGGGTTTCATTAGCCTTATGACAGGGTCCCAAGCTGGAGGAACATTCCAACCATCTTCCCTATTGAAATTAGGGTGTTTTTAAATTTCAATAGCCTTTCATATCATCCTTGGAAGAAAACGATGTCCTCCCATACATCAAGGGCGTGACCGACAAAATTGGCTACATCTTGAAGCGAGCTTCTATCAAAACTTACTACAAGCCGCCAACGAAGATCAGTCAATTATTACCATCTGTCAAGTGTCAGTTACCCTTGCAAGAGGCCGCTGTCTACAAAATTGACTGTGAATGTGGGCTCTCATACATTGGACAAACCAAGAGAAGCATAGGCATTCGACTCAAAGAACATATAGCTGACATAAAACATAAACGCTCAACAAAGTCTGCTGTGTGTGAACATGTGGAACAAGGACCCAACCACTACCTGCGATTTGATGAACCACAGATACTCGCAAAAGAACATCGTTTTCTTCCAAGGATGATACGAGAGGCTATTGAAATTAAAAAACACCCTAATTTCAATAGGGAAGATGGTTGGAATGTTCCTCCAGCTTGGGACCCTGTCATAAGGCTAATGAAACCCAAGAAGGACAAAGTCACCAGAAGACCTAAGGACACTGTGAGCTCATTCTGCGTAAATAGTAACACCAGTAGTTGAAAAATGTTCGGCGATATATACTTTGAGATAACTTATACATTCAAGAAAAAGACAAATATCACCTCAGTCTGCCGTGTACATGAATTCTGTAAAAAAATCGAAACGTTGGCTAGTAATAAATTAAAAATATAGTTTCTAGATCTTTAGTTTCAAATGTAATAACTTAGTGAAACCAATACAACGCGATAAAATCCGTAAACTGTAGTTTAATTTCAAGAGAATCTTATGTCAAAAATAAAGTTAATCAAAATTCAAACATATGTCAAACAGTATGTATATAAAAACAATTAAATATAAAGCTGTACACAACAACTGGAACAGTAAGTATTGAACTTGTCTACCAAGCATTCTTGTCCTTGAAATAATCATCTATTGAGTAATATGCTTTTTTTAACAAACAAGTTTTAACTTCAGTTTTAAAGGAATTTAAAGGTAACTGACAAAAATGAGTTGGTAATTTATTATACATACGTACACCTAGCCCCATGAATGTATTATGAACTTTATGTAATCGAAGATGAGGCACGCACAATTTATGTTTATTTCTAGTGTTTATATTATGGACATCACTATTTTTACTATACGACTCAATATTTTGTTTAATGTACATTAAATTGGCAAATATATATTGGGAAGGTACAGTTAGGATTTCAATTTCTTTAAATCGATCCCTAAGTGACACCCTCGGCCCTAACTGATGAATAGCACGGACTGCCCTTTTTTGCAAAATAAATACACTGTCAATATCTGCAGCTTTTCCCCATAGAAGAATACCATAGGACATAATACTATGAAAGTAACTAAAATAAACTAGACGAGCCGTATCGACGTCGGTTAACTGTCTAATTTTTCTAATAGCGTATGCAGCCGAGCTAAGTTTCCCAGTAAGAGCCAATATGTGTGCTCCCCATTGCAATTTATTATCTACTGTTATACCTAAGAAAACAGTGTTATTTACTGGTTCTATAATCTCCTCGTTAAGTGCTAAGTTAGGTCCCAGATTCTTTACGTTTGGCAATACAAATTTAACACATTTAGTTTTCTTAGAATTTATTAGCTGTAAACCAGTGTGTGACTTTAGTTAGCGCTCCATTTACTTCGTCAAAGTATTCCTTATTTCTATCAACCTTGAAAATTGAAGACGTATCATCTGCAAAAAGAACAACGTCACACAAGTTATTCATGTAATAAGGCAAATCATTTATATAAATTAAGAACAAAAATGGTCCCAGAATGGACCCCTGTGGAACACCTAATTGCACTGGTAACCCGGAAGAATGAGCTCCATTTACATCCAAATGTTGTACTCTACCTTTCAGATAAGAATTAATGACTCTAAGTGCCAAATCTCTGATACCGTAATGTTTCAGTTTGCGTAAAAGTGTATCATGATTTACGCAATCAAAAGCCTTAGAAAGGTCACAGAAGATACCTATAGCATTTTGCGACTGTTCCCAAGCATTGTACACATGCTTAAGTAAAGCTACTCCTGCATCAGTCGTAGATCGACCCTTAGTAAATCCGTACTGTTCAGTATGTAGGAGGCTGTTAAGATTAAAATATTGTAGTAATTGCTTAAGTAGGAGTTTTTCAAAAATTTTACTGAACGCTGGTAACACTGAAATGGGTCTGTAGTTACCAATATCAGCTTTGCTGCCAGATTTAAAAAGTGGAATAATTTTGCTGTATTTCATAAGATCTGGGAAAGTTCCTGAATTAAGGCAGTGGTTGAATACTACAGTTAAATACGGAGCTACTAGGTCAATAATTGTTTGCAAAACTGTTACAGAGATGCCCCATAAGTCACCTGTCTTTTTAGGCTTAAGAGACTTGAAGGTATTTAAAATGTCAGTTGAATTAATTGGCTGAAATCTACAAATACACGTTATTTCTGGCATATTATTAATCAAATATGTTGCAGCTACACTAGAAGAAGCATCTAAACCCTTCGTAACGGATAACGGTATGTGCGAAAAATAATTATTAAATTCTTGAGCTACATCTTCATCTTCGCGTACAATTTTAGTGTCAAACTTCAATTCAAACTTATTGTTATTAATTCTAATTTGCCAGTTTGTTCGTAAATAACTTTCCAAGTAGTTTTAACTTTGTTATCCGATTGCTTTATTTTGTTACTCAAAAACATGGATTTTGCTATAAAACAGACATTCTTAAATAATTTTGAATATTTTTTAACGTATTCAATAAACTGTGGATTAAAATTGTAGGATTTTATAGCATATTATTCATATAATTTAGCTCTACTCACATGTATACCAGTAGTGGCCCACTCATTAAATCTTTTATTGCTACCTATTTCTACAGTTTTTTCTTTAAATACATTTTTGAAAGCGTCCTTGACAACTGTAAAAAGCGACTCATATAAAACATCGGGGTTGGTGTATTTTAAAATTGAGGAGTTCACACTGGATAGTATTTTGTTTTTGAACGAATTACAACGAGCGTTTGTGATAGGTCTGCAGGTGATTTGTGACGAGATCTTGCTGGAGTAACTAACAAACTTGGCTAACTGTCCACAGTGATCAGACGAGAGCTCGTCAAGGATTACAGTGCTTGACGCAGTAACATCACTAAAAATATTATCTAGACAAGTTGAAGAAGTAGCGGTTACTCTAGTTGGTTCAAAAAAGAAATAGTTTAAATTAAAAGATTTAAATAAATTTATCAATCTTCCACTTAAAGGCGATACTTCCAATAAATTGACATTAAAGTCACCACATACTACTATTTTTTTACTATTACATTTTATACGCTGTAAAACGTCTTCCATAGTCAGTTCAAAAATATTAAAGTCACCTGCGGGGGGGCGGTATACGCAAATTATAACAAAATAATCAAGTTCAATACATGATAGTTCAACACAGCGCTCCACAGAAAGTTTAACTAAGTCATTACGTTCTTTACACTTTAGAGTATTATGAACCAAAATTAACGAGCCACCATGTATAGCTTCCTTCCTTGTGAATGCACTTTTAACAGTAAAATTGAAATTATTTAACAAAACTAATTCATTACATTTTTTCCAGTGTTCAGTTATGCACATGATATGAACATTTCTAAAGTCTAAAAATAAATCTAACTCTAACTCTTTGCCTGAAAGGCCCTGAATGTTCTGATGTACAACATTCAAAAAGTGTGGCCTGCCAGTTGTCTCAACTTGTAGTTTAAATTACAGGTTGATTCAATATACTGATTAGTAGAAATACTAATGTCTGTAACTGCAGTAGTTACACTATGTTATATAAAACACAGTAAATATTATATGCAAATAACTTAGCAATCTGTCGCTTAAAACTAAAAGAAACATACATAATATCTTTAGTCAAAATAAAATTTCTAACAAAGATGTTAGTATCAAAATAACTTAAATACTTTTGGCAAGATGACTGGGTTATACAATTGTACATTAACAAATTTAAGTTATGTATGTGCTTGTTCTGTTCTATATTTAAATTTTGTGAATAAGGCAGTGCACATATAATAAATTTACAGCTATAATAGGGATAGGGAGCCCACGCGACCTGTCTCCACCCGCAGAACCGGGCGTCGTCGCCGGAGGGCGCTCAACGATCTCCGGCCACCGTGAGTACACGCCAGCGGGCGTCGGGCCTGTTTTTGACTGCCCGCCGTCCGCTAGGCCCGAGAGGCGGCGCACGTGTTCCGCGTGCGCCTCTCGTAGCGTTAGTAGACTACGTCGTTCTTGCCCGCTCTTTGTATGAAAGAGGATGTATGAGGACAAATTATGATGTATGCAGATGGATGCATGCGAGGGACGCGGCCTGCTTCGGCGGGCCAGCTCAGGTGGGGTCGCGGCAGTTATACAAACGTAGTTCCCGTGACCCTGCCAATCAATGGGATCGGATAGAGGAACACCATGGTGGTTTTAGTGGGTAGTCCCGGCGCTTCTCGTCGGGGAGTCACCACACTCTCCCTAGACTGAGCCCCTTTAGGGGCCCAGCCTGGGGGGGTCAGCCCGTAAATTGTTTGGTTACCAACATGAGTCAAAAAAAAAAAGTAGAAGAAGAAGAAAGGCATTTATTTCGACAACATACATGAACTTAATAAATACATTTTATACCTTATAATATGACATAGGTTACATATTTTTTTGTAAACACATTGAAAAGTAACAGTATGCATGTTGTGAAAACGAGAATAGTCGTGTATTTGCTACTAGAGATAAAAATTTGACTTAAGCTCCAAATAAAAAAGGTATATTGGGCTCAGCCATTCATTATAAAAGAGCATCTTCACACAATTTTATCAACAAAACAGCCTACAATAATGCAGAAGTCAAGGGCCGTAATTCATTTCACCAGACAAAAGGGCACTGCAAGCCCTAATTTACATTTGAATACGAAGGTTTATTGCATTAAAATAATAATCTCGGTCCTCTTCACATTAAGCCGTCGGATTTCAGTCCGTTTGTCATTTCTGTGACCTATTTTGAGTCAAAATGGCACTTCAACACGGTGCGCAATCTTTACACACTTGTGAATTCACAGAACTTGTGTAAAAGGGATTTAATATGTACTAATGGGTATTCCGTTCGTCTTTCAGAGTGCATACGTACGAATGTCTGGCGAAACAGAATATTTAGTCATTTTACTAATAGTTTTCTTTTGTGTTTATCTGGTGTTCTGATTAATGTGTTACTATGCGTTCATTACAGTGAAAAAGAAAATAAAATGTTGCTTTTTATGGCGCGATAGAAAACTCTTGTATGAATCTTTGCCACCGAAAATTGAGTTCAACTCAAAGTTGAGCTTTCAGTCTTGTGGAGAGAATCGTCACGACTATTGAATGAATTTTATGCGCTAAAAACTGATGGGTATCTTTACTCTCTGATGGGTTTCGTGAATCTAGCTTAGTATGGCATGGCATATATCCGACTGTGCAGGGAATATACTTATGATTATTTAACGGAATGTGATAAATTGTTACTGTTTATCTACTGGAAAAGGTAGTGGAAGATATAGATAATTCTAAAAACTAGCATAAGCAAAAAATAATGAACATCGTAAATCAGTTTGAAAGCAAAAGACTAGGTGGAATCGTTTTACTAAAAGGATAAATAAAAGGGTCCGTTTTTCATATCCGTTCGATGCAAGCTGCATTCCGTTGGCAATTTGCTTCACGATTATTTTAAATAGAACGCCATTGACTTTTTCCAGTTACTATTTATTTATTTTAGAATAGAATATTTATATCGTGAAACATGTGTTGTACAGTACACGTTTTAGCTTGCATGCAAGTTGTTACAGAGATAAGCTTCGTTCTACATGTTTTGCCAGTTACGGCGTACAAAATGTTTACTTATTATTACAAAACAATCTAATATTAAGCACTTTGATTTTTTTTAACTAAATTTGTACAATAAATAACAATAATAAAATAAAGATGAAAATAGGAAAAAATAAGATGTCTATAAAATTGTAACAAAAAAAAAATAGTAACAGAAATACACATTAAAAATCAGAACTAATACAAGAGTTATGTCAGTGTAAAATAAAAATATAAAATTATGAATATAAATGTCAACGTTAGTATTGTCAATCCTTTTCATAAAAAAAACAATAATGATTTAATAAATGTAACAACTAAATTCTAACAAAAGTAATAGATAAGTAATAATCAAATAATATGCAATAATTACATACCTAAAAAAATTAAATATAAGTATTTAAAAAATATATATATATATGTCATAATAGCAGGTGCAAAAAATAAAATAAAAACCAAATATTAGAATAAAAGATACATCATTAAAAATAAGAATGTCTACAAGATGGAATTATCTGTCAAGAACTCTGTAATACTGTAATAACATTTGCTTATAAGATAATTTTTAAGCCTTTCTTTGAAAGTGTTAACATTTAGCTGATTAAAATGTTTTGGTAGCGTATTGTAAACAACAGGTGCCAAACAAAATATGCTTTTATGCATAAGCGCTGTAGTGGACTTGACCATACATAATTGATCATTATCCCGTCTATTTCTATTATTTACAACTGACAGCTAGTTAAAAAGTTTTGGATTTGTTTTCACATAGACAGACACCTCGTAGATATATAGCGAGGGAAGAGTTAAAATATTGTACTTAATAAAAAATGGCTTACAGATATCTGTGGATTGAAGGCCAAACATTGCTCTGATGCATCTCTTCTGAGACTTAAAGATTTGATCCTTGTTAGTGGAATTGCCCCAAAAAATGAGACCAAATCTTAGGATAGAGTCTGTAATTCCGTAATAAGCTGTGACTAGTGATGTTACATTCATAATACGCGCAAGCTTAGAGAGTGCATAAATTTTGTAGTGTGGAATTGAACCGTTCTGTATAAAATATTATAACTTTTGACCTTACTTGATAGGAAGGCAGTCCTTTTTGTCTTGTTTGAAATTAAAATATATCAGTAAAAGTTTCTCATAATTAGACAAAAATCATGGCAGATGAGACTATATAATGATAATTTAATATTGAAATCATATCTAAGAAAAAAATCAGGCTAATAGTAACTGTTAATCAGTTAATAGTCATTTGTACCCTCAATAACTTGTGTGGTTTCTGGACTGTTCGGTTACTTTCGGTCGACCTTAAATGTATCACCTTTATATTTACTTTTATTTAGAGTTTAGAATACCAGACGTTACACTGCATAGCATACTTAACAAAGTTTAAATTTTCACCACCCGAATGAAACTATTGAAGCTATCAAGCGGAAATAAAAAACAACTTGCATTTACAATATTTCTCAGCATACTTCGATTACTTGAGAAAGTAATGACCCGCCTCCAATGTTAAGTCATCATCACCTGTCCGTATTTCGCACTATCCCTTACACCCATATTTAAGAAGAATACTAACCTCAACCAACAGAAATGAAGCAACAGCGTACATCCACAATATTTCTCAGCGTACGACAAACCAGCAACGTTACAAAGTTCATACGGTTGTGTTTGTGATGTATCGCGTCAGTCATTTCCGGTACTAACTGGAACTTTCGTCGAACCAATAGAGCGGCAACACCGGTACAGTAGCGGACAAACTTCACTAGAATATGTAATGCGAGTGATCGTTTAAATGCCGCTGTGGTTTTATGTATTACTTGCAAATGTACTTTGCTGATTGATTGGTTACGTGGCTTAAGTCTGTGGTTGTGCTTTGCCAGTTAATATTTTGGTTGTAATAGACGGTTATGTAATGAGGTTTTGTGTTGGATGCAATAATTTGTTAGTAAACTATGGACTGCATAAATGGCTTACTAGCTTACTGAAAGTGAAAACGCGATGCACATTGCAGTAATCATCATTACAATCTCATACAACTATTCGTGTGAAAATTGGTGAGGACAGATGGCTGAGTGATATCCATCTGTACCTGAACTGATTTTAACTAAATTTTTCATAATATTCTTCACCCATCAGAGTACATATGTAAGTTTCTTTTTGTTCTGATAACCGGAACTCACGCGGGCGAGCCGCGGGCAGAAACGACTTAGTTACGTAATAATCAAATTAATTTAAGTGACATTATTTTATTTTGAATAATCCTATTCCATAGTCCATTGGGCACTGACTGTACAAGTTACTTATTGGAATCGGTTTACTAATGTTTGCCATAATTTAAAATGCCAGAATTTCATATGCCATACTGGTATTTGCCATAATTTCATTAGAAATAACGCTTCAGTTGTCATAATCGTGAAATGACATAAAATGACTTTCACTAATTCCATTGGTCATAATCGATCAAGTGTCATAATAATTTAAATCCATAAATGTATTTGCTATAATTTTCGTATTCAATAATCTAATAAGAAAATAGAAACTAGTGTGAAGAATGTGGACTAAGTTGACAGAGCCCTGCTTCGCAGGGCTCCTATTTTTGGGTTAAGGGTTAAAGGAGAACCCTAACATAACCTATCCGAGTCGGATTGCACTGAGTCGGGGTGTTAACGATAATTAATTCAACTTCAGTTTATTAAACTAGTGTGAAGAATGTGGACTAAGTTGACGGAGCCCTGCTTTGCAGGGCTCCTATTTTAGGGTAAGGGTCAAAGGAGAACCCTAACCTAACCTATCCGAGTCGGATTGCACTGAGTCGGGGTATTAACGATAATTAATTTCAACCTAACAATATTTTGTATTATTTTCATAATAATATCAAATTTTGATTATATCAAGAGTCGATTATGAGATGAGTTACTTATGAAAACGAATTATTATGATATATGTTGTTATAGAAAGTCATTTTATGGCAAATAAAAGTTATCACTGTTGAGTTGTTATGGCAAACGTTATTAGTATAAATGATAATAGTGCAAGTAAATATTATGATCGGGGATGATTATGGCAAACAATATTAGTGCAAATGAATTTATGGAAAACGAGAGAATACCATTGGAATCGCAAGAATTCCTTTGAGCGTTTTCTTTTTGTCCTATACCTACCTATTGAGACTGAAACTAAAAAGGAAGGTCAATAAAAACGAATATAAATGTCATATTACTTTAATTTTATCAAATATTTTATTTGGCGTAGAATTTGTCTGGAAGAAAAAAGAATGAAGGCCTTTTTTTGATCAAAAGGGTCAAATATGTTCTCTAATTTTGTAAGGGCAAGTATTTAAATTGTTGAGATAATTTCAGACAGATGTGTTTTATTCTGATTACCTTAAGAAACCTTCAGGCAGTTATCGCAACCGAAAACGACAGTGATATATCACGAAAAAATTCAAAGTCAAGCAAACGTTATAAATGAATACCTATATCGAGGAGTAATTGGTGCACCCCGTAGGAATACTGAGTTGGGAGATTCTAGTTACCTTGGTTCAAACCTTAAACATAACAATTTGAAACTCAGATATGATTTTAAGAGGTGAGGTATGTAACATTTTTAATCATGACTAAAGTAATGATAATCTTTAAAAAACTATATACCACGCTATTAGCCGCAGTCACTGCAGGGTTTCATTTCGTACCTTCGAGATTCATCATCAGACCAGTTCGATATAATTCCTAAGTTTTCCATAACTGTCAGTTATAATTTCCAAGTTGCATGATGCTTTAAGAACTAAAATTCGACGAAATTCAAATTCTTAGATGTAATTACATACTTAGTTATAGGTCGACCCAAAAACGTGCTGAAAAGGCTTAAGTCACTGCTTAAAACTAAACACCTTATTTCAAGACTATAGGGTACAAAATCGTTAAAAGTTAAAACTTTCTAACATTTCCTTATCTCAAAGCCTACTAATATACAAAATACTCATGTCATATCTTCAGGGAAATCAGTTCAAGTCTATTACAAATGTAAAAGCAAAATAAGGTTGCGTATGTTTTATCAGTAAAGAAATAAATTATTCATCTGTTACATTTCACTTTTTGGCTAAACAAGTTGTCAACCATCAAACAATATATCCCTAAGCACATGAACCCAAAATTATAGATGTTACTAGCATGAAGTGAATTATGACTTTTTATGAATATTCTAGTGCATCATATAGGATTATAATCTGCCCCACTGCCTGGCATGGAATAGTTCACATTATGGAGGGTTTGGCCATACTTCAGATATCAATCAAAAACATTACGAAGAACTATCAGAACGCTTGTACGCGCTAAGAAAATGCCAGACCTATGCAAGAATTCGTATCGATCACACATCACGTCACATCGTCGCTGAAAACGAGCTAGAGCTAGATACGACGCGTGAACGTTTTAAGATGTTCGTGCCTAGATCCAAAATAATTCTTGTCATGTACATGATGATTCGGTCTTATCTGAAGCAAGTACGGTGGATTTTCTTAGCGTGCACAAGCGTTCTGATAGTTCTCCGTGAAGTTCTTGATTGACATCTGACTTCACAGACGCAGTTTTACTTCTCCGTTTAACAAGTGTTAGTTAACAATCGTCATTTTTTGTTGCATGTTTTCTCTGCTCTTTTCTATTCACACAAGTAAACGAAATATCATTTGCACATTTCACTATAACACAATTACAAAAGTCAAATACACAATTCGTCATGTTACGAGCATAAAGAAATAAACCGCTGCCCAGAATGCATCAATGGAAATGTTGCTATCAAATTCAATCATTATTGTTTTAATACTGGTAGATAACCAATTTTAAACATGAAATAACAGCATTAAATAATATGTAGGTACATTTTTATTTTAGAACTTTCAAAATAGATTTCACAAATTTTTCATTGATGAGTCTATTACTAAGGTGTAATATACATTTATTTTCCAAACAAGACTTCAACTATTACATAAAAAGCAACTTAATTATGTCCTAAAATTAAAATAAGCCTGTTTAATATATACTATACGAAAACTAATTAAAATTAAATTTAGAAGGCGTCATGGAAGTCATCCGCATCGCAGTCAATTGGAAGCGTGCCCAGAAGACTGGCGGCATTGCCTCGTTGTATAGCAATGCTTATCTTTTGTGCTACATACGTGCCAGCCCTCTGGTCACCCGAGGCGTCAGTCAGTCTCTTTGCGAGATCCCTAAAAAGGGATCTCGCACTTGGACCCCATGGCCCCAAGCTTTCGACCCCAAACGGCTCAAACACATAATCTCCTACAAGATTTACGTATTTGCGCCGTTTGAGGGTCTCTGCTGAAGCAGCAGCAGCGCCCGCATAACCTGCTGTGCTGGAAAGATGGGATGGCGCAAGGGTATCGACACATGTCGCGTCCCATACCAAAGGCCTACCCAGCTTCCACGGCAGTAAAGACAGAGAGGACAGACAGAGAGGCAAGAGACCGGACGGGAGTCCGGTCTCTTGTCATCGTCGCGTGCCAAGCCCTGAGGTTCAAGTTGGGCTGGAACGCCAGCAGTGACAAGAGCACGGCGCAGAATGTCGTTGAGGTTGGCGTGTCGTGAAATACGATCCGCGCTCCTGCTGCATGACAGACCATGGTGACCAAGGCTATCGACAGCCTCTCCGCAGTGACAGCGATGCGGAGAGACACATGACGCGCCTAAACGGAGGCATGTAGCGAAGCGGAAGGTTGTATCATCCAACATGGTACCTATATTGGACGATGGCAGTGCCTGAAGCCAGAGGCCCGATTCCCATTCTCCCACAGCCAACAGGCGAGCACGCTCCGCAGCGTTGGCCGATGTATTGAGGAGTTTTTTTCGTACCACGCTGCAAAGCGGCCCATCCCATTGCCTCTGGGAGAACAAGTTTCGGGGTAACTCAGTTCCTGGACAAGAATTTCTCCAAGCGTTCATGGCATCGGCCTTACACGGCACCTCAGAATCAACCAGTGTAGGTGCTAAGATTTTCCTGGTCAATTCTGCAGTGCTGTGGACCGATGACAAGAACGCTGGCAGGCTTACGTCAGAAATTTTGCGAACGCCGAGGCCGCCTAAGCGCACAGGTAAGGACGCCTGTTGCCACACTCGGTCGTTCAGAGCCTCATTAAAAATTTTACTGGGTATTCTGTATAATTTTGTCAATTTGAATGAGTGGAGTCGGATTTTTCCAAAAAGGTGAAGACCGTAACGCGTATGTAAATTTAGGGACAAAAAGACAATATTGAATAATAGTAAAAGCCGAATGTATATTAATTTTGAGGAGCCTGTCTGAAACATCATTAAAATTTTGAATTTTTCCTGTATAAAGGAATCAAAACCGTCGTCTAAAATTGGGGACCCCAGGAGGCGAAGAGAACTTTTTTCAACTTGGGTGATATTGGGTGCCAGATATTCGAATTTTGAAAGAATAGAGGATTTATCTAAATTGTCATTAATAAAAATTTCGCATTTGCTTGTATCCAACTCTAAGCCTATGGATAAAAATTTCGATTTCAGGAATGCCAGATCTTGATATACAGTGTTTACGTCACCTCCCAGGGTTCCATCATCGAGGTACCAGATGTTTAATTTTGAATTTAGTTGGTTTATAACTGGATGGATGGCCAAACTAAAAATTAGTGGTCCAAGAGGGTCACCTTGTTGACAACCGACGGCAGATTCTAAAAGATGTTCCTTGTACATTAATTTAGAAGGGTGTCTGTAACATTGCCAAAGAAAATTGTAGATTTGGGGTGTTTCCAATTTAACTTGTGTCAACAAGGTGTCTCTATTGACTGAGTTAAAGGCATTCTTTAGGTCAACCTTCAAGACAACCTCACCTCCATTACAGTCAAGGTACGTTGACAAGGCATGTAAGCAGCCTCCCAGGCTCCTTTAGGACCAAATCCCAGCTGTTGTGGCTGAAATTTACAAGAAAAGCTGGTGTTAAAATGGTGACAGCTTATTTTAGCTGCCATACGCCTGTACGTGCACCCCACGGCAATGGGACGAATGCCACCATCCCGCTTTCGTAAGGCGCACAGATTAGCGCCATACAAAACGTCGACGATGGCATCGTTCACATTGCCGGAGAGCATGAGATTAGTTAATGCCGTTAGCCCACTCAAAAGTGAGTCGCCGGCCGCCCCGGCGCTTGAATACACAAGATCATTAAGATGTTGTGGTGTAAAGCCGTTGAGACCACCAGCAGACCCGCTCTGGAAGGAGCCAACGGCACCAACCACGTCCTTGGCTGTAATGCTGAGAAAGCCCGAGTCAGCGCTAGGTGGCTCAGGAAAGGAGAGGTTATCGCCTGGCGCTGGATGCTTGCTCTGCAGACTTGCGAGTGTGTCGGCAGAGCAAGGCGCCACCACATCGCTACTGAATAAGAGCCTGGACGCTCTCCTGATGTCACCTTCCCTTAGTTTTGACTCTATATGATGGAAGATGGTGCTGTTGCGGTGCGTTTTGGGAGGATGGTATTCTAATTTTGATGCTGAAATATTGCAGTTTTCTTTAATTTTTGTTGTTAAAGTTTTTTTTGTAAGCCGGTCTCCTTGAGCATGTAGAATTCTATAAGGGAAAGTGAGTAGCTGTTCCCAAGCCGTAATAGGATTCTCCCGGATGACAAGGCCTATGCAATGTGCTAGGTTTTAAGCCACTGAAGGCCTCGCACCACGGGGAATTCTCTTCAGGATCGGAATGGAATTTTTTAACTGACTTAAATACTGCCAAAAGGGAATTTTAGGGGCGTCTGTGGGATTGTTCTGTGTAGTACTGGTGGAAGTAGTGGGGCCGGAAAGTACATTTTGGTTTTTGTGAATTTTTCCTAAATGTACTTTGAGGCCCCGCTCACCTTTGAACAAACGTGCTTGGGGACAGATGGAGCAGCGCACCAGGGTAGTCGGTGTGTAAAGTTGACTGGCACTTACCTCCTCATCGTTTTTGCCACCGTTATACGACATGAATTACACAATTCACTAAAAATAAACTTATAGCTAAAATATGTATAATATCAAAAACAATCAAAACAATTAACACAATAGACACTGACGTTTGTCAAGCACTTAAATATTTTTATTGTCCGTGGCGGCGGTCCTTTGCCATCGGCCAGTGCACTAGCGGAGGCCGGCATGGTGGCACATTAGAGCTGTACGTTTTGGTGCGCTTCGGTGAGCCCGAAACGGCGCTCCTCACACCAGCCAGCAAGAAATATTTTTTCCCGATGCAACGGTTTCGATGTATTTTGCTCTATTTAATTCACTTTTCTTAGTGATCAAAGGATGGAGCGGGTGAAACCACTTTATGTTTATTCAACCAGATATCGTCACCACTCTGTTGGCTTTTAATAATTGTAGCAAAATGAAAAAAATAATAATATTTTAACGGAATATAAAAAATTTCCTTCCGCTCCGTTCAGCTGTCAAAATGTCTACTAAGGTAGACAGAATGTAATCTTACTCGTATCAAAAAGTAAAAATAATTCTAGACCTTAATGACTGCGTCATCCAAATTCAATGATAGCTAAGAACTACTCTTGTTACTTTACTACCAATAAGTACAAAAAATATATCAGGATCGGTCCAACTGCATAAGAGTTTAAAAAATAGAAAACGTATTTAAAACTTTTTGTAGGTACTTACATCAAAGTGACATGGTGGACTTAATGTTCAAATAAGTACCAAGTCAAACATATTTTTAAACTAGCTTTAAACGCGATTTATGCGGTAAATAAAAAAAATATTCCAATGTATTTTACTCGGCTTTACCTATTAATTTTCATTTATATTTTTTAAACTAATTATACAATATCTTAAAAATTTAGATTCATACTATCACCGCAACATAAACAGCATTTGACTTCTCAAAAAGAACTCCAAAGGCTTTCCTTAAGGCCTATAAATCCAAAAAAATCTCGTCCGTATATTTCGAAAGTATATTTCAAAGAGAGGGTAAAACGTAAAACAATCTACCGGTACTTTGAATGGCAATAATTCAGAAGGGCCTATCGCCTTTACATATAGACCTTTACTATTTTAGAATAGTCCTAGATACGGGGAAATTTATGTAAATAGACCAGAGGACGGTTAAATATATGAAGTTTGGAATACTAATATTGTGGTTTAGGAGATTGGTTGTACCTACTCGTATCTCGTATCTATGTGTGAGTGGGTACGTGTGATTAGTATTTAGAGTAACTGTAGTGCTTGGTCATGTTCGCTATGTATTAAGCGGGTATTGGGCGATATTGCAATGACAATCACAGCGCAAGAGGTTGCGAAAATGTTTTTGGTACAATGGACATAAGAGATTAACTGTCATTGTAGTCATTGTATTGTCAAGATAGAAAGGGAGTGCCCAGCAGTCTTTTTTTTTCTTTTTTTTTTAAAGACAGCTCCCGCATTAGGACTAAATCCTGTGTCACGGGGAACTTTACAAACATACAACTAACGGACACAATGAACACCCAGACCCGAAACAACAATTTATGAATCACACAAAGTGTTGTCTCGCGTGGGGATCGAACCCACAACACTTCGGCACAGTGTCAAGCGGTGAGGTGCCTGCTGAAACCACTACGCCATATATTAGGCAATTTATAATAATAAACATGAGTTATAATTTTTCGTTATAAATTGTGACATCCGTAGCAAGAAAACAATGGATAACACAGATGATGATACATATATTTTTAAAGAGGACAAAAAGATTTGCTAATGTAAAGAAAGCCGGCAAGCGACGTCTCTCTAAAGATTTGACAATAATATGAATAGCAATTCTTGTTATTATTCAACAACCTTGAGGCCTATACGCGAGATAACAACAAAAATAAGCTCTTGCATGAGCAAGAGCTTATTTTTGTTGTTGAAGAAACACATGAGTGTTTCTTCAGTTATTTGAAAGTCGTTTATAGAAATATTCCAAACAATTTTTTTATATCCTTCCGGTGGTGTCATAAAAGGCGACTAAGAAATACACGAAGCAAATAATGTATTTGTGAAAAGATAAAAAACTCGACATCAAACTATACCAACCCAACCAACTCTGACCAGCGTCGTATGGTAGAGCTTCATAGGTATTCACAATGTTATTAAGACCCAAATGAAACAACAGACGATATTAACACTTTAATATCTATATCACATAGCACATAACTTCGAAAGGTCAGTGGTACACATTATGGACTTGAAGCAACGCTCTGCCTGGCAGTCTGATGGTATCTTCACAAGGCTATCACTGCCTTGCCTTTCAATATAATTATTACATCTTTTCCTTAAAAATCTAAGATAAATCTAAATCTAAACCAACATTAAGTATATATAATCACGTGAATTTCCTTGCGAGCACTTGCTTTGAAGGTGAGGCATTAATGTGTCGATTAGCTTAATCCTCTAACGTAACACAGCCTTAGGGGCGTTCTAATTAACTCACACATGTATAGTATAGCACGTATCGATGGATTAAGTAGCATGTCTTGTAAGACTTGCTGTGTTGGGCCGTCACTAAAGTATCAAGGAATTAAGGATGCTTATACAAGCATGTACATAAAATTTGAGTAACAACTTCGGCTCTATTTACTATTTACTACGAAAACTAGAGAATGCTCGCAGTAACGTCCGCACATTTTTTTAATATACCTAACTCTTTCTGCCTGATCCCGTGGGAATTTGGGGTCCGCACGGTGTAAGATCCCTGCGGTCCCCAAGGAACATACAAGCTAAATTTCAGCTTCTTGCGCCCAATAGTTTTGGCTGTGGCTTGTCTGGCAGTCAGTCGGTAACGCATGGATTTCTTTGTGAAATAGACAGTTTTGTGTCATTTGTTAGAATCGAGTCCTCACCACTCGACACAATGCCGAAAGGCGAGACGACGAAGTGCAGTGAAGAAATATGCTTATTTACAGAAACAGCTCTCTAAACATACTGTTTTCGGTTAAAGATTTGTAGCGGCCATTGCAAATAGTGGCAACAAGTATAGTTTAGAGCCATTACAAAAATCTCGGAGAACATCATAATATTTTATGTAGTAAATTTTATTTGCACTTATCATACCACTCAACAATCAACACCTTATGTATACTCGGCCATTTGCTTGTCTTGATGCTACTAAGTAATGCTTTGTGTCAATAATAATGTACCATCAATAACTCTATCACGGTTCTCCCCATGTACCGATATTGCGCCAAAGGCATCTAACTACTCCTATGGGCCTACCTCTGCAGCGACAGCTAGTGTTTGGCCGCCATTCTACAATCTTGCCGCCCCAACGACCTTCCGCTCTCGCGCTATAAAAATATAATATAATAACAATAGTCTACCACATTCTTACGCCACACCATCTAGTCTCAAACTAAACAGAGCTATGGGTACTAGACTGTGGATAAACATACATTTATACTTTTTTGTATATGCATACATATTACACAAAGCACACTAATGTTTGACTTGAGCGGAAATCGAACCCGCAGTCGGCAGTCGTTTACGGTCCCGCTACACGCCTTTTGTTATATGCCATAACTTCGGAATGTCTTATGTGTTGATGTAGAATTGAAATGTCTAAATACTATAGTACTTTTTAATGAATTTTTACCATCATTGCTGCTGTGCGTCCAGATCTCAAACAAATACTAAACAACTAATAGCAATGTTTGACTTACAATTTTAATTTGAAGCACTATGAAAGTTCGTGTATCGCGTGTTCTATGATTAATAAAACACATATCTATGTTCCAATTTGTTCATTTTCAATTTGTTTGAACAAAGCGCATGAAATTTTAATACCCATTGCACATGCGAAAGTTGTAAAGGCAGATATTAGCGCGAAGGTACAAAAAATTAATATCTAATCATAAAGAAAATTACGTTTTCTCTTAGATTTATTGTTATCTCTCGTTATTGGAACACTGATTGGCTAATTTACATTGTTTAAATTGAGCTTGACTCTTATAGTAGATTAGAATTTCTTATAATAGATTTTTGTAATGTATAGTTATGTGACTTTTCTTTTATTCACAGGGATAACAAGAAATTCATGGTTCAATGTTCATAATAAAATTAAACAAATTGAGCTTTTTGTCCATAAAAGCAGGTTTTAAAGTTAGTTAAATTCAACAGTAAGTAAGTGACAGATAACTTTATTTCTTTACAAAGACTATGATAAAGATGCCAAAAGATTCGAACTAAATTAGGTATTAGGATAGTGAATTAGCCAGTAGTTTATTCCTTAAAATCGTAGTAATACTTATTTGATTTGAGCTTAAAAAAACCTGCATGTTATATTATATACGATAATTCAGATGCAGTCATAAAAGAAGTCAGAGAAAATATGCCTAAGTTTAATATGAAAATCAAAAACCACGCATATGAAAAAGCCGTTCCCTTACATACCAGAAAAAATCATGTCCCACTGCCCATACAATAAACTAGCAAAAAAATTCAGGTGTAAATGTCAATCACCGTGAAAATATCCAAGAAAAATGCTTTGTTATACAAGGTTATATAGCGGGTCTTACTCGCGATAAATCTTATATTTAATGCATAAATACCTCGGTTCTTTGCCAACGTTTCGGCTGACTTGCTTCAGCCGTGGTCGCGGCGGGCCTCAAAAATGCTTTGTGTCGAACGAAAAATCGACACATTTTTGTGAGCGGAAAGCCAATTCGTCAAAGCTGAAAAGCTTCAAAGGTTTTCAATGCGATTGACGTATGCGGTGGTTGAATATGATGGGCTCCCGTCCAAATATATTGGGCTCATATACCTAATTGGTGAATAACCATATGTTATAGTGCTTGTAATATCATTTAAAAAGAATAATATGTCAAAGTTATGCCAAATTAAAAATGTAGTATTTAATAGCACGATAATCGGGTACCTATGCATAGTAAGAAGCGAATTTAAAAAGCTTTGATTAAAGTGTCATAGCTACAAGCATAATGAAGAAAGATTATTTTACTTTTCCATGTTTGCTGGACAGAAGTTATCTCATGCCCTCCAAACCTATACATCCTCTAAATACAAAACAGACAAGCCGACCACCAAATTCAAACAACTTTCCTTCGAATACCTGAAATCCTACAGACAGATCAATAATACAGCTTCATCTTACACTACATAAAGTACGGACACACAGAAAACTTATTAAGCAACCGCAGCGGTTCGTTTATTTTCATCTGGTGTAATAAAATTTACATACAGAATGCAACAACCAAACGGATTTCCCCGTCAAATCTACTACAATGCTATATTTTGCTTGAAACTTCGTATAGTTTGATTTATTAATTCAAAAAGTTGGTGCAACGTTCTGTCAGATGTTTATCGTCTCTGGTTTCTCGATGGTAATTATGTAGAATACTAATTGGTAGAATGCACTTGGTTGGATTAAAGTGACATGATGTTATGTTCCTTCGCAATTTAGTACTTATCTTCAGATCTGTATATAAACTGTCTCACTATTGGGTACGGGCCTTTTCTTACTATGAGAAGCGTAAGGCCATAGTCCACCTGTCTCACAATTTAGTTATAAGTGAATATTAAAAAATACAGAAAGGAGAAAGTTTCCTACGCATATTCAGAAGTAAAATCGGTATGTGTACTTTAATATATTGTCCAAAAAGCTTAATAATAATTTTAAAATAAATAAACATATCATCGCATTACTGGCTGGTTTTTTATTTTGTCTATTGATGTTTCATTATTGTACCTAAAACGATCAACGCTATTTAACTGAATCGGTTGATTATGACATTTATTTTAGGACTAATTGGAAATTGAATTATATGTTTAGAAATGGAGACTACTACGACGACATAAACTGCAATATGACAAACAACAAATGTATCATGATTTACTTTTCAATGAGTCCTGTAAAGAATTCAGAACGTCGGCTGGTAATAAATTTAAAACTTTAGTTTCTAGATCATTCGGTTTAAATGTAATAACTAAGTGAAACCAATATAACGCGATTAAAATCCGTAAACTGTAGTTTAATTTCAATGTGTTACATTCGCGTAAATGCAAGAAGACATTATACACTTCAATAGGTTTATTTTAAGCTATATGACCACACACCACATACTATACCTACAAAACAAAATCTAGTTTCAACTTGTTCCTTTATGCATTACAGTAGGTAACCCTAGATCACTTACCTTATTTTTCGACGCTTATAACTAACCTTCGTACTTTCGACTACGGTATTTAATAAAGGGGATAGTGGGTTTTATTTGAATTAAACATGCATTTTTTTAATTTTATTATAAATTTATTATATTCTTCTTATTAATACATAAATTTACATAAACCAAAACGGCATATTTACTAGAAAATCAGCCTTATAAATGAGATCGTAGGTTTTATGGGAAATTAACAATGGTAACATTTTAAAAGATTTTTTTAAAGTATTATTTTAAAGTAAATGTGAAAAATAATTTTCAAATATTAGAAATAACGAATGAAATAAAGTAAGGAAACAAAAATTTTGGTAAAAATCTATCAAGTTATACATTTGTGACTGTGACAAACGTCAAGTTTATGCTCCCGCCATAACGATTTATTGCCCTGGGTGAAATTACTTTTAGTCATCCTTCGCTTTGCGGAGAGACACAAGGCTCATATTTTCCTTTTTTAGGTAGGATGTACATCAGTCGCATTATTTTCGCAAATAAAATAAATAAACAAAACAAGAAAAATGCAAGAGTTCACCAACTAAATAAGACAAAATGTTACGTTATTACTAACCTTCGTCGATGCGACGAGCCATGGTTGCTGAAACGGCGCTCACGGTGCCCCCCCACTCAAAACACTACCGTCAGTCGGGGAGGCAACGGGTCGACTGAGATTAGCTAAAGTGTGGAAGCAGTGCGATCGCGCGCGCAAAAGTTAGCACGATTTAAACAGACCCGCGTAGTCGAATCGATTCGTCGATTCGACTACGCGGGTCTCGTAATCTAGGGGTAATTATAGTATTATATTATCTGTGCAGTAGGTACTTATTTTACCTCTACCTTCAATCGAAACTGAAACCCTCCTCACTAGCTACAGCAGTATTAGTATAGTTTAAGACATTTTCTACCGCCCATAAAACTACTTACAAGCACCACATTCAACTCTTATTCAACATTACCATGCAACATACCTAAATATAAACAGAAAAATATACAACTAATACCGATACCCTTCAGATTGCCACAAGAACAATATTACAAGCAGACAACCCTAGTAAAAATACTTGCCGACAGGCCTACATATTACCCTTACAAATATTATTGACCTCAGAGAACTCTAGTATATATTTGGTATTATTGATGGGCCCTTGTTTACGGCGGGAAGACTTATGTATTGCATTACCGCTGACGCCGATGTTGGTCTAATGTATTAAGTAGAGCTATACAGCCTGTTGAGATTTACGTTACTGATGGGCAACTGTGTGGGTGCGAAAGGGTTTTATTAGATAGATTGGTCTGTTTTGTTGCTAAATAGTAATCCAAACTTTTAACTTTGCAGTTACACCAATACAAAGTATTTAACAAGTATTTACTCGTTGATTTATTAAATTTTGTCATGTATGTGAGTTCCCTATTGTAAAAACATACATATACCTTACGTAGACATCCTGGCCCTGTAACATTGCAGCCATACCTATATAGAGTATGTAGCAAGTAATGACTTACTGAATTATTTAAATTTGTAATTAGTGACTTGCTGTAAATTAATGTGATTAACGTAAATTGATTTGTCATTTTTGTACATTGATAATAGGTTAGGTGTATTTTGACATTGTTGACATGCAGGTGAAAGTGACACTTATATGATGTTGCCATATATCCATACTTACAAAATATCACATTGGTACAAATAGGTATGTCTTTGACAATTGGTACAAATTGTGTTGCTGTTGAACTTATTATTTGCTCTTTACTACGGCCCAAGATATAGCAATGAAAAGTGATCTTATCTATGAGAATGCATAGCAAAATGTCCTTAACACTTATTTTCCTCCAACGCTTCTCGCCCAAAAGCCCTCTCTAGATCATGATCGGTACGAATGGTGTGTGTCGGCTTCCCATCTCCCTGTCTGGCCAGAACTCGTCCTCCTTTTGTCCATGTGTACTTCCACTCGAGCTTACACGGAGCACACAGCGGCCTGCCTGGCACGGTAAAATAATATTCTATTTGTTTTAGTAAGCCTCTCATTGACATAAAATCGTTGTGGCGGCGCCGCAAAGCCCAGATCAGTCGATGTAGCGCCTCGCCTCACCCGTGCCGCTCGTAGCAAATCATCTCGCACAGCCCAACGCGCTAGTCGCACTACTATGCGGCGACCGCGACTCCCCACTGCTGCCGAGTCTGTACGCCTTAACTCTGCCGATCCTGCCGCAACAGCTTTTGGACCCACTCGTTCAGCGAAAACTATGTCACGCGAGTCCAGCTCCACACCCAGTTTCTTTGCGATAGGTTCGACAGTATGTACCACATTTTCGCCGGCATCTTCGGGGAGATTTGCGATTTCAATATCCGAGAGGAGAAGGTCTTGTTCTCTGTCATTCAGTTCGGACTTGAGGTGCTCTACTGTATCTTCTAGCTTTTGGACCATAGTGTCGTCCATAGTGTTAGGAGGAGCTGCATTCTGCTGCTCTTCCAGCTTTATCAGTCGAGTCTCCAGGTTCTCTACCTTCTTCTTGTGTGACGCAACAGACTGCCGTAGATCAGCTACCTCTAACCGGATCTCCCGTAGCTCAGACTTCAGCTCCTCCCGCATAGTTCGAAGATCCTCCCTGAGGAGACTCATTTCCTTAGCTAAGTTGTTTCGGTCCTTGCTTCCGTGTTTTTCGGTATCTCCTGCTGACTCATACTCTTCGTCTGTACTCGTAGGGGAGTCTTCACTGCCATGACTGCTGACTCCCTTCATAGGAGTGGGTCTGATACAGCCTTTACCCGTCTTATCTTTGCACCCCTGACAGCTCCAGTCATTGCCGATTTTCACGGTATCCGATAATCCAGCACATGCCAAATGGAACTTATTTGCGCACCTGCAGCACGTAGCGGCGCCTCCCTTTGCCGCTACAAACTTGCCACATGTAGTACATTTGGCCATCTTGGCTAACTTTCGACCGGTTTTTTGAAACTAAACTGGCAACACTATGGTATTGTACTGTTAAGAAATTCCGGATATATTCAAGATAGTATAAGGTACATGAACAAAAATTTAAAGTGACAGCTGTTTGTTATTTTTTTAAAACGAAAGTCATCAGCAAAATTATGTTTGTAATATTTCATTTGTTATTGTTTATTTTTGTGAATAACACTCGTAGTCATAAGAATCACCTGTAGTTGTCCAATTATACACTTTTAATCACTTAAAATCGTGTCTAATTATTGATACAAATCTTTTTGTCTTGACAGCCACCACACAACACTGACACTTTTGACAGAACTTTTGTTTGAGCTTTCGTACATTTTATCATGTTAAATGCTGATACTAATGAGGTTCGTCAAGGCAGCGATAGCTGAGTGGAGCTACCATGGCAGTCTGTAGACTGCCGTGCAGATGGAATCAGCTTCAAATCCACAACGCGCACTACCAACATTTCGTGTTATTTGCGTGGGCTGGTGGAACTCGTGCCGAATTTTCGCGCGTCGGGGCAACTGAAAGTTACTTTACCAATATTTTCCAATAATTAACTAACTTATCTTAGTTCAGCTATTGTAACAAACTGACATCTGACAACCAAATTAAGAAAGTATCCAGTCCACATATACGAAATTACGCTAAAACGAATCTCTGAAAACTAAAGCTGATTTTGCAAGAACAAAATTAGGCGCGGTTGAATGACGTATTATGTCCGTAAAAGACGTATTACTTTCGTAAACCGGCCACTGTTTGCCACATTATTACATCGGTGACTATTCTGGTGTCACGAGATAAAAAGATTCATATTTTTTTTGTCAGGACCAATTTTCACATTCCTTTACATGCGATGAGCGAAAACTGAGGTGTATTTAAACATTCTTTGTCATTTTTCCCTTTAACTAAAAGGTGTTTAATGCAAATTATGCAATTAGACATTAAATGATTGTGATGTGTTTCTGCAACCAACAGGAGTTCTCAAAGTGCCGATAACCTATATACCCGGATTCTTAGGATTGAGTTCCTATCCTCTGTCTCTCTCTAGAATACTGATAAACTTGCCTCATCAATTAGTTACACTGTGTCTGTTGGTATCCAGTTTACTCTTTTAAATGAAGTGATTGCTCCGTTACTCAATATATAACAAAAATGCAATCATCTGCAGTTTTGGAAAGCTTATTATAGGTAGGTAACTTATTGTAATTGGTTGCCATACAAGCTTCACCTTAAACTAGACGGACAATTTTACTAAACTTTTTAAATACCTTGGCTTTTTGTTAAACAAAATTATATCATCATCGGCCTGTTTTATGACGTGTTAAAATGTCTAGATAGTCTACCATGCTATCCATTTGCGGACTGGTAGACTTCACATTTCCTTCGAGAACATTATGGAGACCTCACAGACGTGTATGTTGCCTCACGATGTTCTCCATCACCGTTTGGTAAGTGATAAATAACAGTATAATCCGCACAAAACTTTTTCGTAACAATCCTTTGGTTTCTCAACTAGGTGACCTCAAGAAAAATATATACAAACTAAAATTAAATTAGTAAATTAAGTAAGGTACACCAGAATAACACCTACTGTCGAACGCTGGCCGGTCCAGTCAACAAAATAAACCTTCCTAACGCAATGCTGACACATCCTGCAATGACACAACCTTCACATGATATATGACCATGAACCGAATATTACCAACCCGCGCAAACAGTGCGCTACCCATATAACTAAGTGAAAGAGCTTTTTATTTTATTTATATTGTGCAGCCTCCGGCCTGAATAAAATCTTTAAATTACGTCAACTTGACTGCGTTAATCTGAAGGTGGAAATATTGTAATACTTAGGTTCCTTTCAAAGTTTTGCGATTTGTACTATAGAGATACCTACTTCTTAGTATTGTAACGGGTGAAATTGGTCTTTTCATCTTGATTTTTGAAATTGGTCTTTTCATCTTGATTTTTGAATTTTAAATCTTTCCTTCTTTAAAAAAAATACAATGCTTGGGCTTGTTACATTGCCTGCAGCGCTGAGAGTTTACCAACATAAAACCAACGGGCAAAGAATACCCTTCTGGGTATTCTTTGTCATTTTGGTTTGATTTGCAAAAAATAATTTGTGAACGACCACAAAATTAAATTAATTTTAACATAAAACAATTATAACTACTTATATACTACTTACTACTAAAATTAAATTAAAATATTGAAATATGGTACAAAACAAAAAAAAAAGAAAAAAATTAATCAAAGGGCGTCGTGAAAGTCCTCCACATCGCCGTCTATTGGGTACGTGCCCAGAAGACTGGCAGCATTGCCACGCTGTATGGTAATGCTTATTTTTTGAGCTAGATACATACCAGCCTTCTGGTCACGCGTTGGCATGGTACCTATGTTGGACGATGGCAGTGCTTGAAGCCAGAGTCCCGACTCCCACTCTCCCACAGCCAGCAAACGAGCACGCTCTGCAGCATTGTCCGATGTACGGAGGAGATTTTCTCGTACTGCGCTGCAAAGCGGCCCGTTCCACTGCCTCTGAGAGGATAAATTTCGGGGCAACTCAGTGCTTGGACAAGCCATTTTCCAAGCATTAATGGCATCGATCTTACACGGCACCTCAGAATCGACCAGTGTGGGTGCTAAGATTTTCCTGGTTAATTCTGCAGTGCTGTGGACCGATGACAGAAATGCTGGTAAGCTCACGTCGGAAATTTTGCGTACGCCAAGCCCACCCAGGCGAACAGGTAATGTCGCCTGTAGCCATGCTCGGTCGTTCAGAGCCACATTTAAAATGTTGCTAAGGGTGTTTTGTAAAATTTTGTCAATATTGACTAGCGGGCTTGGGTTTTTCCAAAAAGGCGAAGAACGTAAAGCGTGTGTGAACTTAGGCACAAAAAGACAGTATCGAATAATAGTGAAAGCCGAATGTATATTAATTTTGAGCAGGCGGTCCGAAATTTCACTAAAATTTTTAATTTTTTCATGAATAAAAGAATCAAAACCTTCGTCTAGTATTGGGGACCCAAGAAGGCGAAGAGAACTTTTTTGAATATGGGTTATACTGGGTGCGAGGGTTTGAAATTTGGATAGAATTGCGGAATGGTCTAAAGTATTGTTGATAAAAATTTCACACTTACTTGGATTAAGGTCTAGGCCGATAGATGAAAATTTTGTCTTCAGGAGTGCCAGGTCCTGATAGACAGTGGCTACGTCGCCTCCTAGGGTTCCGTCATCTAGGTACCAGATGTTAAATTTGAAATTTAGCTGGCTAAATTCTTTTAATTTTTTTTTTTTCATTTGTGAACCATACAAAGTGTTGTGTTGATTCTGGGTAAGCGTAAATACACTCGCCGAAACCGCTACGTCATTCAATATGCGAATTACATGATATTCCCTTGCAACATATCATTTATACAACTTCTAGGCTTACCATGCTGTGAAACCTTACATTCTGGAATTAATATAACTTATATATATGAAAGAAAAGCTTAACAAAATAATAATATAATATATTCAACCAGAAGCTTGTTTCAAGTTGTTCATACTCAGGTTTTCTTCATTAAAGGAGTTGGTTTGGGAGTTTATTTTGTTTCATATATTGTTCAAATATATTTCATTCCGATGATTAAAATGTTTCTATTTATTTTGTGGTTTGCGTTCGGTGTATATTTTGATGAAGATGAGCAAATCTGCAAATATTTGATTTTATAATTTAATGGTGTGTTTTAATTTTCTGTTCAATGTTTTTATGTAAATGCTGCTTATATCTACTGCTATTTACTAGATGAGTTAGCCATAACTTACAGGTTTGGCGTATACTTTGCTACAATATTGGTATATCCCTCATTGGATCTCATTCCATCATCGTTTACCTTGCCATTATTTATGAAGATTCTCTTCTTGGTGCGTACACATATTTTATGTATACTTTTAACAACAGTATATTTACTGTTAAGCTTTTGCGATTTGTATCCATAACGCATTTAAAAGCTCTCATATAAGTTATGAGAGCTTTTAAATGAGTTTTTATTTTTAGAATAGAAGTGAGATTCCTTTTATTTGCCTTGACATTTCAAAGATGAATCAGCATTCGTCATAATGATCTCTGACATGTCACCATCAGCTCGCTCCTTCAAAAAATTAAATATTATATATCCAAATTGATAACCATTAGGAGGAAAACCAGGTGCCATTTAACATTCAGATTGACTCTAAAATAACACTCTAAATAATACTAAAACATAAGCTCAAAAACTAAAGAGCAACAGGACAGTAAAACACTAGAAGTTTTATCACAGTTTCATGTCTTCTTTTTACGTTAAAACGAACGTTAAAGATAAATATAGGAAGATAACGTTCGCAGCGATAACTCGGGTAAAGTTCGCCGTATACCTCGAAGTACCGGGTATTTATATCTACAGGGAAGAGTTGTGTAGGTTTTAAAATTTGATAATTATATTTCAATAAGTTATCCATTTGTAAGGGCTAAATAAGGTTTTGGTCGAAATCGTCACGCTGGGTAGGCTGGTTAGTGATCACAGGGTGTTTTGGGTAAAGTGGCTGAATATGGAGAGCTGGAAGTTGAGCTAAGGGGGTGCCATTAAAGACATCTCCGACTTGGTATAATAATTCTAGTCGTCAGATTAGAACTGGTACCTACCTTCGAAACCGGGCGCTACGTGAGTAAATGTGACAAATAGTGATAACTCATAATAGAATGGATTTCTGTAAGCTCTTTTATTTTACTGTGTTAGTTACGGCGCAAGGTAGTTGTGCCACCGTGTCACTCGCTTTCTCGCCGTCAGTGAGACAACTGCAATGAGTGAACGTTACAAATATTATCCTAAAAACTGTAAGCGCAATTTCAACGTTGTATCTACAGATAAAAATGACAGCAGTAAGTCCTGTATGCTATTGTAATACTTTAGTCCCGTTAAAGCCCCTTAAATTAAATTTTAATTTCGATAAATCTGACGTCAATATAATTATTCAAATCTTGTTCGCCGAGAGCTGAAAATGTATATTTTGGATCGTTGAAACGAAATCTACTTTTGCAGTCTGAACCATCATAATCATCATCATCATGAGCATCATCATTCAACCCTGTGTATATACTGTCCCACGTCTGGGCAATATCCTATTCTCAGTATGGGAAGAGTAAAGACGTAGTCCACCACGCTGGCCAAGTGCGGGATCGCGGATTTCACATATCTTTCGAGAACATTATTGAAAACTCTCAGACATGCTGGTTTCCTTCACAGTTAAGCAAGCGATAAGTAACAATTTAATACGCACTTAACTTTGAAAAGTTATTGGCGCGCGCCTTGGATTCGAACCCGAGACTCTTTGCGTAGCAGAGTTGGTCTGTCAGTCTGAAAGATTGGAGTTTATCGTGATCATCATTATCAGCACCACCCTGGAGCCCAGGGTCCGCTTTCTAGTCTAACCAGATCCATATAGATCAGGATTTTAGCGTTGGAGTGAGTTATGATTTTAAGATGTTAAAATTGGTAGTTATTTGTCAAATAATGAGTTGCCAAAGGGTTTAAAAAAATCCGGACGTGGGCAGTTTTCTTTCATGATTAAAATGTATGTGAAGTGTCTGTACATGACAAATGTGACTTATGTATTTTTTTACGTTCCGGAACAGTGCGGTACATTTTTTTTCTTTTTTTGGCAACGAGGGATTATTCTAAAGAGAATTTTGTAAAATTTCAAGACTGTTTAAGAAGCTTATCTTTTGCTGATATTTATGAGACCGATGATGCTAATGTAGCTTACGATCTTTTTATTGACCCATGATTTATGTTTTCCTTTCCATGTCATTACTATAAATATTAACAAGAAGCCGAAATGGATATCACGAGGCATAAACCTATGTAGCAAGAAAAAAAGGCAGCTCTTATGGACCTATCTTCATAAAGGAACTCAAACAAATAAAAAAATCAAAGAATACAATAAACTATATAAAAAAATTATAAATTTAACTAAAAGGGCTCAAAATTGTTTTAACATAAATACTTCTAAAAATAAGACTAAAACAACATGGCAAATTATTAATAGTAATAAATTTAATATACTTAAAGACCATATACATAAAATACAAGTTGACCATAAATACCTAAGTAATCCATTGACTATAGCCTACGCAATGACTATTTTATTGAAAAAGTTGTTTCTATGCGCGATTACCGAAATAAAATTACTTCCATTATAAAACATCAACTGGACTCAATGTTTATGAACCCTAGCCTACCTCAAGATATCCTAAACATTATTAACACTAGAAAGCAAACACCCATTTATACTAATTGAGTGCACGCGCGGGCTACAGGTGTAGCCCATTTATAGATGAATTAATTCTATGAAGAAGGAAACAAATTTATAAAACTCATTGTTTAATTTATAGATATCTTTGTTATATTCAGAATGGACCATAAAATTAATTAAATTTGTCTTCTTAATTATAATATCAAACATAACTAAATATATATAAATATAAACATATAAAACTACTTAAAAATCATCAATATTTGGCAGGTTTGAGATACCATAGTGTTATTTTCATTTAGGAACGTAATATTTACTTTATAGTTTATCACTAGCAATAGTATTAACCACATAATTAAATAATTGGCAATAGAATGTTCTATTGGCGAGCAATCAGGACACACACCTTCCTGATGTTCACTACAAATGCGCCTCATACATTTGCTGCACTGCTTGCGTGTGCTGCAGAATAAATACCAACCAACTCCTCCCCGAATAGGCATATTTTGTCGCTGGGGATGTTCTTCTAATTCTGTAGTAGCCTGCCTTTCAGTTTGATAGCTATTAGTACCTATATTTTGCTGGGAAATACGACGCTCAATTGGGCCACGATCTTGCTAGATAGAATTCAACTTTTTAGAATTATTGACGTCAGATCACTTTTATTTGTAGATTATTCATTTTTTATATTATTTTGAGATTCGTTAAACACGCCATGTTACTAACCGATCGTTAATACGCCATAATAATATAAAAAAATACAATATTGACCACTTGTGTTCTAGGCAATTATTGTCCTTAAACACACGCGCGGGGCACAGGTGTAGCCCACCAACTTCTTGGACGATTTTTGCGCACGTCCTTATATCGATGTAATAGGCATTCTAGTAGTAGGCGCGGGAAGAACCAATCGAGGAATACACAAAACGATTACGCTGTGGCATACCTAGTTCAGCCAATATATGACAATATTACACCCTGGGCTACATATGTAGCCAACGCGTGTACTCTAGTGTTAAAGGACTAAGAAATACAAGAAATGTCAGTCCAGATGAAATAGCAACAGAAGTAATCAAATCTGTGGGACACACTTCCGCTCGCGAGCGCTCCGCGAGTGCACGTGTTTACTTACGATTTCTCGGAATTGGGCGCGTAAATAAATAAAAATGGTGCAGTGTAAAAAATGTAAACTGTTTTTATCAACGGTTAAAGACGATAATATTATTAAGTGTAAAGGGACATGCGAAGGTGTATATCATAGGAAGTGCGTAAGGAATGCCAGGCGATTTTTGCAAACAGAAATCTGTGACGAGTGTCAAAAGTGCAGCCCAAAAGTACCGCAGCGGCCACCGACTATTGATATAGACCCCAAAGATATTACAGTGGAATCCCTATTAATAGAAATGAACAAAAAACTGGAAATTATCTTTAAACTAGAGAAAAAGCTAGATGACCTCACAGAAACAGTGGATTTCTACGCTGAACAGTATCAACAAATGGTGGATTTTAAGAAGAATGCGGAAAATAAAATAAAAGCCATAGAACAAAGGAACGTGTATCTTGAAAAATGCAATGTTGCGTTGGAAGAAAGAGTCATTAACTTAGAGAAAAAAGACAAAGAAAAAAACATAGAAATTGCGTGCCTTCAACAGAGCAAAGATAATGAGAACATAGTGGATGTCATACGTAATGTTGCCGTGAAACTCAATTTAAATCCAGACGATATTGAGAGTGTTGAAAGAAAAGGCCACGAGAGAAATAATGGTTCTCAGACAGGCGCAGAACGACCACGCCCGATTGTAGTCAAATTGCGGTCAAAGCACGCCAGAGACCAATGGCTACAAAAGCGAAAATTGCGCCTAACTAACAGCACTGTCTATGACAACGGCAATAATATGCCTATATACATAAATGAAGATTTAACCAAAGCCGTAAAGTTACTTTTCTGGGAAACGAGAAACCAGCTAAAAAACTCACACAAATTCATTTGGATACAAAATTCTAACATTCTAGTCAAAAAAGGCGAGAATGAGAAGATATATCGCATAAGGAGTGAAGACGACATCAAATCACTACGCGATATTGATCAAAATAAATAAATTCCAGGAACATACCTAATACTGCGGGATCACACAACGTGACTTACAACGACAGCAAAATTCGATAGTTTCAACACAGAACTTTTTTCTAGTGATATTGTATATAATAAATATAAAGACATAAATATATGGACACAACACTTGTCAAATAATTACGTAAATATAATACATCTTAACATCCGATCACTGCGAAAACAATTTAACCAACTACTTGTAATACTAAACGACTGCATAATCAATAGAACATTAAGTGCTATTATACTAACGGAGGTGAATATAAGAAATGAAGAGGTACCATTGTATAAGATTCCGGGGTATCTAGTATTCCCCAACACCAGAGAAACACGAAGAGGAGGTGGAATATTAGTATACATAAGAGACGACATACACTGTACTATACTATTACCACATATAAAATTAAAAGCAACAGAAATGATTCATGGAGTGATTAAAGACGGAATTAAAAATATACATATATTAGCTACCTATCGACCACCAAATACAAACAAACTACAATTCATAACGGAGCTTAATACCATAATAAAATCTATACCGAACTCAGCAGAAACTGTACTAATCGGCGATATGAACATTGACTTGTCCCAAGATGTGAACCCGAGTTTAAGTGCATACAAAATCATGTTGTGTGAAAACGGCCTGCAAAGTGCAATACCTACGTCAGAGATTACGCGCGAAGCGATCGTCGACGGTCGGGTGAGTTCGTCGAACATTGACCATGTGTGCGTGCGGGCGGCCGGCCGCGGCGACTATACCGACGCGCGCGCACACTTACTCAATTGCACGCTATCGGATCACTATATGGTCGGAATCAGCTTAGCAACTACAAATAATAATACAAGCTTAAATAATAGAATACAAACCATTCTTAGTGAAAAATCTGTTTGTGATAACTTAAAAACAATTGACTGGTCTTACTTGATGCAAACAAACTGTCCTATTTTATTGTACCATAAATTACATAGTGTTTTTATTGATATATATGATAATAGTAAAATACATATAATCCCTAAGAAAAAGAGAATTACGCAGCCATGGGTAGATAAGGAATTGAAAAAAAAGATGGAACATAGAGACGCACTTTTTAGAGCTTGGAAATCTGCACCAAGTAATATGAACAATAGATTAATATATACGCGATTCCGAAATAAAGTAAACAAGTTAATAGATGTTGCTAAGAATAAATATAGACAAAGAGAGATAGAAAAATGTAATAAAGATTATCGGAAGATATGGTCTAATATAAATAAGTGGGTAGGTAGCCCTAAAATGAGTCTAGACAGTGTAGTTTTAAGGTATTTAGGGAAAACTGATACAGTTTATAATATTTGTAACAAGTTTTCTGAAACGTTTACGGGTGAAATACAGAAAATCAAACACGACTGTGATAATAACTTTTTAACTAGAAGTTCCTATGTGAAGCCAAGTAATGTGTCATTTTATTTTAGGAAAGTTGAAGCATGTACGGTTGAGAAATATATTAATGATTTAGACTCCTGTAAATCACCTGGGTTAGATGAGATTAGAGTACAAGATATTAAATATGTAAAGAAAGAAATAAGTCCCGTCATAGCTAAATTCATTAATATGTGCGTGTATGAAGGCGTCTACCCGGATATATTAAAAAAATCTATTATACGACCCATTTTCAAACAGGGTAGCCACCTCGATTACAGTAACTATAGACCAATAGCTATACTGTCCGTAATAAATAAAATTGTAGAGAAGGTCATAGTTAATCAAATATCAAGTTTCTTAGAGAAACATAGCATATTATCCGATGCCCAGCACGGGTTTCGCAGAGGGCGCAGCACCGGCACGGCGCTTGCTCAGTTCACGGACTATGTTAACAATAGTCTGAATGAGGGTAAGTTTGTAGCAGCTATGTTTATAGACTATAAAAAGGCATTTGATACCCTAGAACATAATGTCTTACTTCGTGCAATGGATGAATGTGGTATTAGAGGCCCGGTTAATCGCTGGTTCAAATGTTATTTACAAAATAGATCCCTTCGCACACTGATAGATGGCACCACAGGTCAGGAGGTAAGTGTAAACCTTGGTGTTCCGACCGGTTCGGTATTCGGTCCGGTTGGGTACATAATGCATGTAAATAGTGTAATTAACGTGATACAGCATTGTAAGTCATTTATGTATGCCGACGATATGTGCTTACTATACTCGTCAAAAAACATGAGTGACGCACAAACCTGCTTACAGGCAGATTTCGAATGTATAATTAAATGGGCACATGACAATGGCATTATCATAAACCACTCTAAAACTAAGACTATGATCATATGTTCTCCCTATAGCAAACACATGAAACCAGATGCGCTAAGTGTAAAGATAACCGGTCATACGTATGAGTGTCTTCACAACAACCGAGCTGGCTGCTTATGCACAAATATAGACATTGTCGAAAAATATCGATACCTGGGTTTATTAGTAGACCGTCATTTTAATTGGAAGTTTCATGTAGATGATGTCTGTAATAAACTTCAGTCAATATTAGGTAAATTCTTTCATCTTAAAAGCTTTATATGTAAAAAACTTATGTACACACTTTATTATGCACTTGCCGACTCAATAATAAGCTATGGTTTGACTTGCTACGGCCTGACATTCAAAACTCAACTGGATCGTATAAAACAGCTGCAGCAGAGATTAATTAAATATCTGGTTAGCAAAAAAGTAATATCTCGGTGTAAGCCTAATTATGAAAAATTATTTATTATTTGTAACGTAATCCCAGTGCACACTAAAGTGGAGTATCTTATTGCTATAGAACAATATTACTCAAATAAAAACAAAGTACCTCGAATGCATAAATATTACACCAAACAAGTCAAACAGGGAAAATACACGATACCATCAATTAGGAACTATTATGGCAAGAGAACTAGGCAGTATTTAACACCAGTTTTATATAATAAATTTGACTGTTTACGAGATGATCAGAATGTTGTAAGCAACACAACATTAAAAAGATTACTGAAAAAGATAATGTTAAAAAATGACTAATTTTAAGTAGTTAAAAGTTTGTATGATAAAATATTAGATAGTACCTATTATTATTATGTACCTATGTACCTACAAATTTTATATACTTCATTTTGTTTTTTGTTTCTGTTTGTTTTCTGTACCAATTTTATTTAGTTAATTTTTGCTTACAATAGTAATATGCTGGATTATATCTATTACATTGCTATGGAATGTATGAAGGTATAACTCATTAGAGCGCCTCTTACGCCAACAAACTGTGTATACAGTTTGGCGTTTTTGTATTAGTATTTAAGTGTTTTTTTCTGTGAAATAAACAAATTAAAAAAAAAAAAAAAAAAAAAAAAAAAAATTTGATTTGCCGTCACCTAAGCTTTATTTTAAATCTATGTATAGTAAATGGTACCTTCCCTGAGAGTCTCAAAACTTCCATTTTTTTTTAAAACATAACGAGTTATTACATAATTATAGACCTATTGCTCTAATATCAGTCATATCCAAGATATTTGGAAAATATATCTATACTCAAATATATAAGTATTTAGAAAAAAAACCGCATACTCCGTCGTGAACGAAAAGGTTTTCGTCAAAATTCTACAATTAATATGGTTGTTTATGATTTTATACACAATATAATGCTTAATATTGATAAAAAAATACCAGTGTGTGCCATTTATTGCGATATGACCCAGGCCTTCGACTACGTTGACTATAATATCCTTAAAAACAAACTAGACTGTTATGGAATAAGAGAAAATATCCTGAAACTTTTAGAATCATATTTATCCCACAGAAAACAAATTACGGCCATTTCAAAATTAGATCTACACAAAAACAGAACTAACATTCTCATCTAGTGAACGATTTCTAAACTTCGGTGTTCCGCAAGGGAGCGTGTTGGGACCACTTTTATTTATTTTATATATTAATTACTTTCCAAATTCGGCAAACCAACCAATGTCTCTTTTTGCTGACGACAGCACACTGACAGTTGCATGCAGAAGCACTAATTCCTATGAAAATGACATCAATAATTTCATGGCTAGATAATAATAATTTAAAAATAAATTTGAATAAAACTAACATAACATTTAAACAACGCACCGAGACTCCATCACAAATAAGCATTATATATGATAATAAATTAATTAAACAAGTAGATACTGCCAAATTTCTTGGAATATATATTGATAAGAAATTAGATTGGAAAAGTCATATCGAATATGTTAGCAATAAAATCAGTTAATCCTCATATGCACTATTAATGCTTGCTCCGTTTGTCAATATTGCAACCCTACTCACTGCGTATTATGGGCTTGTGGCATTTACTCTGCGATATGGTGTAATTTTCTGGGGCAACTCGACTGATAGGGAAATTGTGTTCAAATTACAAAAACGCTGCATACGTGCCATGTTTGGACTGAAAGTCACTGATAGCTGCCGCCCATTTTTTATTAATCACAAAATTTTGACATTCCCTTGCTTATATATTATGGAAGTATGTATTTTTGTCAAAACTAATCCTCAATTGTTCCCACGTCTTTCGCATATTGTCCAACGGAACAGGAGAGATAATCAAAGGCTATGTATGCACAGTGCCAAAACTGCTCTTATGAGCAAAAGCATTTTCTGTATGGCACCTAAAATTTTCAAAAAGCTGCCAAAAGAATATAAATCATTAAATATAAATATGTTTATCTACAAACTTAAAGAAAAGCTATCCCAAAAAGATTTTTATAATGTGCACGATTTTCTTAATTATCAAATTTAATAATGTAGTTAGATTAATTTAATTAATTTATTTATTTTATTTAATAACTTAATATACACTGAAGCGTATAAAGGCGGACTTAATGCCTTGGGCATTCTCTCCCAGTCTACCTTAGAGTGGGGCAGAGATTAAATTAAGTGTATTAAAGAAGTGAGTGAAGAAGAACTTTTGTAGCATAAACATAATTCATATTATATACATAGTTTAAAATACATACATTCGATTGTACAAGAACATATTAATAAATAAATAGCTATACAAAATATAAAATATATAGTAATTATAAACTAAGAATACATAACAAATTATAATAATATTAAATATATACATACACTAAATACCAATATACATAAACATATTATTAGGATACATCTGCCAATTTATCCAACAACAGCTGTTTCACTCTGGATTTAAAGCGATCCTTTGTAGTAGCCATCCTGATTTCTAGACGAAGGGCATTCCAAAGAAGGATTGCTTGAATGGGAAAGGACGAGTGAATTGAAGCAGAACTATGTGAAGGACAAAGTAGGAGAAGATTATTGGAAGAACGAAGATTTCGATCGTGGTTGGAACTGAAGTATTGGAAATAAGAATTAAGGTATTTTGGGGTATTGGGAGAAATAAGGATAGAATAAAGAGTAGTGAGGGCACGCATACTGCGTCTTTGACGAACAGGAAGCCACTTCAATTGAGAACGATAAGTAGATACATGATCATACTTGCGAAGGTTAAAGATAAATCGAATGCAGTTATTGAGAAGACGATCCAGTTTGTTGAGAAGTTCTGCATTCAGGTCATAGTAGCATACATCACCATAGTCGATCAACGGGAAAACCAAAGTTTGCACAAGCATAGTCTTGGTCTTGGGTGGGAGGAAGTTTCTTAAGCGATTTAGAGCACGTAGGGTACCTGTAATTTTCTGACCGACTTGAGTAACTTGGTTACGCCGACTGAAGGTACAATCTATATGCAGGCCAAGGTTCTTGACCACTGGAAAGAAGTCTATAGCAGTCCCATCGTAGACTAGTGTTGGCAGAGTTGTAAAATCTAGTTTCTATATTGACCGCTGGCTGCCAATGATAATGGCATGGCATTGACAAGCCAAACTTGTCTGACCAATTTTTTATGGCAAGTAAATCCTTGTTAACCCTATGGATTGCTAGTGAAACATCTTCAACAGTTGCCTGAGAGTAAATATTCAAGTCATCGGCATACAAGTGATAATCGCATTGAAGATTTTGAGTCAAGAGATTAATAAACATAGAAAATAGCAAAGGAGAAATTATACCGCCTTGAGGAACGCCAGAGTTGTTATCGCACCAGTTCGATGATGACTCATCAAGGCGGACAGACTGCTGACGACCCCGAAGATAACTTGAGAACAATCCAGAGCATCGGATGGGACCTTGAGATGGCAGAGGAGGGATAATAGGATATCGTGACTGACGGTATTAAAGGCATTTGAAAAATCAACCAAAGTCAACACTGTGACCTTGGCCAGTCACTTTAAGGAGTGCAGTAGTAGTGCTATGTCCAGGCCTGAAACCAGACTGGAGAGGACTTAAAAGGTTATTGATATAAACAAACCTGGACAATTGCTGTTGCACACAGGACTCGAGAACTTTGGATAGGAAAGAAAGGATGGATATGGGACGAAAATGTGTTGGGAGAGAAGGATTTTGGAGTTTTGGCAAAGGAATAACGTAGGTTTTACGCCACAAGGATGGGAAGGTACCAGGAACTAGGGAGAAATTTATAATATGAGTGACGGCTGGAAGGACTTGATCCAGAATAGTGGTGATCATTCGTCGACTGATGTTGTCACTTCCAACAGCATTAGATTTGATGGAAAGGATTCTCTTTTTGATCTCATTCGATGCAAGTGGAGAAAAATGAAAGGATTCGACATCGGGTTGGGTTAAACCAGCTAAGTAGTTTACCGTGAGACGCCCAGCCTGGTGATCCAGTGACGAGGTAGTTTTGAAATGTATATTGATATCATCCAAGCTAAGCGCCCCAAGGCAGTCAACACGTCGCTGTTTGCCGATACCTAAAGTTCCAAGGAACCTCCAGATATCGGCAGGGGATGAGGATGAAATATTATGAAGTATATGTTGGCGTTTTGCGTTGCGTACCATCTGATTACACCGATTTCTTGCAGATTTGAAACGCCTCCAGTTCTCGTCGCAGCGGTCCTTTTTATAGTTTCGAAAAGCCCGGTCCCTACGCCTCATCGCCATACGCACACCTCTCGTAATCCAGGGTGCTAGTAAATGCTTTAATTTCACTTTCCTTACATGGGCATCGACATCATACAATTTACCTATTGCATTATTAAAGAAAAGTACCTTGTCATCGATTGTGGTAGCAGACTCCATGGGTTCCCAGTTGATAATAGCCGCATCTTCGCGGAGTTTGCTCACATCCATGCGACCAAAACAACGTCTGTGCAAAACTTTAGGTGAGGATTTGGAAGGTTTGAAGCGGTATGATAGGAATATTTATTTATTTATAACTTCATACACAAAACATGTATAGGCGGACTTTATGCCTGAGGCATTCTCTGCCAGTCTACCTTGGGGTGATGCAGAGATAGAACAAGGTAGGTGCAAATTGAAGTAAAAGGAAACATGACATTCCTAATAAATACTTAAAAATGAAAAACATAAATGTCCATACATAAATACTACTTAATATAAAGACAAATAATTATACTAAATACATAGAATATACATATTATAAGTACATAAATATATAATATAATAAATACGTATACATAATATATATAAATACATAAGTATATTATATATTAAATATATTTAAATAAATTATATATTATATAAATAAATTATAATAAACTATATATTAGGTCATGACGGGAAATACCGAGAGCAGGGTGTTGGCAGTGGGGGGAGGATAGGGTTGTAGAAGACGTGATGATTAAGTCTAGCCAGGTATCCTCTGCATCATTGTTGTGGTGAGTGGGTTGTAGAGGCAAGATGTGGAGGCTGGCTGACTCAACGACATCACGAAGTTTACGGGAACGACTGGATTGAGGAGAATTAAGGTTGGTGTTGAAGTCGCCCATGATAATGATATGTTCATACTCTGACCCTAAAGATTCCAGTATCGGCTCGATACTGGAGAAATAATCTAAGGCTGGTGGACAGTAGACGCTGACAATAAGGGCCTTAGCTGCTCTGACGTCAATCTCCAGGAATAAATATTCTGCAGGTGTAGCAGCCGGTGAAGAAGCAAGAATTCTATAAGGAATGGCACTGCAGAGATAAATTGCGACACCACCACCTCTTCTGTCGACTCGATCATTCCGAATTAGAATGAAGCCGGGAAGCGAGTAAGACGTAGAAAAAAGTTCGGGTTTAAGCCAGCTCTCCGAAACCAGGATGGCATGCACATTAGACTCGGAGAATGCTTCCAACAAGCCATTGTGATGGCTGGGTATGCTTTGAGCGTTGAGGTGGCAAACATTGAGCGTTGATTGTGATCGCTGACCAATAAATGTTCGTCGTAAGCAATCGCCCAATGTGCCCTCAGTAGAACAAAAACTACTGTTATCAGAGTTGTCCGTAAAAACAGCTAAATCATTGGCAGACAAATAAGCGTCATCATCAGGATCAATTTCCATGAGTTAAATATAAAATATACTATTAATTACATACAAATATATAAAATACACACTAAATAAAATACACATACAAATATATAAAATATTATAATGTAGATATTATATATAATTATATTATGTACATAAAGAAAAAAATAATTTCAAAGCGTAATAAATACATCTCTGCACCACCCGCCAGCTCACACAAACGAATAAATATACACACATAAAGCAATGTTACACAAATAATTATGCTAAAACAAATCCACTTATACATAATTATTGATGTACAAACTTTACACATTTTGAACTAACATGCTGTGGATAAAAATAACACACCCAGACTCGAAATAATAATTTGCGGTTCACATAGTCATAATAAATCGGCTGTGCTACGGAAAAACAAAGCAACTAACATATTTTTAAAATCAGTTTTTTTCATATTTGGAACATTTTGCTATAACGGACACTGCTACATTCACAGAATCATCGAAAAGGCTTTATTTTTGGAGATAAAACTTTGTAAAATAAAGTAACTGCAGGCACTTGTCCAACATATCTACGGTAAAACAAAGTAAACCACAATGTCTAAGCAAAAACAAAGTAATTGCACGTCGATTACATTGTTTTTACGTTTTGAAATTACTTAATTGGCTTTTCATTTGATATAAATTTCTTTTTAAGCCCCTTTATCTGGCTATAAGAAAATCAAACAACTTTACTTTGTTTTTGGATTGTTAAAAATGGTCAAAATGGCAAATTTGTAAACGTAAAAATAAAGCAAGTAAAATGACAAATGTAAAACAAAGCAACTGAATAACAGTTGCTTTATTTCTTTATTGTAAATCGATTCAAGCTATTACTATATCCCATTTACTTGGTTTTTACTATGCTCTCGTTTATTTGTAAATTTAAAATGTCTAAATTATTTGACATTACTCGGTTTTATCACCTTTCAAATGTCAGTTTTCCCACAGTTAAACTTGTCAGTTACAACACTTACAACTTCGTGTCATTAGTTTGCCGAGGCTTGTGATTCTTGTGTGTTTTGTTTAGAAAATGTTTAAAAAGCAAAATAGCCACAGTTTACGTTCGAGAACTATGGTAGAGTTAGCACAAATGTAAGTGCAAATGTCCAATTATTTGTATTGTGTGTTTACATTTTGTAAATACCTATTTACGAAATATATCGTAGGCATACATGAAGTAGTACTTATTTTTCTGTTTTGATTTGGTTGTCTATAAGAAATACTAATCAATTTGTTAATAAACTGTCCGTGTAGTGACGGATAAAGAAGACAAGTGTCACTAACCCATTTCATTCCGTGGGTGTCGTAAAAGGCGACTAAGAAAATTGTAAAAAGCGAGTAATATCTTCGCGAAGAGATGGAAAACTTGAAACCAAACCCTATACCAACTCGTCTGGCCAGCGCGGTATAGTAGGCCAAATACCACCCAATGAGCGCACCAACGAATAAAAGGCCCCCAGTTCCCGGTAGTCCTGCAGTCCGCAACTACGGAAAGCCGCCGCGGTAACAGCGGGGCAGGGGATGCTAAGAATCTCTAGGCTACGGCAAACGGCTACCACAAGAAACTGACCCTGGCTACGTACAATGGACGCTCTCTACGGCTGGACCAACACATCACCGAACTCGAAGTAGAACTAGGTCGTATAAAGTAGCATATATTGGGGTTGTCTGAAGTCCGAAGACAGGGGGAGGACACGATAACCCTTGATTCAGGCAATCTGTTCTACTTTCGAGAAGGTGATCAGCCCTCTCAGGGCTGTGTCGGTTTCCTCGTTAACAAAGCTCTCACTAACAGCGTTGTAGAAATCAGCAGTGTGTCGACACGGGTAGCGTACCTCATATTAAGGGTCACAGATAGGACGGTACTCTCTGAAGGTGGTACAGGTAAGTATATGCGCCGACCTCGACATACTGCGATGACATATTCGAAGCCATGTATGAAGATATTACTAAAGCTCTACATCATACCACCAAGACACACTACAGCGTTGTTATGGGGGATTTTAATGCCAAAGTGGGAGTACAAGAACGCGGCGAAAGGAAAATCGGGCCCTAAGCAGGGGGCGCCGAAATCACAGGGGGCAAATGCTGGTCAACTTTCTGGAGTCCCAGGAGCTCTGCTTAAAGAACTCCTTCTTCAAGAAGAAGCCTCATAGAAAGAGGACAAGGCGAAGCCCCGATACTGTGACAAGGAACGAGATAGACTTCATCATGTCTGATCGGAAGTATATATTAATTTGATGCGATTGAACAGAATCGTGGCACCAAAGTCTTCGCTCGCCAGCTTGGTAAAATTCATCTGGCGAAACTCAATACTGCGGATGGCAATAAAGTAACCGCCAAGTTCGAGGGAGTTCTGCAGCGGTGTTGTATCGATTGGCGCTACATCGAGGTGTTGAGATGTTTGTACGACACGGCTACTATGACCGTCCAGCTCCAGGACAGTAAAAGCAGCCCCATTGAGTTGCGTAGAGGGGTGAGGCAAGGGGATGTAATATCCCCTAAGCTTTTCACCAAATCACTCGAAGATGTCTTTAAGACGCTGGACTGGACTGGACGGGGCATAAACATTAATGGCGAGTTCATATCCCATTTTCGGTTTGCCGAGGATATCGACATCGTGGCAGAGAGCTTGGAAGAGCTAAGTGAGATGCTGCACAGCCTAAATGAAGCCTCTCGACGAGTCGGTCTCGGCATGAACTTGCATAAAACCAAGATTATGTTCAACGAACACATTGTGCCGGGACCGGTTTATGTCGACGGATCGATGCTCGAAGTTGTGAGTATGTCTACCTTGGTCAAGTAGTCCAGCTCTGTTGAAACAACTTCGAGAAAGAAATCGACCGCAGGAATCAACTGGATCCTACTGAGACGTAGCTTGCCAAACGATGCCCAACCCAAGTGGGTTGGGCAGCGTTTGGCAAGCTACGTCGAGTTTTCTCTTCGCCCCTACCGCAATGCCTGAAGACCAAAGTCTTAACCAATGCGTCCTACCTGTTATGACGTACGGTGCCGAGACGTGGACACTCACAGTGGGACTAGTCCACAAACTAAAAGTCACGCAGCGAGCTATGGAACGGGCTATGCTTGGAGTCTCTTTGAAGGATAAAATCTGAAACGAAGTTATCCGACAAAGAACCAAAATTACCGACGTAGCTCACAGAATCAGTAAGCTCAAGTGGCAGTGGGCTGGCCATATCTGGGCTGTAGAAGGACTGATGGCCGATGGAGCAAGCGTTTCCTAGAGTGGAGACCACGCCTCGGCAAGCGTAAGGTAGGGCGGCCCCCGGCTAGGTGGACCGACGACCTGAAAAAGGTGGCTGGGACAGACTGGATGCAGAAGGCTGAGGACCGTGTACTGTGGCGCGTGTTGGGCGAGGCCTATGTGTAGCAGTGGACTGCGATCGGCAGATTGATTGAATACTTCATTATATGATTACAATTTATATCTATGATTTTGGAATTTATTTTAGGTAACCGTTATATACATGCCCTATTCCTTGAGTGACACTTATCTTAATAAATCCTAAGATGAACTAGTTTTTACAATTCTTACAAATTATGTGATTCATAAAAAGCAAAAGCCGACAAATCTTATAGTAGATATATTAATTTTTAAATGGCTTTATTGTCTTAGTAAAAAAACAATTAAATGCATTTGCTTTGTTATTAAAACTAAAACCTAACTTGTCCATCTCTTTTTAAATTATTTAAAAAACAAAGTGACTGTAGTTACTTTGTTACTGAATTGTTCTTTTTATTTAAAATTAATTTTGTCTATAGAAAAATATTTTTTTCAATTTAAAGGAAAGTTTTCAATAATTACTCAAAAAATTGCTTTGAAACAAATATAACTAATTATTTAACGAATTATGAAATAACAAAAGTACTTAAGTTGTCGGCAGTACGTTTTAAATTTGTGATTTTCGGTTTTTTGCTCCTCCTGATAATTTTGATTGACTGCAATTACTTTGTTTTTCCGTAGAGCAGCCGAAATTGACTGGAACTGCTGTGCCAAGTGCCAAGGCATTTTATTTTAAGAAGTCGAATATTGTTGATACCAGCAAAACTATTTTGGGAGCAATTTGTAGGTTTCTTTTGACTAAATGTAGAAACCATAAAAATATTTCAGGTGAAGTAGAATCTTTACATACGCATATATAGGCGTATTTTATGTGTGTACCTAAAATACAATATTTTATTTTGCCAGCAACCGAACCGATCCCGGATATGCTAAACTAGATATTAATGAGGGCCCCGACAGAAAGTTCAAAACATTTTTCATTAACATAATGGTGGGCTCAATTTTCCGCTCAAAGTCCAAAGTGAAAGCGAAACACAATTAAGGAGCTGTTCTGGCGCAATTCAGGAACAATGACGATTGTTTGACAATTCAGTAAGTTTGTCGTGAGACGTTAGGACGCTGCTACATTTGTGAAGTGTAGGCACTTCGAGACTGTTTAATTTTGATGTCTACGTCCTCAACTTATAGGAGGTATATATCTTATACATAAAACTAGAGGATGTACACAGCTACACTCGCACATTTATTTTAATTTTATCGTTTCCCCTCGATCCCGTGAGATTTCGGAAAATCTTTTCTGACATTGAACTGAACATACATTTTACCAAATTTCAGCTCCTTGCGCCCAGTAGTTTCAACCGTGTTGTATGTGAGACAGTCAGTAACGAATGAATTTTATTTAATCAGATTGTTTGTCCTGACTAAAATACTCGTAACATCGCAGAGAACAAACTACTATAGTTAGAAACATAGAATTTACACAGCACTTTTTTTCTATAACTGAGTCACTGACTAAGGCATTTATTATTGCCGTTCCCGGGCACATCACCAGACTCCGGGCTGCGACTGAGTTTTCGGAAAAACCCAGTAACACTTTTGCCCGACCCGGGAATCGAACCTGGGACCTCCGATCAGCAGTCGCATACTCAATCGACTGGACCACGAAGACCACGACACATTACATCACATCACACATCTACATTAATGACCTACCTTATATTACACACCACAGAACTATTTTATTTGCAGATGACACGACAGTTATTATCAAATGTGACAATAAAGAAACATATGAACATGACATCAATTTGACGCTTAACAAGACAATTAATTGGCTACTTAACAATAATTTAAAAATTAACGTTGATAAAACGCAAGTGATACAATTTCAAAATTATAGGAGGCAACATATTGACATAAATGTAAATTACAAAAATAATAAAATACAGAAGGTTAGTACAGCGAAATTTCTAGGTCTGATGCTCGATAAGCACTGTAACTGGAAGGCATATGTTGAATATGTTTGCAATAAACTTGATCGGTTCGTGTTTGTTATTAAACGTTTACAACAATCAGTGTCAACGGAAGCGGCTCTCAGTGCATACCACGGATATGTGTCGTCGGTGCTGTCATATGGTCTCATGCTATGGGGGAACTCGGTTGAGATTGAAAAAGCATTTCGGGTGCAAAAGAAATGCGTGAGAGCTATTTGTGGAGCTTGGTTTACAGACAGTTGTAAGCCATTATTTAAAAAGTTTCACATCCTGCCACTGGTTTGCATGTTCATTAGAGAACTCTGTGTTTTTGTTAAACTGTATCCACAATACTTTAGTAAATATTCTGAAACAGTTGGTAGAAACTCTAGGAATAAATTTAAGCTTCCCCGACCTCGGTGTCGTTTGGACATATTTGAGAAGAATGTCTATGTGAAGGCTATAGAAGTGTATAATAAGTTACCAGACACGTTTAAAGAACTACCTTATACTGTATTTAAAATAAATGTTACAGCGTGGCTAGCGGAAAGATGTTTCTATACTTTGAATGAATTTATGACATATAAAGAAAATGTTTAAATTAATTAATGTTAAAAAAATCACGTATGACAACAATAGCAATATTATCTGGACATTTAAATTTATTCTAATTTGACACTTCTATGCAATTATTAACATAAAATTATATTTTACAATTATACATGACTAACATTTTGACATTAATTAACTGATAAATCAATACAATATAAACAGAATTTCATTGAATTATATTATTGTATAAGTTGACATATTTGCGCACCATTGTTATGGTAGAATGTGAGGACCACTATTACTGTACCAGCACTATGTAACCACATTTCTCGTAAATAAATGCATTTCATTTCATTTCATTTCACGAAGTCAGAAAAGCTAATATACTTTCAAATCCGGTTACACTAATGCGCGGATGCTCCAAGGTCTTGAATGCAATTGCACTATGACGACGATACCTATAGTCTCTTTTTATTGAAACAAGCAAACAGCTACAGACAGGTGCAGTCAGACAGAACTCTAACAACATTTCAAATATACAACAATTTTCTACTCCAAAAAGTCACACGATATTAACCAAATATTCAACTTACTATCTAAGCCAGTTATACTCCTTACGTACATAATCAATATGGATAAAACTAGTAAATAAAAGATAGGTACACATTTGGACTTAAAACTTCAAAGACAACTAAATCACTTCAACCAAGACAAATAGTTTAAGTCTACGACAGTATTGACTTGCATCGAATACACTTAACCAAAAGTTAGGACATAAATTTGTCAGACGTCCGTGGCCAGATACTAGAAATACTCTGCATTTTTGAATTGTTTCAAAGTTTTTGCCAAACATATTTGATTATACGACTTTTGGAAGTTATTTGTACAAATAAGTCGTTCGATTTGTTGGAGTTGAAATGGCTGTCGTAATGAATTCACATGAACAAATAGAATTCTGCATTTCTGCGTTGAAAGATTGTCAGAAACCTTTTTATGACCATATACAATATACATAAATACACTATATATATATATATATATATATATATATATATATATATATATATATATTATGTATTTATTGATATGTTCAGCACCTATCATATCTATTGTATGTATGCCTGCGTATGTATGTATATATATTATGTATGTATATAATAAAAGCAATTTCTAGTAATCAGATACTTTTAGTCGCTTCACATCAAAGCTTTTTGTCATTTTCAGTCTGTCCATCCTAAGGTTGCCTGTAAGAGATCGCACTCAGCGATAAGGCCGCCCTTGTGCATTTGATATGTATCTACATTTAAGTTATTTACACCAAATTTGTACAAACATTTTCACAATAAAGCCTTTCTGCCGCGATTCTGTGGGAATTTCGAGATGTCGTCGTGATTCCCCTGCTGGCATGCAACTATTTTCTCCACTTCGTCCCTAAGAATGTAAAAAAGGATACCAGTTTGAAACTCCACTGATTTTTAATGAAAATTATTTTCTGTACAAATTACGTACAGCAAAAAAGATTATCGTAAATTTTATAACACGTTAGCTATAAACACATTTTAGCCACAATGCGGTCACGGCCTATTTGATCGGAAAATAGATGATTAAACACCACACGAAATTACATGCTTTTCAATTTGCATACTTTTCAGAAATATCTGAAATATTGAAATGCAAATACTTTTTGAAAGTAATTTCAACGTATATAATAATACTATTTTTTGGTGTTTTCATTTGTAAAGAATATGAAAACTTTAATTTTATCATGCATATTTCGTTCGTTGAGTAAGTGTGCCGAAGGTTTCATTTACTTTTCCTTTTGCGTCATCGTGCGATGAGGCAAAAGGAAAAGTGGATTCTTCTCCTACTCGCTCACCACCAGGTGTGCCACCAGGCAAGCGGTCAGCTCGTTTGCCTCATATAAAAAACTGCTACACATATTTATATAAGTATTCATATTAATTTCTCAATAATAGAAATTGCTTTATACCCGAAACCGGCGAGCATGTATGAAAAGAGTAATGAGTGTAGAGGAAGCGCGTGAGGTCCGTTAGGATAGAAGCAAGTGGCGTTCCGTTGTCTCTGCCTACCCCGACAGGAAAAAGCGTGAGTATATGTATGTATGTATGATATTGCTTTATTAGGGTAAACTACATACACGACAAGTACATTCATCAATTTCATTAAAAAATCATATTTATATGAACCAGCGCAAGGCAGTGCTAATAAATATGAAGATAGGAAGAGGTGACGTCATAAAGTGCTATAGTAATATGTTACTAATTAGCAACATTAAAATGTTTGCAAAAACTCAATAAACAAGCCATTATTTCGTACATTATTTTCGCTTATCCATATAGGCCACTGAAAGAACCGTTGCAAGAATAAAAACAATGTCCAACACTTCAATATAATATTTTCTTAGGCCACGTATTCAAAAGAAAGTTTTATGGTCTATAAAACAGGGTCAGTTAATATCGTGAAATGAAATCGGGAGTCCGGTTCATCCCTGATAATACATTTTATGTGATTCGATCGTGGGATGAAATTCTATCTGTCTCTTTATGTTGCTCAGTACATTGGCAGATTCTTTTTGAGAGTTGTGCTCTACAAGAGACTTGTCTATTATCTTCGAAATGTAATATACAAAAGATTTGACAAGCTAGATTCTTAGACATGTGCACACTTAGCTCTATAACTTGTTTTTTGTATTTTCTGTGAGTTCTGAATATTTTAATAAGTATTTATTATTAGTATATTTTTAGACATGCGGCGGACACGCATATTTCAAATAAACTAATTGTTAAGTAGCAAACCTCATTTGCGTTATGATGATTATGAAATAATATGACAGTAAGAGGACGTCAGCCTCCAACGTGAAGGTCTTGGATCGCGACCGGGACAGCGCTAGGATGGTGATAATAATTATGGAATGAACGTTGCCAGTTTTCCCGACATCTGCATGCAAAAGCTATGCCGCTTTTTCGCGCTGCTACGGTCACGAGTTTATTAGGTAATAGTTACATTTAAATATTATTATGTGTACACATTAATTAACGACATCCACCAAATATTATATAGAATTTAAAAAATATTAAATTACGGGATAATACGACACAAAATATCATAGTTAATTATCGTAGTAAAATATTAATTTAACAATTACACCTGCGTTATCATAAAACCTAACTTAAGTGTTTGTTCTGGCTATGTAGGAGGCCATCGGGCGGTCTGAAAATTCCGACACCAGAGTTAACCACACACTCACACGAAAAACAAAACAAACTTAAATGTAATTTCTATACAAATCTCATAATTTGTACGGTCACATTAGTATGAGAGCGTTTTTATCTTTCGCAATTCTTGTATCTCCATTTATAAAATGAATAAAATAAGAACAAAATAAATTGCAGTTAAATACTTCACTTTTATCGTTAACTCTGCGTCTTCAAACTCAAATTGTCCAAATTACTCTAAATGAAATAACTCGAATTTGTAACGTTCATTTGTTAAAATTGAACAAGACGTGGACTCTTAAAAATTATGAAGATATAATAATTATATCGTTTTTCTTTTTTAATTCACTTTTTTGCACAACACAAACAATGTGGTACAATAGGTGGACTTAATGCCTGAGGCATTCTCTACCAGTCAACCTAGGGTGGTGCAGATATAATTGATGGTAGGTGCATGATGATTATTGTATTTTAATTATTTACACAATAATTTACACAATAAAGAAGGAAAAATTGTCCCTAGGAAAAATGGCTAACTAGTGATATTGAAAATATGATGTTAGAAAGAAGGAAGCTTAGAAATAACAGTGATGTAGATAGTATAAAAGAATATAAAAGACTCACAGATAGAATAACAACGCAATGTAGAGAAGCAAAGAAAAAGGCTATAGAAAAAGATTGCGAGAAAATTGAATATCTCACAAAAAAAGGGAAAATGGATAGTGTATACAACATAGTAAGAAATTTTGACAAAAGACATAAAACCAAAAGTACAGCAGTTTTGGATGAACAAGGAAAAGTATTGCTTGATCACGCAGACGTTGTTAAAAGATGGAAGAGGTACATAGAGAGCTTATATGAAGGACCAGGATTAGATATTGGGGATATAGAAGACCAGGCACAAATTGATGCTGATAACTTAGGTCCACCGATAATGAGAGAGGAATTCGAGAAAGCCTTGCGTAACATCCAAAATGGCAAAGCGACAGGGGTAGATGAAATTCACATCGTACTGATTAAGTACGCACACTGTCCTGCTATTATAGAAGAAATATTTTCACTGACTCAGTCCATGTATTTAACCGGTACAATTCCCAAAGACTTTCAAATGAGTAAAATAGTCATGCTACCTAAGAAAATAAATACGCGAAAATGTGAAGAGTACAGAACGCTGTCTCTGATATCTCAAGCATCGAAAATTTTACTGAAAATATTGCAAATGAGAATAAGAAAGAAGTCAGAAGAAAGTATAGGTGAAGATCAATACGGGTTCAGGCAAGGAAAAGGCACCAGAGAGGCCATATTAGCATTGAAATTAGTCATCAATAGAAGAATGGAATTGGGCCTCAGTACACACATTGCGTTTGTGGATCTAGAGAAGGCTTTTGATAGCGTAAATTGGAAGAAATTGATGGAGGTCTTAAAGAATGCTGGCTTGGATTACAGGGACAGGAAGATCATTTTCGAACTATACAGAGATCAGGAAGCCGTTATAGAAGTGGGGGAGGTAAAGGAAAGAGCAAGGATCAGACAAGGAGTTAGACAAGGATGTCCACTGTCCCCACTAGTCTTTAACATTTTCATTGAATGTGCAATAAAGAAAATTACTGAAGATGAACAGGGGGGTGTAAAGATTAATGGGGAAAATATACATTTCATAAGATATGCTGACGACATAGCTGCTTTGGCAGAAAGTAGACAAAAGTTAGAAATTTTATTAAACATAATGGACGAGGCTTTTATGCACTTTGGCTTAAAAATAAATAGCTCCAAAACTAAAACAATGACAACTTCAAAATTTCCATTTGCTAATATTGAACCAATAAAATTAAATAATACCAGAATAGAAAATGTTCATAAATTTAGATACCTGGGATCCTTAATAACTAGCGACTCTAGATGCACCCCAGATATAATAGCAAGAATAGGTATGGCGAGAGGAGCGTTTAATTCTAAGAAACACCTACTCACAACAAAAAATATCTCTATTAACACCAAGAAACGCTTTATTAAAAGCTATATCTGGAGTATAGCACTTTATGGCTCTGAGACTTGGACAATGACGCAAAGGGACAGAGAGAGATTACAAGCATTTGAGATGTGGTGTTGGCGTAGGATGGAAAGAATCAGTTGGACAGAAAGGAAAACAAATGATGAGGTCTTAAACATAGTAAAAGAGAAAAGAAATATCTTAAGTACAATAGAAAATAGAAGAGGTAAAATGTTGGGGCACTTGATACGACATGACAATTTCATTAAAAACATCTTGGAAGGGAAAATGGAAGGAAGGCGAGGAAGGGGTAGGCCAAGGAGAACATTCATAGACCAAGTAAAGGAAAAAGTTAACGTTGCGTCGTATCAAGATGTCAAGGCACTGGCTGAGGATAGATTGGCATGGAAAAAGCTCCACCGACAAGAGCCTAGCTCTTAAATAGAAAAAAAAGAACACAATAATTACTATTTTACATAATAACTACTTAAACTATAGATATATATTGAAATACATACATATTATATGTATACATGTATAAAGTATATATAAGTACAAATAAATATATTATATATGAATAACTACTTGCAATAATTATAAAATAAAGATATACATTATAATATATAAGTCATCGATATATATATATATATATATATATATATATATATATATATATATATATATATATATATATATATATATATATATATATATATATATATATATATATATATATACTAAAATGTCAATGATATAAGTTAAAAATACAGTAAATATGCATTTATTCTGCCATTTTGCTCAGTAAAAATTCTCGAGCCTTTAGTTTAAAAGTGTACCGATTGTTAGCCATCCTGATTTCAAGTGCGTTCCATAGTAGGACAGATTGGACGAAGAAGGAAGAGTTAACAAGCCCAGAACTATGGGAAGAACATAAAAGGAGACGATTATTAGACGAACGTAAATGTTTTTCATGATTAGAGCATAAATATTGTAGATAAGGACTTAGGTAGAAAGGAACAGAGGGAGAGTTAAGAAAGGAGAAAAATGTAGTTAGGGCACGCAAACTGCGGTGTTGGCGAATAGTTAGCCGTTTGAGTTAGGCGCGGTATTCGGAGACATGGTCATATTTTCGAAGGTTGTAAACGAATCGAATGCAGTTATTAAGAAGCCGGTCTAATTTGTTGAGGAGGTCTGCATTCAGGTCGAAATAGCACACATCACCATAGTCGATAATAGGGAAGATTAAAGTCTGCATGAGCATTACTTTAGTGCTAGAAGGGAGGTGGTGGAGGGTGTCCGTGTGGTGACGGATTAAGAATATGGAATGTTACCACCCCATATCATCCCATGGGTGTCGTAAGAGCCGACAGACGGAGCATATTATGCAGAGAACAGCACTGTAAGAGAAGGAAAACTTGAAACAAACCCTATACCAACCCGTTTGGCCAGCGTGGTATAGTAGGCCAATTCCTCATTTCAAAGGACAGGCCTAGTCCAGCAGTGGACTGTTAAAGGCTGATGATGATGATGATGATGAGAAGGGAGGAAGTTCTTTAAGCGGTACAACGAACGTAAGCATCCTGTCACTCTTTGACTAACAGGAGTAACTTGAGCCCGCCAGTTGAGGTGACTATCTATGTATAAGCCAAGATTTTTAACAACCGTGCTGAAGGGTATTGTTGTCTGGTTATACTTGACTGATGGAAGCGCTGAAAGATCAACTTTGCTCATGTTGCGTTGACTGCCTATGATAATAGCCTGGCATTTTGCGGGATTCACAGCAACACCAAATCGTTCTGACCAATCAAGTATAATAGACAGAGCTTGATTTACCTCACCGATAGCTGAAGCGATATTGTCTACTCCTGCATGTGTATATAGCTGCAAGTCGTCAGCATACAAGTGATACACACACTGAAGATTCTGAGTCAGGAGATTTATAAAAATAGAAAATAATAATAGAGAGAGAATGCCACCTTGAGGAACGCCAGACTGAAGGTTACACCATGATAATGAAGAGTCATCGTGGCGAACCGACTGCTGACGTCCCACGAGATATTTGGAGAACCATTCCAGCGCCTCTGAAGAGATCTGAAGACTGGAGAGGATGGATAGTAGGATTTTGTGATTGAACGTGTTCAAGGCGTTCGTAAAATCGACCAGAGCTAGCACCGTAACTTTGGTGTCTTCCATTCCCGCCCTAACATCTCCAGTCACCTTCAACAATCCGGATTGAAATCGGTTCAATAGATTATTTTGAATGACAAATTTTGAAAGTTGTCTGTGCACACAAGCTTCAATCACCTTGGAGAGAAAAGGAAGGATTGATATGGGGCGGAAGTGGCTGGGGAGAGAAGGATTAGGGATCTTAGGCAAAGGAGTTACTAAAGCTTTCCGCCATAGCAACGGAAACGCACCTGTGTCGAGGGAAAAGTTGATAATGTGCGTAATACCTGGTAACAATTGATCAACAATGGTACCAATCATTTTACGACTAATATTATCGCAACCAGTAGCGTTGGATTTGATGGAGAGGATAGTCTTCTTGATCTCCCCGGGGGTCACTGAAGAAAATTTGAAGGGGTCTATGTCAAGACGAGGAAAGTTACGCAAGTAATTCAGAGTGTGACACTTAATAGAATGATCCAAAAAGTTAAATGTGGAGAAATGTTTATTGATTTCATCCAAACCAATTGTCCACTGGAGATCAAAACTGCGCTGTTTGCCAATACCTATAGTCCCGAGGAACTTCCAGATACTGGCAGGGGAGGATGAGCTAATATTGCTGAGAATATGGCGGCGTTTAGCGTTACGTATCACCTGATTACACCGATTTCTTGCGACTTTATATAGAGACCAAAAGTCCTCTGTTTTGTGCTTTTTATATTTACGAAATGCACAATTCCTGCGTCTCATAGCGGTTTTGACCGCCTTCGTAATCCAGGGGGCAGGTGGACGCTTTAGTTTGACTTTTCGAACCGGTACATGAACATTATACAACTCGAGAACAGCGTTGTTAAAGCTCTCGACCTTTTCATCCATAGTTGCAGCAGCGGTCAGATGATCCCAATTCATTGTAGCTGCATCTTTTTCCAGCTTATTTACATCCATGCGTCCAAAGCAACGAACATGCAGAATGCAAGAGGACGGGGAGGCTTAAGGATGTATGTGAGGAAGATAAGATTCCTTTACCATTCGAACAAGTAAATAAGGGCCTTCGGTTCAGAACATGTAAGCCAAATATTTTGTCGAAAATAAAATTAAAAGAGAGAGGCATAAAGAATGAGTCAGTCGTACTGTTACCACGGTTGGTATAACCTATGGTGAAACGTCGGGGTAAGTAAAATTACGCGATTGAGATCCTTTACATTACTATAAATTTAAGTACGTATGGCGCAGCGGTCACTTCGCCATGTTAAACTGCTCTGAAGTATGGGTGCGATTTACACAAAATAGACAATTTATGTTTTGTGTCTGCGTGTACTTTGTGTTCTTTGATAGAACGACTAAGTAACCCTCGGGTATATTCCTATTGCCTCTTTGAAAAGAATTTGCAGAAAAAACACCTGTTTCCATTTAAGGAGGGTATCCATTCCAGGTCAAAAATACATTCTTTGTTGATCCGATTAATCCTATTTTATATTACACTAGAGGAGGCCAGCAGCTACGCCTGCATTTTTTTTAAATTTACCCGTTTTGGCCGATCCCATGAGAATTTCGGAAAATCCCTTCTTAGTGCACCCCTACGGTCCCCAAGGAACATACATGCCAAATTTCAGCTTCCAGCGCCCAATAGTTTCGGCTGTAGCGTGTCTGTCAGACAGTCAGTAACGCAAGGATTTTATATATTAAGATAACGTTCTTTTTTCACATAGCGTTATAACTTAGCAGTTTATCGTTTAAAATTCGTATTTATCCTTTATAACTAAAAACTGCAATAGTTCAACAATAATCGGATAGAATTAAGATATCCTACAAAGTCAAGGCTTAATTTTGTTACTTTTAAAATTAACAAACCGCTAATTATATAGGTAGAGTAAGAGTTAAACCACAAATACTTTATCACAAACTCTTAGCTTTATATGACTAGAAAAATCAGACGGATCAAAACGCCTCTCAGTTGTTCCACCTTAACGAAGAGTATAAACAAAATTATTCAACAAATTGAACGGTAGCCGGAACAATTGTTCAGACTATAGCGTTAATTTCAGACATTCAAGAACATTTCCCCTCTCGAGTAATTTGGCACAGTATGTCCGAATAACGAGTAACTCGAATGAATTGCAACAGTAAATGTTTATTCTTAAAGTGTAGGTAATGGATGCCGGTGGAAATTCGTTGAGAAAATTATCTGCAAACCAGCGGCAGGCTGCATACTTTTAAGTTTATTGCTGACATTGTTATGTTTAAAATATTTCGTTGGGCTACGTAGAAGTGAGTGCTTTTGTGTGTAGTTTGTGTGTTAGTTAATGTATTTATTTATGAGGTTTTGCTGCAGAAAGGGAAACGTTGAAACATGATCTGTTAAACAATAAAAGAGCACTCATGGTTAGAAGGTTATATCTATTCAGTACATATTCAGATATTAGTTGAAAGCAGACATCATGAAACACAGATCTGGACAAAGTGTTCCATACTTTCGTAGTGCGCATAAGAAAGGAATGGCTGAAGAGGCAATGGGCTGGCCACGTATACCGAAGGCTCGACAAGCGTTGGAACAAGTTAGGAAAGGCCTATGTACAGCAGTGGACAGAAAAAACAAAAATAGGCTGATTGACTTATTGATAAGTCAAGACTTATTGATAATTCAGACTTATTGATAAGTTAGAAGCATTTCGTGGTTGTAGGCGAATATTCACCATGCATAAATGACGCTGATTCAGAAGGCTTGTTGGCAGGTAGACAACAAATGATTCGATTCTAAATCGTTTAACAGCCTGAAGAAAAAACTAAAATCGAATGAAGAAACATCTGGCAAATGTACTTTTATTCAACGCTTCATGTAACTTATTAGGAACAGTGTAACCAAATTTTCGGCTATCTAACACTTACTGGTAACTGTCTTAGATTCGTAGGCATATGAGAAATCGGTTATTCGTGAAAATACTATACATACATACCGTGGCAAGCTTAATAAATTGTATCTGCAATGGCCACATTGGTTGGTTTGATGTGTAGGGTCTTGGATGACTGATGGAATGTAAGAATGGTCTATTGAGTCACGAGTACTTACAATATGACGTCACAATTTTGTTATTTTTTTCTTCACGCCATTTTTACTGGCGTTGGCCATTTATCCTATCTTATCATTTTGACTGAATTCTGTCTGATAGTTAGCTGTCAAAATTATTATAGAAGACCACTAAACAAAGGAATGCAAAGTTGAATAATTTTGGTTAAAAAGGAGAAGCTTATTAATTCTGTTTACTAAATTGATGATAAATGATGTATTATTTTTGTGCAGTTCAACAATTCAAATTATTAAGCCAAATTTTATAGAGATTTGTAAGCATTTGTGAAGACCGATAACTTAGTGGAGAGAAGAACAGGCTAAATAACGACCACCACACTTGCAAACTGCGGATTGGCAGTCTTCATACTATTATGTTTTTTGAGAATATTATGGCGCTGATACACTTGAGCATTCTAATTCTTTGGAAAGTTGACTTGACACTATTTGCAGCTCAGAACGAAGTTGGTTCGGTGTCAAAATATGGAGATTGATCTGGCCATGATAGATTTCAGTCAAAGTATCTAAAAACGTATCTTGCATTCGTTTCAAGTTTTGAATCATATTGGTTGTCGCCAAGGCAGCTAATGTAAATTCTTGCTGAACAGACGTGACATCGATCTCCTTTTGTAATGTATTTGACACGCTGTCTAAATAATTCAGATGCTTATTTATTAGCTTATGTTGTTTCTCTATTGTCTCCTCTATTCTTTTTACTATATTGTACTGCACTTCTATGACCGATGTTTGATTCCTGTACAACTGAGTCAGATGGTTTATGTTACTACGTACTAGGTCAATGTCACGCTTATATTTTTCTGCGAAATCCTCGTCGAGTATACCAAACAATGAGTTAGATATAGCGCCGACTGCATTTATCAATCCGCGTCGAGTTCTCGACCTTCCAAGATGCTGACTTAACAACAGCTGATTATAATATTGTAGTTCATTGAACTCATGTTGTATTTGTAGGATGATAATATCGCAATGATTGTGTTCTTTAATTTTATCGCAGGTTTGCTTGAGATATTTTGAACATTTGGAGACCGCGTCATCACCCTGCCAGAAAGGGGCCATATCGTAATAGGTGACGATTTTCCACTCGTCTCGTATCAGCTGCATTTTTCCCAGAGGATCAAAATACAGTGTCTGGTTGCTATCAAATGTTGTAAATTTGTAAGATGCTTCCGTAACCGTTGCGAGATTCATAAACAATATTAATGATAAGGCTAAGCTAAATAAAGTAGTACAACTTTTAGTGCGCGGGTTGCTTTTTATGGTTTTTTGCGGTTTTATCTGGCCGCTATTTTGCTGATCATGCTGTTTTGCCTCTTTCTCTGCTATAGGCAAGACGGACAGTTTCAAAACTGGACGTTTCATGTAGCCTTTTTTGGTCTTCAGGGTTACTACACGAACAACTCCGTCGTTTCCGGGATGGACCTCTACCACCCGACCGACTGGCCACTTACCAGAGGGTATATTGTCGTCATGAATGGTTACCAAATCGCCTACTTTGATATTCTCTTGGGCTTTTAACCATTTGCTACGTACAGATAACTGGGTAAGATATTCCGCCTTCCATCGCTTCCATAAGTCTTAAAACATTTTGCTCACCATGTACCATCTTGTTCTAGCATCCTGCGCCGTCTCTATGACAGTAAGACCGGCACGACTATTCAAAAAATGCGCTGGGGTGAGAAAATCTATATCGTTGATATCCTCGGATATTGAACATAATGGTCGCGAATTAAGGCTTGCTTCGATTTGAGACAGCAAAGTACTGTACTCCTCAAATGTTAGTGCTTGATCACCAATCACTCTTTTCAGATGCTGCTTCAAACTCCGGATAGATCGTTCCCATAATCCGCCAGCACTAGGCCAAGAAGGACAATTCCAATGCCATTGTATGCTCATTTCAGTGATTTCTTTATAGAAAGTATCATTAAAGATACTCTCTAGCTGTTGCTGTTCCTCTTGTAATATCTTATTAGCACCCACGAAATTGGTGCCATTATCCGAATATATGTGCTTCGGGGCTCCTCGCCTTGCTGCCATACGGCGTAAAGCTGATATAAACGATAAGCTGCTAAGGTCAGAGACTAACTCGATATGGACCGCTTTCGTTACCATGCAAATAAAAAGAGAAATATATCCTTTTGTTGTTCTTACACCCCGACCTTTATTACACTTCACTCGAATAAATCCGGTGAAATCTACCCCGGTGTGGTAAAACGGCGGTGCAGGATTACATCGAAAATCAGGTAGGTGTCCCATTATTTGCTGTAGTTTCTTCGGCTCTTGTTTTTTGCATGTAACGCAGTTACGAAGATGTTTTTTGGTAGCTCGATTTCCTTTAATTATCCAATAATTTTGTCGTAAGAGTGATAAAGTCAACCGCGATCCACCATGGAAGGTAAGTTCGTGTGCTTGCTGTATTAAAAGTTCAGTTAGCCTGCCGCTGTATGGAATGATAATCGGATATTTCATATCCGCGCTGATGTTGGCATTTTTCAGACGTCCTCCGACTCTCAATATGCCCTTCTCGTCTAAAAATGGATTTAAGTTCAATATGTTGCTATTTGAACTCAGTTTAGTGTCGCTTAATAAATTATTTACCTCCGATTCAAACTCAATACGCTGTACGTACTTAATTATAATATATTTTGCTTGCCGCATTTCTTGTAATGTGATATATGACGGCCTTTGTGGACGTGTCGGTGCAAGTGCACGTAATAACCAAGCTACAATACGATTTATTTTTAGAAACGAGCTGTGTCGATTTAATAATTGCTCAATTATGCTTGTTGTGGGGTCATGTCGTTGAACACTTGCGACTTGTTTCCGTATCTCTTGATCTGTCGTATATTTACGCTGCTCTTGCTTAGGCTCAAAGTCAGAGACGATAACCAGGCTGGTCCTCGCCACCACAAATCGCTTTCTTTCAACTGAGACATAGGTAAACCTCTGCTTGCTGGATCGGCTGGATTCTCTTTTGTCGACACGTAATGCCAAACATTTGCTGCTAATATGTTAGTGATTTTCTTCACTCTATTAGATACAAAGGGCTTCCATCTGTCTGGGTTGCCTTGTATCCAACTAAGAGAGACCGTTGAGTCACTCCAAGCGTAGATTTTATGAGTCATGCTGCTTCCTATGCTTGCTACTACTTTGGACATAAGTCTAGACAATAATTCTGCTGCGCATAGTTCGAGTCTCGGCAGTGATACTAATTTGTTATTAGGCACCAACCTTGATTTTTCTGCGACTAGAACTACTGTCGCTGTGTTTGATGTTACGACACGAGCGTATATAACACATGCGTATGCTTTGAGAGATGCATCACAGAATCCGTGTAAGTGGATTATGTCATCTCGTTTGCTGTTCAGCCATCGTGGTATTTTGATCTGACTTATCAAACTGATATCTGCCGTCAATTTTATCCATTCGTTTCTGATTTCAAGTGATACTTCGTCGTTCCATTGAACTTTCGAATCCTGCCAAACTTTTTGAAATAATAGCTTTAGTGTAGTGGTCAGTGGAGCTAGCCAACCCAGAGGGTCAAACAGTCTCGATATTTCCGAAAGTAATGCTCTTTTCGTTAGTTTTGTATGATCTTCTGATACAGTATACTGGAAATTGAATTCATCCTTGACAGGGTCCCATCGTAAGCCCAATGTTTTAGGTGTGTTCTCAGTTTTAAAGATGAAAGATGTTTGATTATTCTGTTGGGATGAAGCTATATTTTCTAAGATACTTTTGTTGTTTGAGGACCACTTTCTTAATGAAAATCCAGCACTGTTAAGACACGAAATTAATTCTGCTATGTTGCTTTTTCCATCTCGAATACAATGCTGACCAGACACATAATCGTCCATAAAAAAATCTTCTCGTAAAGATTTAGCTGCATTTGGAAACCTCAGCTCCTCATCAGACGCTAACTGTCGAAGGGACATCATTGCTAAAAATGGAGCTGATTTGGTGCCGTAAGTTACTGTTGTCAATTGGTAGCATTTTATTGGCTTATTTGTTTCCCGCCAAACGATTTGCTGGAGCTTTTGATCTTCTTCTGTGACATAAATTTGGCGATACATTTTTTCTATATCAGCCGTGTACGCGTATCGATATATTCTCCATTTCAACAAGAGTTCTTGTAGGTATTTTTGCAAATTTGGACCCTTGTGCATAAGGTCATTAAGACTATAACCTGAGGAGGTCTTGGCGGACGCGTTAAACACGACACGAAGCTTGGTAGTAGATGAATCTGCTCGTAGAACCGAATGATGGGGCAAGAAGCATTCGATTGATTTAATATTAGAAGTTGCTAATTTCATATGCCCTAACTGCTCATACTCGCTCATGAATTGCTTATACTGCTGTGCTAAACATTCTTGCTTGCTAAATTTCCGTTCTAAATTTCTAAATTGTGCTATCGCTATGTCCTTGGACGATCCTAACCTTTCGCTAAAATGCTCTTTCATGGGTAAACTAACCTCATAACGACCGTTTTCCAAACGTTTTGTCGTTGAAATGTAATAGTCAACACATTGTTGATCTTCAGTTGACATCTCGTTTTGCTCCTGAATATCCTCAATCTGCCAGAATTGTTGGATATCGGCTATGTTATTTTGAATTACGTTACAGTGAAAAGTTTGTATACCACCGCAAAGAATCCACCCAAGCTGGGTTTGCTGAGCTAAGGGTGAAGCTGTATTCGAGCCTCTTATCGTGCCGTCTAACATGATAAGAGCGTAAACGTCTGCACCGAGTAATAAGTCTACTGGGCGACTGGTATAGAATTCGGGGTCGGCTAAGTTAACGTGCTCTAAATGTGACCAAGCTGGCTTGGAAAATGACTTATTAGGCAGATTTTTTATGAGATTATTCATTATCAAAACATCAGTATTGAATTTATAGCTAGTATACATAGATTGACATGTTATGTTAATCTTGCCCTTACAGTCGCTGTCTTTTTCTCCGATACCAAACACAACTCCACTAAACTGTTCGCGTTTTAAACCTAATTGTTGGGCTGCTTTTTCCGTAATTAACGATATTTGCGAACCTTGGTCGATAAGGGCTCGTAAAACTAATTGCGTGCTATCTGCGGATGTTACTCGAACTAATGCAGTTGCTAAAAGAATTTCCTGGAAATCATGCTGAGATGCAAGCACGTTACCGCTATTTTGAGGCTTACTATCAATTGGATTGTTACATATTTGCTTTTTGGTACCGGATGTAGGCTTTTGTTGCGTAAAACATTCGTGTAATATGGTATGGTGATTTCCAGAACATTTGCGACACCTTTTTGCTGAATGGCATTTATTTCCATTGTGGTTATAAATGCAATTAATGCAGTATTGAAAATTATAAACTGTTTTAAGCTTTACTTCGTTTGGCATTGCAAGAAACTTTTCGCAACTAAGCAAATTGTGTTCCTCGAAACAAAGTGCGCATTTGTTAGCCGACACGTGTAATGATTTCGCAATCGGTTTATACGATTTCCAATTATTATAATCATTTGATTTATTATAATCATTTGATTTATTATAATAATGGAATTTTCTACTATTAGAAAACGAAGTTGATTGGCTAGCTTGCTGATTGGATGTTGGATGAGTTTTAGGGATAACATCTTGTCGCCGCCGAGCGGTTTCAAGGCTGGTAAACTTATTTTCTAAGAAATCGAAAAAGTCCTGCAGTACAGGTAGCTCTCGCGAGTTTTTTAGCGACTCTATATACTCCGAAAATGACTCACTATCTAACTTCTGCGATAAAATGTGAACTAATAGAGGGTCCCACGTGCTTATATCTACGCCTAATTTTTTGATAGCGTGAAGACTCTCTAAAGATACGTCATGTAACTTTTTGATAGCTAAAAATGATTGCTGCTGAAGATTAGGTAAATTTAAAAATACATTGACGTGAGATGTAAAAATAAGCTTCTTGTTATCAAATCGGTGGTTGAGTATCTCCCAACAAACCATGTAATTTTCAGAGCTTATCGGTAGGTGCTGAATCAATCGTTCCGCTTCGCCTTTTACTTTGCTTTTTAGGAATTGCATCTTTTGGGCATTCGACAATGCGGTGTTCTTATGAATCGCCTCATTGAATAAGTCCTTAAATGAGACCCATTGATGGTAATTGCCCGTAAACACGGGAATGTCCATTTTTGGTGTTGATTTTGCATGATGCGATGTAGACCACATTTTCGAGTTGATAGACTTTTTCATACTTATAAAGGTACGTTCATGCTTCGTGTAATGAGCTTCGTATGTCTCGTTTTCTTCAGACTCACCTATGATTTCCCAATGAAGGTTGTCGATAGCATTCCAACGATTTTGTAAAATTTGAAGAGCATCTTCAAATTCCCATTTATCGGCCAATGATTCCAAATCGATATTCTCGACTGCTCTAATGAACGCTTTAAAATTGACAGACTGCTTGTGAAGCATATCGTCAAGCTTGCTGGGTGATCCTCTCGACACGCGAGACGAGGTTGTTGGAACTGGCTCCTGCGTCGTCTGACGCCTTGTTCCACTTGCTTCTTCTTCTTGCTCATAGCCTGATGCCAGACTTCGTTGACTCAACTCTTCTAGTTGCTGATTTATGAGCCTCTTGACCGTAAAATAAAGCTGCTTTGTACTCTCATATTCAGAGTTGACGAAATAAGCATGATTCGTCATCTCAAAGGGTAGCAATTTTTCATGATTGTTTTGGTAGTCTTGCCAGTACTTTTCCAATAACTCAATTTTACGCTTACAATAATCAAAAGTTTTACGCTCTACGCTATCCTTTTTAAAATTAATGTGGAGTTTTTTAATGGCCTCCGCAATCTCGGATTGGCAAAAATACAGACTCTCCATATTGCTGCTATAAAAAATATATATAAAAGAACGATCTCACTTGGTTGCTGCTGGACCGACGGGTCTCGCCTCGTCTGTGACCTGGACGAGCTGGACGTTTGCTGCTACTGAATGTGCACCCCTAAGAGTGCTGCTGGAATTGCTATGAGATGTACCGAGTGCTTCGACTCAATACTCGATCCTGAACACGTTTATCACACTGCTAGGTCACTGCTCGATAGTTCGCTGCTAGAAAGTTCACTGATAGATGGTTCACTGTTATATAGATCGCTGTTCCGATTATAAAGCACTTCACTTATCGACAATACCGAAAACACGTGTATCACGAACGCGAAGTCCTTAAGGCTCGAGGACCATAAAATGTTGGGAACGCGGCTGACGTTGATAGCTGATGCTAAATTAAAGACTTCGATAACTCTTTAGACGTTTATTGCTATTAAAACTGTTACTAAGTATGCTAGGGAATGTAAAAATGCTAATGGATGATAAATGCTTTGCTAATAAGTACGAATGCACGCGGTTTGCTGTCCGAATATGCACTGATGTCGCCGCTCATACAATGCGGCCGTATTACGTTGCTAGATCAGCAAAACGTGGTCGATTGCAAGTATTGCATCGAACAATGACAACGCTTTTAAAATGTTAACATATCGTGCCGTACTTGTGCACTATCTAACCACGTTTTCTGGTCGAAATAATCCGAAAGCCGAGGCCGGAATGTAAGAATTTTCAAATATTCCGCTACCTTAGTTGGTAGGAGTAATGTACGGGTTAAAACAAATTTCAGGTCGGAAGATGGAATAACAACGCTTTGAGATGTACTGTTGAGTTTTAAAAACGTTTGTTTGCGATGGAAACGCTTTATGAATGCGTTGTATATCCCGTCACAGCTATTATACTTTCTATCCTTGCAACGCCCATTCGGCTTTTATTTTGTCCGAATTTCAAATTGTGTAAAGTATTTAACTCGTTTTTAAGTAATTTTGACCACATCAAACAATCGTCGGTGAAAATCATTTATATATACCATAGCCGTGTGGTTGACGGCATAGAATACAAGTGTCACCACCCCCTATCTTCCCGTGGGTGTCGTAATAGGCGACTAAGGGATGACACGATGCAAATACCATCTTTGCGTAGAGACGGAAAACTCGACATCAAACCCTATACGACTGCCTCATTGATCTCGCGGCATAAATTTGCGCATGGGATCGGGACTAAGGGATGACACGATGCAAATACCATCTTTGCGTAGAGACGGAAAACTCGACATCAAACCCTATACGACTGCCTCATTGATCTCGCGGCATAAACTTCGGTCACGGGTTCGATTTCTGGGTCGGGCAGTGTTATTGGGTTTTTCTGTCACGAAATTCTCAGTAGCAGCAGGGAGTCTGGAAACGTGCCCGTTACGGCAATAGGTTCGCCCCTTAAAACGTGGGACTGAAGCTGGCGAAAACTGGCGAAAAGTGGGTGTAGAAATACACCTCTGCCTACCTCTTCGGGGTTATAGGCGTGAGACTATGTATGAAAATCATTTGGAGAGTTTTCTTTCCGACTATCCATTTTTCTCACATATAACGTAGTTGTTTAAGCAGCCGCCTAGCCGTTCTATTAACCACTTTATGTTATCCACAAGTTTTTGTTTTTAATCTGAGAGTTCTTGGTGTCTGCTGATTGAATTTTTTTATAGTTCGTCGTGATACAGGCTAATTTCATTTAAAAAATGTAGCAATGTCTTTTCGATTTGAGTATTTATTCTTTCAAAGTGGTATAAAACTGATATTCTATCAAATCTGGCTAGATTAAGAAGTGGAACCCGGGTGGATAGACGTAAATGCAACCGGAATAACACTAGGATTATGATGATTCCTTTAAAGCTATCCTCTATCAATAATTATCATGATGAGCACTAATAAACCAAATAAGTACCGCTAAATACTCTTTGTCCAATAAAATCATCACATAATTCAAACAACGAGACACGAAACACCGGCTTCAAATCTCTACAACAAGCTTTAAATCTGTCAACCGCCTATAAAACACAAGTACCTAAGCAAAACCTGCAACATTTTACCTCAATACGTTGAAACAAGGTAATGAAATAGAAAAACATCGAAGACAGCGACTAGTTGCAATAATGTTCTTATTTATTTAAAAGCAAGTATGTGTACTGTTACCAAGTTACATTTACAGCCAACGAAAGTGTGAAGGAGCCCTATGTCTAAGGGACAAAATTGAGTTTCCTGTGGTGTGAGGTTTCTGATGTGTGTGTTAAGGTTGTCAAAGTACGAGTCGCTAGGAGAGGAAGTAAGGAACCACGCACGGTCCCAAGGAAATTGCGATGTTTTATTCTATTTGCTGAACAGTTGTCGGTCGATAGGAAATATACTGAAGGATTTCTGAGCAGATGTTATATCACAAGGGCTTAGGGTTCCCAGTTATGGAAATTGTTGGAATATTTTCTTTGATTTGAATTGCGGATTTAATTTATTTTAATCTTGTAGGTATGTGTACTATGGTTAGATAAAATTAAATGGAGATATTTAAGAGGCTGGAAAGTAACATTATCTACCGCTGTAAGACATGCTGCGATTACCGACTCCCAAGCAGGCGTAGCTACGGGCGAAATGTAGTAAAATAACATAAATTCCCTAGCTCCGTATTCCCTGCTTGTATCATCTGTGCTACTAAATTCTGGCCAAGTAAAAAACAAATAAGCAGACGCTTTGTAGTTTATCCTATTTATTGCTAAGGTATTTAATTTAGAAATATTTTGGTAATATATAAAATCAATCAAAAGAAAACAATTCTTCTCAAAATATATTAAAAGAAGAAACACGGTACAATTTTACTTAACACGAATACCCTAGATTTTATTCAAAAGACTACATCTGTAATAGCATTCCTAAATCTAGACATTTTCATTCTCACGCATTGAAACCCTAAAACATACCGTGCGATGTCTCAAGAATACCTCAACAAATATCTTACAGAAGAAAACACACAATAAATAGTGTACGAAACAGTCGACGACAGAACCCTATTTCCGTCAAATCCCTCATTTGTCAGTCAGACATAGAGTATTTTAACAGAATAGTATATTGTTTAAACGATAAGTCTCAAATATTTTGTACTTACCTACACCTTGTAATACTTTACATATTACTAGCAAACATATTAGCTGTACATCGAAGCCAATCTTCGATGTACCTGTATTATAAATCTCATTTTATTTTTCACATAGATTTTTCATTTGTTTTAGTGTAAAATAAGTTATGTACGCGTTAAAGTTGCCGTAATAGGAATCAATCCCCTGTTTGTAAGGAATCCCGCATACTTCACAAACATACAATCGACGGACAAACAACAATAATTCATGGACCACACTAAGTGTTGTCTCATTCGAGAATAAAACACGATTATTATGAATTATTTATTGAACTTATTTTATCATTTATCCATAACTTTGTAGAAACTAATGTCAGGCAAGCAAAGCAAGGCCAATCTTTAACAAAGGGCACCAATACATATATATCCAAAGAGACATTTACTTTCGTAGATATTATACGTATATGTCGGCGATAAGCCAGGGTTATCGTGTCCAGACTCCATTATAATAAAAACACTCACAAAATATTACTTGGTTTATTTTCAGACGATTTCTAGCACAGAATTGAATTAAAATGTGACCTACCGTCCTTTTTATACACTAACCGTCATTACACTTAATGTTTCACTTCCTTTACAACATATAATTGAAATTACGATACAATTATAGTTCAAAAATCAACATTAATATTGTAATGAATTTTACACAACACCAAATGATTTATTTTACACGAATAACAAATTTATTTTATTAACCAATCGCTGCTTTACAATATTCACCAACAGATGGCGCTATCAACAGGATGTAAATATAATCGCATGTTATTTATTACCGAAAACATAATTATTAAGTGTCAGAATCATGTTATTTAATACTAATTGATTTTACTTTGAAAGTTTCTGGAGTTATCTTAATAACTAAGCGATAAATTAAATACCCAATCTTTATAAAACAGTTAAGCAGCCAATACAGTGTCTAATATTGTAAAGTAGTGAAGTTCTCAGTTCTGTGTTCACAAATAGTTATTTCAATGTCAATCTTAAATATTATTAACATTTTCGTAACAATATAATCATTATATATTAATTTGCGCCCATACGGCCATTCTGATCCAGCGCGCTCCTCGCGCTGATTATTTAACGGTTACAGAATAAACAGCGTAACAAACAAAAAGAATGAATATAAAAATTACATAAATAAACGTTTATCATACAGAATAAACTAAAAGTTATTTACAAGGCTTCACCTAGTAATAGGATCTTAGCCTGAGGCATGCGTCACTCATCACGGGATCTAACAAACAATGCTTCACCCATGGCTAAGCCGATTACGGCATCACCGATTACGGGATCTAGCGCATACAGGCATCACCCACATAGGGATCTAGCCCACGCGGCATCACCCATCACGGGATCTAGCCAACACTCGGCATCACCCATCACGGGATCTAGCCACACACGGCATCACCCATCACGGGATCTAGCCACACACGGCATCACCCATCACGGGATCTAGCCAACACACGGCATCACCCATCACGGGATCTAGCCAACACACGGCATCACCCATCACGGGATCTAGCCAACAAGACCAGGATCAAGGATACGCATGGTGGCCAGCCAGCGTTTTGGGAAGGATGTTGGATAGGAAAAATAAAATTTTACTCTAACACATAAATGCAAAATTTGCCTCATAAACACATCAATGCATATACGTAAAATAATGATCATCGTTCGTCATGATCAGTTATATCAATACAATGCAATTACATAGGTCCAACAACGACAGTGGAGGAGGTAGAGGACCCCCACGTAAATCGGTATCTGACGAATCCTCCGCCCATACGGTCAAGCTGCTCATACAGTTGTTGATGTTGATCAGCAACAAAGGTTAGCAAACAATGCTTGACTCTCCAGCTCAGTACAGCACCCATGCGGCACGTGTGCGCGCAGCCCACACACAAAACCACCGACGTCAAAAGGGTGGTCCACCGTCAACCATACATATTAATGTATAAAGTACCGCTCGTCCATCCTCTCTTCACACTAAGTCCAGGTCATCTGCCAGGATGTCATCATCAACCTGCAACACTCAAAAGACAGGTGGTGGGCAACATTTCCCACCCAAATATTAGTTCCATGAACTTTCGTAGCTGTAGATGAAATAAAATTCTACTCTGTACAAAGTGGTCCGGTCTATTAAGCTATATCTATATATCAGGCATGTTCAACCTGTGCATTGGTCTATAATTATCTTTGCTACAACAGTGTTGGAGCCCATATTTTACGCATAAGTTAAAATACAAAAGACATTGATTTTTCTCAGGTTCTGTCTGACAGTGCCTTTTTAGATAATCAAATATAAAATTATCGGGATACCCATATTTTGCAGCTTTGATAAAACAGTTAAAACTTAATATATTCAAAATAAGTTTTATCCACATCAAACAGGAAAACAAAATGGCAAAGACAAAGAGAGGCCTATGTTTAGCCGTGAACAGTCGGACTGTTGGTGATAAATATGAGATAATTTCAAACCATGCAGATCCAAGGATTTCGAAAATACAAGTGCTATAATTATTACTCATGTAAGAACATGTCTTATCCAATATTGAATATTTTTAGGCATAGTGCAAGCTGTGAAATGGTTGAACTGTTTGCCAACTGAGCCATAAAAGAGAAATTTACAAGCTACCAATATTACAAAGCAAGATTAGTGCAGTCTTATTAGGGTTCCTTACCTCGAAAGGAAAAAACGGAACCCTTATAGGATCACTTTGTTGTCCGTCCGTCTGTCAAGACCCTTTCCCTCAGGAATGCGTGGAGGTATCAAACTGAAATTTATACTAAATACTCAACTCTACGGTTCCATAGAGCTGTAAAAAATTCAAACTTCTAATCCAATGCAATCACAAGATACAGCAAATTGCAGCATATTTTTAAACTCGCATTGGAATCAAAACCTATAGGGTACTTCCCGTGAACTCAGAATCTTGAAATTTGGTACGAAGCAACGTCTTATATCACATATAAAGGAAAAATTGCGAAAACCGTAAATTTATTGTTACAGCATATAAAAAAATATTTTTAATAAATTTAAAGTTACTACCTCTTTCTCTTGAACGCGTGGAAGTATTAAATTGAAATTCATATCAAATACTCAACTATAATATAACACCGTTAGGCTGCAACAAAATCAATCTTCTATGTCAACGCAATCAAAAGAAAGAGCAATATAAGCATATTTTCAAACTCGCGACTACTCGCAAGTGAATCAAAACCTACAGTGTACTTCCCGTGAACTCAGAATCTTGAAATTTGGTAAGAAGCAACGTCTTATAGCACATATAAAGGAAAAATTGCGAAAACCTTTAATTTTTAGTTACATGATATAATTAAAACATTTTTAATAAATTTAAAGTTACTTCCCCTTTCTCTTGAACGCGTGGAGGTATTCAATTGAAATTCATATCAAATACTCAAGTATATAACACCGTTAGGCTGCAACAAAATCAAACTTTTATGTCAACGAAATCAAAAGAAAGAGCAATATAAGCATATTTTCAAACTCGCGAATACTCGCAAGTGAATCAAAACCTACAGGTTACTTCCCGTAAACTTAAAATCTTGAAATTTGGTACGAAGCAACGTCTTATATCACATATAAAGGAAAAATTGCGAAAACCGTAAATTTTTAGTTACATCATATAATTTTTTTTTTTAATAAATTTAAAGTTACTACCCCTTTCTATTGAACGCGTAGAGGTATTAAAATGAAATTCGTATCAAATACTCAGGTATGTGACACCGTTAGGCTGTAACAAAATCAAACTTCTATGTCTACGCAATCAAAAGAAAGAGCAATATAATCATGTTTTCAAACTCGCGACTACTCGCAAGGGAATCAAAACCTACAGGGTACTACCCGTGAACTAAAAATCTTGAAATTTGGTACGATGCAACGTCTTATCGCACAGATAAAAGATGCGGACAGCTGAGGACCGTGTACTGTGGTGCGTGTTGGGAGAGACCTGCGTCCAGCAGTGGACTGCGATAGGCTGATTGAAATTGAGATTTCAAATAATTACATAGTCTTCAAAGTTTTTTGCTAATTATTCTGTTTGACGACCAGCCAGCTTGTCATGTGGACGTCACTATGACATACGCGCTCTTTTATAACCGTAGTGTGGACATGGTGTGGACAGTATAACATACTATCACGATATAATTATGGCTATAGTTGCTTTAATTGTCAACGAAAATACTATTTAACATAGTATAATACCTATGCCTCCCGATGGAAGTTGTTTATTTCATGCAATAGTGTTCTCTATTTATAATACCACTAATTTTGAACAAACACAAATACTTAGGACCACAATACTTGTTTATTTTATAATAACTGGGACGAGTTTCATTTATATACAAGCGATGCCCGGAGAGATCCTTTCTCTTCACGACATGAGTACAAAGCTACGATGCTCCAATCCTCTAGCTATGGCGGTACTGCTGAGGTGAAAGCAGCAGGATGTTTGTATTCAGCGAGGTTCGAAGTGTATGAACGTAATACAGGTATTCTGAGGGGTGTATTTTGGCAGAGAAGGATATGCAATAAAGCATTTACTTCTTTCTGGCAATTTATCATCAGGTCATTATGATTTTTGTTTGCCAATTGTGTGCGAAGGATTTCTTAATAATACATACAATCATATTAAGGTAAGCTTGGTAAAAAAAACTCTAGATTCAAAGGTTGGCCGTCCTAAACGCAGTAAAAGTGGTCGTACTAAAAAATCTGAAATGTACTGCTCAGAACAAGAACGGCCAGCTGTAGCGTTGCATAAATACAACAATATACGGCAGTAACCTCAATAGGTATAATTCATGTGAAACAGGACGATATCCAGCAGATAGATGACAGGATGACGATTATTATAATTAAAATTCAGAGTGTTCAGGAACAAGTATATTCGCTTCTACAATAATATTGTAATTAACATGTCCGCCTCATCAAAAACAATATGAACTTCCCGCCTTTTTATTTGTCATCAGCCATTCAGCCAATACGGCCAGTGTTGCCCAACTAAACAAAAGAGGTCGATACATTGTATGAACTAAATGTAATTACTGCTTATATATACTATTGGGTCCTCGTAACATTCGGCCATCCTGCATGGGCCGTGTCCCACGGCGATCTTGACTGTTTTCAGAATTCTTCAGCCCCTGAAAAACAAGAGAACACAATAGTAAATGTTCTTCGTTTTAACATTTGTTATAAATAAAGTGATTTAATAGTCCAACACTCGGATGACATTACATATGTACCTATACATACTTATTGAAATTTATGTATGAAGTTGTTAGGTTTCTTTTATTTTGGTGTATCTAATCATTATGACTTAAGCTATCATATTGATAGATCTGTACTAAGTCACATAGATCAGATGTTTTAGAAATGGTATATGCTAATATACATATTACGTATAAGTATGGAGACTTAATATAATAGATTATTATATGCCTCTATATCAAGCATGTACATCTTATACTTGCTAGATTCGAAAGTCACACAGATCTAACTTATAATTGTTACGAGATATTTATTATTCGCAGATATATAGTGAGGCACACAGATCTAGTTGTTATTGCTAGATTTTAGAATCACACAGATCTAGCCGTTATTGCTAGATTTTAGATATAGATATTATTAGGCACACAGATCTAGCTGTTATTGCTAGATTTTAGATATAGATATTATTAGGCACACAGATCTAGCTGTTATTGCTAGATTTTAGATATAGATATTATTAGGCACACAGATCTAGCTGTTATTGCTAGATTTTAGATATAGATATTATTAGGCACACAGATCTAGCTGTTATTGCTAGATTTTAAATATGGATATTATGAGCACACAGATCTAGCTGTTATTGCTAGATTTTAGATATAGATATTATAAGGCACACAGATCTAGCTGTTATTGCTAGATTTTAGAATCACACAGATCTAGCTGTTATTGCTAGATTTTAGAATCACACAGATCTAGCTGTTATTGCTAGATTTTAGAATCACACAGATCTAGCTGTTATTGCTAGATTTTAGAATCACACAGATCTAGCTGTTATTGCTAGATTTTAGAATCACACAGATCTAGCTGTTATTGCTAGATTTTAGAATCACACAGATCTAGCTGTTATCACTAGATTTTATTATTTTAGATACCTATAGGTATAATTAGGCACACAGATCTAGCTGTTATTGCTAGATTTTAGAATCACACAGATCTAGCTTAATTTAGGTACTAGATTTTAAATACACCTACCTACACAGATCTGGCTCTAGGAAAATAATTTTATTTTACATGATAAATTGAACCATTTGATACATAAATTAATTTGATTTTTATGAATTCATAAATAGGTAAGTACATATTATATTGTTAAAATTATTTATTTACTTATTACAGAATATTTTGGTTTTATAAGTTACTTATTCTTATCATGTACCTACATATACAATACATAAATTTGCAAAGATATTCTTTCTTAATTATTTAACTAATAGATCTATCAGGTCATTTCTGTCTACTTCTCTGTCTGATTCAGTGGAGCTATCCGACACAGATGACTTATAGGACCGTAAGGCATCGCCAGGAACAACAGCACTGAATTTTTTGTACCCTTTAATACCCTTTATGCTGTTTATAGTGTATCGGTCGATAGACTGATTAGCTTTGGATATTTTGTATGGTCCCGTATAGTGACTACCTAATTTTTTAGAAACACCTGTGGTTTGGTCACGTGATGGTCCCCCTTTCCATAAGAGTAAATCTCCTACTTTGTATTTCTTGCAGCTTTTATGTTTTTTATCAAAGCTACTTTCATTATCGTCATCTGCCTATCAATACGTGATTTAGCCTCCTGTCTACGTTCTCCTAATCGTTTAACCGAAGTTGGATGATCACTACTAGTCGTGGTATAAGCAGGGAAAAGAGTGTTCGTGTGTGCAAATATTAAACTAAATGGTGTGTATTCGGTTACAGCATGTGGGGTATTGTTAATTCCCCATACGACGTCAGTTAATTTTTCGTCCCAAGTGCACTCATTTTCTGGCGTAGTATTAAGTCAGTTAATAATGCTTCTGTTTACTCTCTCAACTTGACCGTTTGATCGTGGAGAGGCAATCGCATTCAGGACATGCTTTATTTGTTTCTCCACGACAAAATCTTTAAAGTACCTGCTTGTAAATGCGACACCACGGTCAGTTATTATTCTAGAGGGAGTACCGAATACTGAAAGTATTTCCTTTAGGTTTCTAATAGTTTCGACTGAGCTAACATTTCGAACAGGTTTAGCGAAAACAAACTTGGTAAACAAGTCAATAACTACAAGGATGTAAATATTACCACTGCGGGTTTTAAGGAACGGCCCCAAATGATCGGCATGGACAGTATGCATGGGAATTTGTGGCTTTTCTATAGGGTGTAGCTCGCCCTCCTGTTTGCCGTAGTTGCTTTTGGAATATGCGCATTGCAAACAAGCATTTACATATTTTCTAATAAACCTAGTCATTCCTACGAACCAGAATTGGGATTTGATTGACTTTTCACACTTATCAAATCCCAGATGCCCAACTTGATCATGATATTTTTGCAATAGACTCCACTTTGACAATTTGGGTATTACAAACCTGTTACCATTTATAGTTTTTCGGTATAGGCAATCGTCCACCACTTCGTAATTATTAAGAATGTCTGGATTTCGTGTGCCTTCCTTTAACTGTTTTATTATATTCTGAATATGTGCATCTTGAATTTCTAGGGTTATGCGCCAATCCTCCTTATCTATGCTAAGTACTAGGGCTGTACCTGTGATTGGGTTGCGACTTAAGGCATCAACATGTCGCATGCGGTCTCCAGGGCGGTATTCAATCTACATATCGAAATCTTGGATGGTGAGCCACCAGCGGGCGATTCGGGGAACGAGGTCTTTTTTTGTAAGAGTGTTACGTAACGCTGAACAATCAGTAATAATCTTGACTGGAACACCGGTAAGGTATATTCGAAATCTTTTCAAAGATTCTACTACAGCCAAGGTTTCCAGCTCATAGCTGTGGTAGCACTGCTCTTCCCTGGTAGTTACTCGACTGAAATATGCAATTGGTTTTAAATTACCATCCTCTTGGTATTGTAGTAGAATCCCTCCTAAACCTAACCTACTTGCGTCGGTATGTAGTTCAGTTTTAGCGCGGGGGCTATAAATAGCCAATACTGGTCTTTTAGTTAATGCCGTTTTCAGATTTTCGAATGCTTGTTCTTGTTCTAACCTCCATACAAATTCTACTCCCTTTTTAGTCAAGTAAGTTAGGGGACGTGCCATCTCCGCAAAACCACGGACAAATTTACGAAAATAGGATGCCAGACCTATAAATTGCCTGATTTCGTGCACATTACGAGGACGCCTGAATCGTGTCACGCTTTCAATTTTAGCCAGACCTGGACGCACGGAGCCTGCGGTTACTTCATGTCCCAAATAATTAACACTAGTTTGTAAAAAGGAACATATCTGTAGATTTAGTTTTAAGTTAGCTCTTTGGAGAAGTTTAAGAACTTCTTCAAGTAAATGTATACCTTGCTCTATGGTGGCCGTGGGAATATTTACGTCATCAAGGTATATCGCTAATTTGTTACTGAGAGGTCCTAGAGCTTTACGTATAAGGCGAGAGAATACAGCAGGTGCGTTGGCCAGACCAAACGGCATTTTGAGGAACTCATACTGACGGTGTAACGAAAGCAGTCTTGTGAATTGAATCTTCGGACAATTTAACTTGATAATAGCTTTGCGCTAAATCTAGCGTGGTAAAAAACATTTTCCCTGAAAGCCGGTTGATCTGGTCGTCAATATGTGGAAGGGGATATCGATCCTTAACTGTTCGACTATTAAGCGCGCGGTAGTCTATGCATAAGCGATAACCGCCTTCCCTTTTCTTAACTAATAGGACCGGACTAGCGTATTCTGATTCAGACTCTCTAATAATACCCGCTGAAAGAAGTTCATCCACTTTTTGTTCTACTATTTCGGTTTCTTTGTACGACATTCTATAGGGTTTACAATATACTGGTACATTAGTCGTTGTATTTATGTGCATTTCTAACAAACTGGTACATCCAAGGTCATTACTACATTCAGCAAATGACCCACTATATTTATTTAACAAATTTAATAACATATCGTAATAATATTCCCCAATATCTCCTATTTTGACGTCCGAAATGTCAAGTATTTTTCTGTTTGTTATAGCCATGTTTACATCAGGATATGAACGGCTCGAAGTCATAAAAACGTCAGCTTGGTCGAATACATCAGCCCGAGTAAGCAATCTACCTGCACACCAGCGAATACAAGATTCACCCAAATTGGTTATTTGTAAACGATAATTACCATACTTTAAAATGGATTGAGGCATAAAATATGACTCATTACCAAAATCGAACATAATGGATCGGGTTATTAGTATACTGTCTTTGGGTATCTCGTTCGTAATGTATGCATAAATTAAACAAGTATTTCCTGGCTGCAATGATAAATCATTTGATAAAATAACGGAGCCTTTTCTATGAAGTTACTCGCAGATAATTGTATGTTATATAAGTCGTTGGTAGTCTGTATATATTGCATGTTGTTCTCAATTAGCTTGACATGTTTAGAATTAGCAATAAGTGTCAGATTTGGTTTGTTTATAATTGGTTGACCTATTATCATATTTAATTCTTTTAAGTCTATGTCAGTTACTTCAGCATCGCTGTGAATAGAAATTTCGTCTATGCGCAAATTAAACTGTACTCTACCCAACGAAGACATGAGTGAACCACCAAAACCTTTCATCAAAACATTTGAATGTAAAACTTTAAGCTTTAGACATTGAACTGTCTTTAACGTAATAATGTTAACTTTACTTCCCGTGTCAATATAAGCTAGTATTACAGCCCCATTAACAGTAACTTATTTTCTATACACATCTGATAGATTATCAGAAGTAGTAGATGTAAGTTGACGCACCTGTGTAACATTGCGTTGGGTTTGTAATGGGTGTTCATCTCTGGACTTCGCGCCGGCAGCAGAACTCGTGCCATACCAGCAGGCGGTTGAAGCGTGGCCCAAGCGTTGGCAGATTTGGCAGCGTGTGAGGCGACAGTCCCCCGCTTCATGACCCGTCTTGCGGCAATTGAAGCAAGTCTTTGGCAGACTTGAACCTCGTTTCCAGGTTGACTTTTGAGCCATGGTTTCCACTTCAATCCTTTTGTAATTTTCAAGAGACGATCCTGTCGTCGAGCCATAGTACAATTCTTCTGGTGAATCACAATTATATGCCTTTGCATTAGCTCGCAATACAACTGGTAAACCCCGAATCAGACAAGAAGTGGCTGCTTCACCTTCTAACGCGCATTTCTTAAGGAGAGACATCTTATCGTGGAAATACTTTGTCATGGTTTCTCTGTTATCCTTGGTACGTGCAAGCATTTCTTCGAGTCGATCGACGTAGTCTGTCGAACGTGGAAATGCACGCGTTAAATTTTCTTTCCATTGTGCCCATATGACTGCATAATCTTTTAAATCGTCGTACCACTCGCGAGCAACGCCACGTAAACGAATTTGCATGACGAAAATACGATCTCTCTCATCCCAAGAATACATATCACCAAGCTGATCGATTTTGTTGAGCCAGCCCTTAACATTTGTTGTTTTCTTGCCTGGATCAAACTTTGGCATAACTTCGGCCTCCAGATGAGCGATTCTCCGTTTTATGGGCAAACTTATCTCCTTACGGTGTGAAAAAAAATCTTGGCATTTTTCGGGTTCATCTTCGTCTGACGAGGTGACGCTGAGACCCTTTCTTCTTTTTCCGAGCCCACGATAGTATGGTCCCAGCATGATCATCAAATCCCACTTCTGAGATGAAACAGGACGATATCCAGCAGATAGATGACAGGATGACGATTATAATAATTAAAATTCAGAGTGTTCAGGAACAAGTATATTCGCTTCTACAATAATATTGTAATTAACATGTCCGCCTCATCAAAAACAATATGAACTTCCCGCCTTTTTATTTGTCATCAGCCATTCAGCGAATACGGCCAGTGTTGCCCAACTAAACAAAAGAGGTCGATACATTGTATGAACTAAATGTAATTACTGCTTATATATACTATTGGGCCCTCGTAACACATGTTCTCGTCTGATTGTCGTGGCAAACTTCAATATTGATTTTAGAATGAATCCCCAAAATAGAATTTCTACATATTTTTCATCTATAAACATGTTTCCGTTAATAAACACTAGCACAATACTTCGTGTTGTGCTAGTGTTTATTAACGTACAACTAAAGATAACTTTTTTTTGAACTTCAATATTCAATGTGGTACTATTCCTACCTTTTTCAGTCACCATTTACAAGTCTGGTTCAAAGGAGAATGACCAAATTTGTATGGAAGATGGGCTAAGTTTGCTTCTCGACGATGTGACCAGTAAAATATAGTAAATATACTCCTAATTAAATTATGAAAAAAATAATACGATATTCGGCGGCAGTTCTTAGCTATCGGACATTAAATATTTCAAATATTTTGAGGTTAAGTATTGTGATAGTTACATCATTTAATCATATAAATAGTAATAAATCAGTTAATTATCGCCCGTACTTCGAAGAGTACTTACGTTAAGCCGTTGGTCCCAGTTGTCATGAAGATCTTTCACCATCGCACGTCGTTACGGGGAGTCAGTACCCTCCAATAAACCGATACTTACTGGTCTAAACCATACAATATCGCTTTCCCTTTGGGTTATGGCGGTCAGACTATCTACTAAGCGGACCCAGGGCTCCTAGGTGTTGAAGTCTTGGATGCAACCGACATAACTCTAGGACGGTGATGATATGATTTAATCATATTACCGGAATTTATTAGAAGCCTCTATGTATATTATACAATATAGAAAATAGTTGTAAAAAGAAGTGGAGCTACGAAACAAACGCTTGTACATTATATTAGTTTGCGGTTTTTTCAGTCTGATATATTTCTTACTGAGAATTCTCAATACCATGTGGTACAATTACCTAATGAGAATTTCAGTGAGGCTAGTTCGCAAAAGATAAGCTCATTCCATTGGACCTTATTACAAAGTTGGCATTAGAACAACACTGTTTTATGCTTAATAGGTAAATGAAACTCAGTTTTTTATGTTTTTTAGTACTCAGTCTTTATTTTCAAATAAATCACCTCAAAATGAAGCAGGAGCTTGTATATCGTATACCATAATGTGGTGCAGGTATGGCCTCAGAAGTTAAAACAGCTTCAATTAATGTGTAGCATTCTAAACATAAGACTCCGTTCAATTCCTGAAACAAACAATTAAAGTAGTTTGAATATTCGGTGAGGAGAGCACGAGCGAATTGTAGGAATTGAGAAGAGAAGTAAACAACACTTACACAGACTGGCACTATCCATGATGTCAAAATATTGAGCTCTAAATATGCAAAATGAGTTTTGAATATGAAATGGCGATGTCACGACCGGAACAACGCAGATACTTTCAATTTTGAACTAAAAATCCCCGTTTCGCTTTAAATTAAAATTAATATATATAAAATTATAAAATAAAAGAAGATTTTCTAGATATGAATGGTTTAGAAGCAAACGTGCCACAAAATAGCCCAGTTTTGGTCATTCTCCTTTGATACTTAATTCCATATTTTAAAATTTTCATTCCCATTTTTGTTTTTTTTAATTTACATAACGTATCACATCTTTACATACATCACGCCTTTTTATCCCCGAAGGGATATGCAGAGGTGTATTACACACCCACACTTCGCCAATTATGTTTCGGTCCCAATGTAATAGGGGGCGAGCCTATTGCCATATACCGGGCACATTACTTAGCGAGCGATAATTAAAGTTTTAAACACCCACATAATTATGTAACTCCGAAAAGTCAGTGATGTGTGCCCGGGGTACCCGGGGATCGAACCCGAGATGATCGTCTCGGCAGTCCGTTGCGTACACCACTGGGCTATCGCCGCTTACTTATTTTTGTTTTTTTTTTTATTAAGAATATTAATTATTGTTTTATTTTGTGTGCAAATAGTCACCTAGTAATAGTTTTATTTTCATCGCAAATACTATAATTATTAAAAAATACTTTATTAATATTTTTGTTACAGATTTCTAATAGTCACTAAAACTTTGTAAATCAATAACTTTGATAAAAAATCTCACCCTCATTCATCAGCAGACTTTTGCAAGGCTGCTGCAAGGCTAGTATAGGTATTTAAGTTATATTATAAAATAAGTGATATATGTTAATATAAAATAAAGGATGACTGAATACAAACGACAAAGAGACCTTTTCCTTTAATTTATGCTCCTTCAGCTTTCCATACTGTAATGTCATGGTTTTCATTTTGCAATAAAAATACCATAACTATGACTGGTGAACTTATACTTATATACCTACAGGTTTGTATGGAACCCTCGGTGCGCGAGTCCGACTCGCACTTGACCGGTTTTTTTTTTTTAAATGATTCCACTCAGTTAAGAAATTTACTACAATAAACCATAAAAGCCAATAAAGACGCTCAGATATTGGTATTTTATAATGAATTCAAATAGACCTTTCTTTCTGAAATGAATGTTTCCATTTATCATTCGTCCCCTCCTTCATTATGTAATTCAACTTTAATTTTATTTGACTTTATATTTAATGGAACTTTCCAAATAATGTTAATATTTATCTTAAACTGTTAACATGTGGTGCCAATGTAATTCTTATCAATTCATACACAATGAATAATTGTTTATCTGAATAAATAAATTTAAACTGACTAATCACAACTGACTTAGAAATAAAGCATGAGTAGTCTATACATTTACTTTTATTTGCCAAGAATAAATACTGCTAAATGGGAAAATAGATAATATGGATTTTCACATCATGTTCTTTAAACCCACTTATCATTATCCTAATAATCATATTCCTATCTGTCTTGTATCCCACAAGAGCTAAGCAATAAGGTTGGCACTACATTTTATTGTTTTATCACTGGTTGTCATCTTGAATGTAGATGCAACTAACTTTGCAAATGAACTCACAAATAAAAGAAATTGTATTTACCGAGGTTAGCAGTCACCTGCCTTAAGACTTTCAACCTAAAATGCTTAGAGGTGGACTATTATAGAACCTGAGTGCATATGTCCATAAAAATCTACTGTCCAGATCTCATGTTTCTAGCTTCAGTAGTTTGGGTTAAGCAAGGACTTATCATGGTCGGAACAAGTCATTCTATACAGGTATAAAATTAAGCGACAAATATTAAGATATGTCGGGTTCCCTTGTCTTATTATATAACCTTAACTTGAGCTGCTAGTTGACAGTAACAATTTCAACATAATGTTAAAATGAAATCATGTAGGCACTACAGAGTCCACAAATATATAATAAAACCTATTTTGTAACTTTACAAATATTAGCTTTAAAATATGTAACACAAATTTATTTTTATATCTACCTTCTGAATATATCTGTACTAATATAATAAAACTGAAGTTTGTTTTGTTGAATGCACTTATCTGTAAAACTACTGGTTTTATGCAAATAAGTATTTTTGTGGTGGATAGTCATTTATCAAGAGAGGCTTCATATAATCGCACCGTGAGCACTAGCCATAAGTAATGCAGTTAGTTAGCCTTATGTAATGTATAACCAAGGGCTATAAATAATGTTTCGATTCCTTTAATGTTTTACTATTGGGATAACCTATTGACTACCAATTGAATTCATATTCAGCACATCGATTAGCTTATTGAAACTGAAAGCAAATCGGGTAATTTATACAATGGATCTATATCAGAGCTTCAACTTGAAAAGGGCAGTTATACAGTTCTTTACTAATAATTACATTAGTAGAACCACATAACAAAGCTTTTTTTTCTCTTTCTTGTATATGTAATAAGTAAGTATGTATAAGTAAGTTTTACAGTAAGTTTCCGATATGGCCTAACGATTAATAAATAGACATGAAGACAAAGAGCTCCAGCCGCAGGCATAACATGACTATAAGCACAGTAGCACTGCTACGTGGATAAACAACAGTTACCTATAAGTTCTATTTGGGGTATAACTTTCGTAATCTGGTAATCCTTAGGGGGACAGTAGGTAATCGATCGTGTAAGCACCATAATTTATAAAATTAGGATGTTTCTCAAAAACTCTAATCAAATCAGCTCTGGATAAATACCTCTGGTCAGTGCATCAACAGGCCGCATCTGCAACCTCTGGTAGCACTCAGAGCAGAACAGCGTTCACGCCACAGCACACCCCGTTGCGTGCACCCCGTCGTAGTCGCTCTGTCGCACTCGCTCGCACGTGGCCTCACGTGAAGTGTAGACGTGCTCGCCATAACTCCGACACACCGTGTGGTCTCCGACCAGGGTTGACTAGCGCCAAACACGACTTCCAAGCGCTTGTCGCATCAGTCTTCAGGTCATCATTGGTAATGGCGGCCAAGCCAAGAGACCCATCACTCTCGCGCCAATCGTAGATCCCGAAGCACAAAATAAACAGTACTTACGTACAGAAGCACCACTTGTCAAATCAATTAATTGAAATTGCGACTATTGCTACTAAGCAACAAAGGGCAATTCAGCTCGCATAAGCACTCAGTGCCTACTGCGATATTCACCTAACCGTTCCCGCTCTTTTCTAACATATAACGCTGTCGCTGTCTGGCGCGGAGTGACGCGCTAGGGTTGTTGACTTGCCGCTGCTACTATAATATTTATTCATCGTCTATCTACCTACTTGACCACTTAATATTAAATTATTAATTTATTATCCTATAAGTATCCTATGAGCTCGTAGAACAAAAACCACAAAAATTCTGGTAATTTTTACCATACTAATTCTTAGTTATTTCCTAAACGCGTCGACCGATTTACATTATTCAAACAGATAAAATAGTTTTTGAACTAAATCTTTAATTTGACACCATAATCGTTGAGATATCTCAACAAATAAAAAGTACAATTTTCAACTTGCTCTCGTAAAATAAATGAAATCAAAATTTCAAGTTGCTTTCGACACACATCCGTTAAATGGGCAATACTTTGCACCAGACTTGTGATGAGACATTTTTGTTGTTCACTATTAAAATTCACGTTATTAGCTAGCCCTGCGCGCGAGCGGTGACGACGCGGCGTGGAAGCCGCGCGAAAGTGTAGGCACTTATCGCTGTAGGTACGGCCGAGTGAAGGAGGCCTGCCCGAAGTCTCTTAGGGGGCGTTTATCCAACCGCTGCTGTCGGCGATAAGCCAGGGTTATCGTGTCCAGACTCCATTATAATAAAAACACTCACGAAATATTACTTGGTTTATTTTCAGACGATTTCTAGCACAGAATTGAATTAAAATATGACCTACCGTCCTTTTTATACACTAACCGTCATTACACTTAATGTTTCACTTCCTTTACAACATATAATTGAAATTACTATACAATTATAGTTCAAAAATCAACATTAATATTGTAATGAATTTTGCACAACACCAAATGATTTATTTTACACGAATAACAAATTTATTTTATTAACCAATCGCTGCTTTACAATATTCACCAACAGATGGCGCTATCAACAGGATGTAAATATAATCGCATGTTATTTATTACCGAAAATGTAATTTCTAAGTGTCAGAATCATGTTATTTAATACTAATTAATTTTACTTTGAAAGTTTCTGGAGTTATCTTAATAACTAAGCGATAAATTAAATACCCAATCTTTATAAAACAGTTAAGCAGCCAATACAGTGTCTAATATTGTAAAGTAGTGAAGTTCTCAGTTCTGTGTTCACAAATAGTTATTTAAATGTCAATCTTAAATATTATTAACATTTTCGTAACAATATAATCATTATATATTAATTTGCGCCCATATATATATCCTCGCGGATATTATTTTTATTCACAAACCGTTCTGTTCACCTATCTGCTCTGTGAACAACCCTACTAGGTGTAGAAGTGAGTGACGTCATAAGGTCGCAGACAGTACACGCTACTTACTTTATTTGGGGGGCGTATTACGCGCGTATAAATTGCATTCACTGTGATATCTTGGTTTGGGATCTGGGTTTTTATCCCTTGAATATATTTGTTCCACTTTGCTTCTTGCGTTGCGTGATTTTGACGGGTCTTTTTCTGTTCAGCTGATTTGTGGGTAAGCTTATTTTTGGATTTGCGGTGAAAACTGTTGCTAACTTCGTTCCACTTAACTAGGTACAAGTAAATTTGAGGTTAGGTGCAAGATTGCGGAGACTTTTTAAAAGTTGCTGCGGCCAATTTATTAAAACAAGTCGGGTTCCTCGACTTCTTATAGTCAGTGGGACACGCAACAAATCAGCCACAGTGTGGTACGATTCGGTATACCAGAGAGAAAACCTGTTGGCTTCTATAGCCTTGACTTTCAACATCAATGCCTTCTTTTAAACTTACCTCTGAAAAGTGATAAAATATAATTACCTCTTTATAGGGTGCATAGGGTTCCCACCAAGAACTTAGTCCCAAGCCAACCTCACCTGCAAGTGGTGCACCTGGCGATCAACGGACGAGGCTCTGGTAAACAAAATGTCCCAATAAGCGGCAATAGGCTCGCCACCTATTACGTGGGATCAAAACACTGGCGAAAAGTGGGCGTTTAATATGCCTCTGCCTACCCTTTCGGGGAAACAGGCGTGAGTCTATGTATGTATGTATGTATGTACTTCTTTATTGCCTTGAGTAAATTTGTACAGTGCATGTTTTTTTATTCTTTCTTACATGTTCTTTTAATATGTGAAAATTAAACTTGCTATAGCACTCCTGTATCTCTAACGGACTCATTATTGAACTTACGTAGCCAATTTCGATGTGACTAATTTGAAGGTATATGACGGGTTTTGAGAACTAAAACTATGACTTTTTATTTTCCAATAATTATTAGTTTCATGCATCAACATGGTCGTCAGGTTAAAGTTACATCTCAAGATATAATTTTGAACGGCCACAAATTTTGTCAACAACAAACTTCTTTAGGAAGGGTCGCCTATCTAGCTCCATAAATGAAGCACTTGCATAAAGTTTACCGTCCGTGCCAGAACAATAACGCAAGATGCATATTCCATAGTTATTTATCCCATTAACTGCCTAGCCTTGAACGGGGTGACCACGCTAAGGATGTTAAAAGTGAGACTTGTGTCAAAAACATTTATTGGTGCAATTTACCCCTTAATTATACAACAACAGAAGCTTTTTGTCGTGAATTATAAAAATAAAACACAAATGATTATTTATTTCATATAACCTTAATTTTAGTTTTCGAAAATAAATAATTATTTACAGTATTATTGCACGGATAACATAGTGGTTTTCGCAGAACTGCGCCTAGTTATCATCATCAGCCTTTAACAGTCCACTGCTGGACTGGGCCTCTCCTTTGAAGGGAGGAATTAGCCTACTATACCACGCTGGCCAAACGGGGTGGTACAGGGTTTGTATCAAGTTTTCCTTCTCTTACAGTGCTGTTCTTTGCATAATATGCTCCCTCTGTCGGCTCTTACGACACCCATGGGATGATATGGGGTGGCGACATTCCGTATTTTTAATCGGTCACCAGACGGACAACTGTCTGCGCCTAGTACTCTGGGTTAAATCCCCACGTGAGACAACACTGTTTCGAGTTTAAGTGTTTTTTGTGCTGCACCTGGCCAACCTGCACTACAAGATTGACAAAGTGCGGAAGAAGACTTACTTTAGTGAAAAATCTGTAATGATTATTTCTATGTTTGTTACATTTTTATGTTATAGGCAGCTAACGAGCGCACTGATCACCTTATGGTATTCAATTACAGCCGCCCATGGACACAAGCGACTCTGGAGAAGACACAAGTGTGTTACTGATCTTTAGGATAAGAAATGGAATAGGAGAAGGAGGGGGTGATGAGGGAGAAATAAAAGGAGATCGGGGGTACTTTACTCTCCAAACGAGTCAGTATAGGTAGGTACTGTTACTTTACGTCGATATTCTGTGAGAGGGTAGTACTTCCCCGGACGAGCCAACCCATTCATGAGGAAATCAGCAAGGCTCTTCTGTATATAGACTGATTATCAGAACAAATTTCTTTAATAATGATCTAATTATTCAAAATGATGAACTATCAATAGACTTATAACCTGATACGCTGTGTAAACAACAAAATACACTTCATTCCATACGACATAAAACAAAAAGCTTTCTATATCCAACAAAATCCTTGTCACCTGACAACTGTATTCGACGCAGTTATATTTGCATTTGGTAGTTACTTTTGTTAGGTTGTGACACTGCCAAGTGGTTTTGGCGCTTCCCCCTTAATTGTCAAGTAATTTTCTTATGAGTTATTGTCCTGGGTCGACTTGGGATTTCGGTGTTAGCGTGACCCTGTAAAGATGAAATTTTTATGTAAATTTTACAAGGGCAACCTTTTAAAGAAGTTTACAGATATAAATTTTAAAAGTTTTATGGGAACTGAGGTTTTATTTTGGCTCTGTTTGTAGCTAACTTGATTTAAAAAATGACAAGTTGGCTAATCAAATCAGGCAGGCAGGCATTTTTTTTAATAATCTTTTTAGTTAAGGTTTTTTTATAAGGCATTAGTTGAAACCTTGGCCTAGGCCAAGTGGAAGTAAGCTCACCCTGGCGTATTTAAAAATGTAGTCTGTATTCTTTCATATGTTGCTTAAGTCAATCACTCAGCTGGACTTGCAAAAAAACTTCATTGAAATCAGTTCGGTTGTAAAACCGAAAAAGTCTATCTCGAAAAATTTCGAGATCGTAATGACAATAGCACAAAATTTGCCGATCACATTTACTCTAAGCTTTTATTTAAAATGTATTTAAAGGAGCCCTTTTAAATGTGCGTAAACGGTTTTTTTATTTCAACAAAAAGGGGAATTTAATTTGCCCTATTTTTTGCTTCACTCTTTTGATGGAAACCATCGAAACATTTTGTGTGTTAAAAAGGTCATAAAATGTATAAAATAACATGGCTCCCGAAGCTCTCCTAGCTGAAGGGAATTACGTTCATATTTTGTGTTACCTTTGAATCACTGTTTTGTACCTACAGGCGAATCGAAAGCAAAATAAATATTACGTTATTGTTGACTTTATTTTAAAACAGAGGATTTTTACATCCAAAGACTACTTAAAAGACCGGCGACAATATGTTGACTGCAGTGGAATTTTTTCTGAACCGTATTTTACGAGATCAGGTGTTAGTCAGGGAAGTAAATTAGGGCCATTTCTCTTTATTCTGACTATCAATGACTTGCCCCAGGTAGTTAACAAAGCTAAACCCTTGTTATTTGCCGATGATTTAAAATTAGTCCTTTAAATTGACCAGAACTCAGATCATGATATACTGCAGTGCGAAATAAATAGGATCGAGGAGTGGAGTATTAAAAATAAATTATATTTTAAAGTGGACAAATGTTCAGTGATGTCATTTAGCCGCGCGCGCACTCCAAGTCATCATCAATACCACATGGACGGCGCAGCGCTCCAAGGTGTTCATGAAGTCAGGGATCTAGGCGTGAGATTCAGTACGGACCTAAATTTTAGAAATCATATTACACACGTTTGTAATAAATCATATCGCAATTTGGGAATGATCTTACGGCTAGCGAACAAATTCACAAACACCAGGGCACTGAAATCTTTATACGAAGCGCTTGTAAGAAGTCATTTGGAGTGTAACGCCGTTCTCTGGTCACCACACGAAGCCAAATATAAGTTAATGATTGAAAGAATTCAAAATAAGTTCATTAGATTCTTATATTTTAAACAATATGGCATATACCCAGGATATCCGTTGTTATATCCGACATTATTTCTAATTGGTATGAGTGGATATTTTAAGCTGGAAGTGAGATGAAAAGTGGCGCTCGCCACGTACATGTTCAAAGTGTTCCGTGGTAAAATTCACAACCCGGACGTACTGCGCTCGGTGAGTTTGTGTGTCCCTGATGCGTACTTGTGCCGGTGGCGGCGGCTGTCGCTGCTGTGTGTGCAGCGCGCGCGCACCAACTTGCTGCGATACGCGCCGCTGATGCGCGCGCTGCGTGCGATCAACACTTTGTCTCAACGCATTGACTTATTTTATTGTACCTTGAATGAATTCACAAGGGCAGCTTACTGTGTTTTTTCTTATGAATGTGTAGATTAGTATAGTTATTAAGTAAATATTTGGAAAGTAACTACACTATTGTATTAGGTTTTAACCTGTGATAATAGTTGTAAGTGGAAATTTATAAATAAATAAATAAAACAACTGTATGAGCAGCTTGAACGTATGGGCGGAGGATTCGTCAGATACCGATTTACGTGGGAGTCCTCTACCTCCTCTACTTTCGTTGTTGGACCTATGTAATTGCATTGTATTGATATAACTGATCATGACGAACGATGATGATTATTTTATGCATATGCATTGATGTGTTTATGAGACAAATTTTGCATTTATGTGTTTGAGACTAATTTTGTTTTTCCTATCCAACAGCCTTCCCAAAACGCTGGCTGGCCACCACGTATATCCTTGACCCTGGTCTTGTTAGCTAGATCCCGTGATGGGTGATGCCGTGTGTTGGCTAGATCCCGTGATGGGTGATGCCGTGTGTTGGCTAGATCCCGTGATGGGTGATGCCGTGTGTTGGCTAGATCCCGTAATGGGTGATGCCGTTTGTGGGCTAGATCCCTATGTGGGTGATGCCACGAGTTGGCTAAGATCCCGTCATGGGTGAAGCCTTGTTTGTTAGATCCCGTGATGGGTGACGCATAGTTATGTTATAGTTATAGTTGGTCGTGGGTTTTCCGCACTTAACCACTTATTTGGGCCATTGTGCGTATGTGGCGACTTGATTGACGCCGACTACTCATACCACCTTAGTTCCTCCCAGAAAGCCATTAGTTGGCTGGTGTCGTTTAAAGCTTCACTCATGGTTCTGGGGTTGTTCAGCAGCTTTGCCCGTTGATCGCTCATACTTGCACAGTGCAGAATGACGTGAGCGGGTGTTTCTTCGGTTTCCATGCAGCCCCTGCACAGTGGGCTGTCCGTAACGCCTATGTTGAATAGGTGCTTGTTGAGTGGACAGTGGCCGGTTATTATGCCCGTCAGATGCTTAAGTGTTTTTCTATTAGAATGACGCAGCTTATGTGAGAGTCGCTTGTTCAAGCAGGGGATAGCATCTTTTGTTTGTCTGCATTATTTTATGTTTGCCCACTGTTTTTCGTGATCATGTGCGGTTCTCTCGCGTAGCCACGTTTTGAGTGGGCTTGCTGGTATCGGTACAATCGGCTCGGGTCCCATTATCATTGTGTCCGATCCTTGCCGTGCCAGTTGGTCTGCGGCGTCATTGCCTGCGGAGTTGCTGTGGCCTTTAATCCATTGCAGCGTAACCCGATTCTTCTCTGCAATCTGTGGTATCGTGAAATAAAACTCGTAGGTAGCTTGTTATGTAGACATTTAATGACTAAAATGGCCGCGGTGGTCGAGCGATATTTATACTCTTAACAAATTACAAATACCTACATTACACCTCCACCCTTATTTACTAACTTATACTACATATTGAACTTATATACTAGACACTTATTTATATACTAGACCACTCCTACTCTAGACAAACATCGGTAGGTACTTACAATCTATTTACATGTTAATAAGAAAAGTAATACTGATTAAACACAATTAAACTTAAGTCTACGTAGTTCTTAATCTAATAGGTATTGGAATTAGGGCTGACCATATCTTTGGGGAGGTTTCCTATTTCTAACAGGGCGAGTTTCACCAGCGGTCGAGCCCACACTGTTGGGTTCATCACATTTAATGACTAAAATGGCCGCGGTGGTCGAGCGATATTTATACTCTTAACAAATTACAAATACCTACATTACACCTCCACCCTTATTTACTAACTTATACTACATATTGAACTTATATACTAGACACTTATTTATATACTAGACCACTCCTACTCTAGACAAACATCGGTAGGTACTTACAATCTATTTACATGTTAATAAGAAAAGTAATACTGATTAAACACAATTAAACTTAAGTCTACGTAGTTCTTAATCTAATAGGTATTGGAATTAGGGCTGACCATATCTTTGGGGAGGTTTCCTATTTCTAACAGGGCGAGTTTCACCAGCGGTCGAGCCCACACTGTTGGGTTCATCCGTAGACCCTTTTACTAGCTCCGGCATCACTGACCCTGGTTTCCAATGCGCTTTGTCCCTACTGCCTCCCGAACCTCCCACACCACGACCTAAGCACACCTCGGTGAATGTTTCCACGACTGGTTCTGTAGGAAAAACCAGTACATTGCCTAAAGGCCGGTTAGAGTTTTTGGAGTATGTGCTGACTATTACGTCACCAATCCGTTGCGATTGATGTGCCTTACATTTTAACTTTAATTGATCTATATGTCTATGTATCTCTGTGCCATCTAATAATCTTATTTGATAATCTGTAGTACTCAAGCGTTCAATCACCGTACCTCTTACCCACCTCTTTAATCCTTGGTGCGTTCCGCCTGCCCCGTTTTTCTGCCGGAGCTGCGTGTAAGCCACCTGCTTCTCACGTGACGGTTTGAGCCGGTCTAACCGAGTTCTTAATGTTCTACCTTGTAATATTTGTGCTGGGCTTTCTCTTGTGGTACTATGTTCAGTAGTCCTGTACACTAGTAAAAACCGCTGAAGGGCAAGTTCTACATCTATATCTTGAATTATAGCTTTTTTTATAACCCTTTTACACTGCCTAACTGCATTCTCTGCTAACTCATTGGAAGCTGGGTGGAATATGTCTTTTCCGCACCATATGGTGCGGAAAAGACATGTTCCACTCCGTTATTTTCTAAAAATAAATTAAATTCTTCACTACTAAATTATCGGAGACTAATTGTTTAGGTATACCAAATCGTGACCAGATTTCTCTAATTTTACCTATTACTGCTTTAGCCGTAGTTGAAACGACCGGACATGCTTCTATACATTTCGAAGTGGCATCGACCATAGTTAAATACTTGTGTCCATGTATTGGCCCTAAAAAATCCACGTGTAACCTATTCCATGGACGAGACGGCTAGTTCCACGGCTGCGGGGCGTGGTGTACTGGCGCCTCGGCCATTTCTGCACAGATTGTGCAGTTGCGGCATAGGTTTTCCAACATTTCATCAATCCCCGGCCACCACACATAACTGCTTGCTATACATTTTGTCTTAATTATCCCCATATGAGTATCATGTAGCTCCAATAAAACCCTATCTTGACATGATCTTGGTACTATTAACCTATGACCCCACATAAGACAACCTAACTCAGTATTTATTTCACTACGTCTATTAAAATAAGGTCTAAGTTCCTTTATATCTACTTCCTTAGGCCACCCATCCCTAACATAACTTAAAATACACGTTAAAATTGGGTCACTTTTTGTCGCCTCTCTAATATCTTCATGTTTAAGTAACAAGGCATCCGAGGCAAAGTGTAGGTACGTTTGTTCCGGCACTTCCTGCATGCCTGATCCGCTAATAGCTTTCTAACTTTCTACTAATCGAGACAAAGCGTCCGCTGTGTTTGAATTTGTATTTACATATTCTATTTTAAAATCATAAGCTGATAATATTAACGCCCATCTCTGTAACCTACTAGCAGTCATGCTTGGAATTCCTAGTTCTGAACCGAATATACTAACTAACGGTTTATGATCAGTTTTTGAAACAAATGGCCTGCCATATAAATATTGATGAAATTTCTTCACTGCGAATACTATTGCCAAAGACTCTTTATGTATTTGACTGTAATGATACGCCGCAGAGGTGAGTGACCTTGACGCGTACGCTATAAGATACTCGCGGCCGTCGGGCGCTCGCTGCGCGAGCACGGCGCGGCGCCGACTCCCCGTGAGCTCGCATCACACGTTACTATCACGGGCCGTGATTCATCGTAGTGTGATAATATTTCAGAACTAATTAATAAATTTTTTATGTTATTGAATGCCTTGGAATGCGTATTACCCCATACCCAATGTTTACCCTTTTTCAGTAAGTCGTAAAATGGCGATAAATATAAACTTAAGTTTTTAATAAATTTTCCATAAAAGTTCACCATAGCTAAAAATGATTTTAGTTCGGATACATTTGTTGGCGAAGAGAGTTTAAGTATGGGTTTAATCTTTTCCGGATCCACTCTTATCCCCTCTCGACTAATTATAAATCCCAAATATTTTGCTTCTTTACTAAAATAATCACACTTTTCTTTTTTTCTTTTTAACCCGTTTTTTTGTAATATTTGAAGAACCTTGTTTGTTGTATTTACATGTGCCTCCAGTGTCTTTCCAGTGATCAGAATATCATCTAAAAATATTGTCACATTGGGTATTCTATCAAACAACTGTGTCATTATCCTTTGGAAAATTCCTGGACTCGACGCGAGTCCATATACTAATCTATTGTATCTAAAAAGACCTTTATGAGTATTAATTACTGTCAAATCCTTGGACACATCTAATTGTATTTGATTGTACGCTTGAGATAAATCTAGTTTTGTAAAATACCTACTACCGCTTAAAGATAAGATAAAGATAAAGATGATTTATTTGTCTCAATATGTGTAGGTAAAGTTATTACAGGTCTTATAGTATTACAATAATTATAGTCTCAACATGTTCTGTCAGTGTTCATGACATGCAAATATATAATAAGACATAGTGGCAAAAAAAAAAGACACAAATTAATTAATTAGAATGAGGATTACTCTCAATAATATAATCATTGGTAAAATTAATTTATTAATCTAAAATATGTCATGCATGTTTGCAAATCATTAAAGTAGTAATGTCAATTAAGAGAATAAATCATATTAAGTAAAATAGAAATGTCAATATTAAGAGTAGTGTCAGTCTAATTAATGTCAAGTATAAAAATAATCACAGAATTTCAATTAGAATACATGTCATAAAGTTTTATTCAATTACAATATAAGTCCATCATTTAGAAATTCATTAACTGTATAATAACATTTCGAGATTAAAAGATTTTTTAGATGGCGTTTAAATATATTATTGCTAAGTGTTTTATATGAATTAGGAACCTTATTATAGATTTTTGGGGCCATGCAAAATATGCTCTTGCCCAAAAGCGCTGTTTTTGCTGTGTGCATACACAACCTATGACAATCTCTTCGATTGCGGACGGAGATATCTGACATTTTAAGGAAAAGATGTGGGTTAGTTTTTACAAATACAGCTGTTTCGTAAATATATAGCGATGGTAATGTCAAAATTTTATATTTTTCAAAGTATGGTTTACAAGTATCTGTAACTTCCAGACCAAACATAGATCTTAAGCAACGCTTTTGTAGTTTAAAAATAATTTCCTTATCGACTGAATTACCCCAGAAGATCACCCCATATCGTAATAAAGATTCTATAAGGCCATGGTACGCAGTAAGCAGTGCTTATGTATTTACTGTCGGCGCAAGCTTATACAGAGCATAAGAACGGCTACAGATCTTACTAGCTAGCTCTTCTATGTGACCTTTCCAATTTAATTGTTTGTCAATGACTAGGCCGAGGAATTTAGCATTATCTACCTTATTTATTTCTGACTCTTCATATTTAATGCTAAGTTGATTATTTTGAGGTCTTTGGCAAAAGTGCATGACCTGGGTCTTTTTCAAATTAATTTTTAGGTTGTTACTGGTCATCCAAGAAATAATCAAAGATACAGCATTGTTAATGTCGTTTTCGTACTGGATCATATTTTTACATGGTACTGTGAGTGTACTGTCATCAGCAAAAAGAGTTATAGGATGGTCAACTGACATAGGGAGGTCATTAATGTAGATAATGAACAGTAAAGGGCCCAAAACGCTCCCTTGTGGGACACCAAATGTTACAATTCGTTCATTTGAGGCAGTTGCTACTTCTTTCTTAGTATTAAAATCAACTCCAGTAACCACAGTGAATTGTTTTCGGTTAGTTATGTATGACTCTATTAAGTTTAAAACGTTTCCCCGGATACCGTAACGTTCAAGTTTATTTTTTAATATGTTGTGATCTACATAATCAAATGCTTGCGTCATATCGCAAAACACTGCACAAACGGGATTTCTTTGATCAATATTTACTACAACCTCATGAAGAAAATCATAAACAGCCATGTTAATCGACATATCTTTTCTAAATCCTTTCTGCTCTTTACGAATAAGGTTCTTATTCTCTAAATATCCGTACAGCTCATTATGTATATACTTTTCAAATATTTTTGAAAAAACTGGTACAAGGGCGATAGGCCTATAGTCATCATTCATCAAGGATGAGATGAGTCGCATTGACTGGGAACGCGAACTGTGTAGTAGACCGCTAGCAGAAGCTGTATCGTTTTTCTATAATACCCTGTACAGTCTACGGAACCAGAATGTTCCAACTAAAACGGCAAACAATTCTTCCAAATTTCCCTCACGGTATAAAAGTCCGCTGTTAAAAGTCATAAAAGAAAAAAATTAGTTTCATACAAAATATAAAAAATATAAAAACTTGTCTGACTATCAATCTTTTGTAATGCTGCGTCAGAGGGCGAAAGCTCTAGAACAAGAAATTTTTGATGCTTACATAGCGAAAATTTAAAATAACATTGCAAGTAACCCTCGTGCCTTTTGGAGCTATGTGAAATCGAAACAACGGTCGAATACGTACCCCGCGGTATTAAAGCGTGGACAACGTTCATCTAGTGATTGCAATGAAATCTGTAATATGTTCAGTGACTACGTTTGCTCTAACTTCCTAGAACCCAACAACCTCGACGATACTGCCTCGTCATATCTGCCCATTGACCAGCCTGATTTTCCCTCAGTAACATTGATTCCATGCAGATTTACGAGCAAGACGTTAAATTACACCTCTCTAAAGTAGACATCAACAAGTCCGCGGGTCCCGATAGTGTGCCACCGGTCTTTATTAGGAATTGCGCAGAATGTCTTTCAATTCCACTCACCATATTGTTTCGATTATCCCTTGATACCGGTGTCATGCCCTTAGTTTGGAAGTCGGCATATATAACACCGATACATAAAAAAGGACCAAATGACAATATAGAAAATTATAGACCGATCTCTAAACTGTGCGTGTTCGCAAAGATACTGGAGAAAATCATATATGCGCAAGTATACTCGGCCTTAAAACGCAGATTTATAGACCAACAACACGGTTTTCTAAGAGGCAGATCTACCACGACTAACCTTATTATCTTTAGCGATTTCACCTCCGACTGTATGTCACAAAGGTCTCAAGTCGATGTTATATATACCGACTACAGCAAATGTTTTGATCGAATTGATCATTGCACCCTGATTAAGAAGCTATATGCCATCGGTATCAGGGGAAATCTATTTAGATGGTTTAAGTCTTATGTTGTAAACAGATGTCAGACTGTTGTGTTGAATGGTTACTCTTCTGGAACCATTTTTATACCATCTGGTGTTCTCCAGGGATCTCTGTTAGGGCCTCTTCTGTTTAACATTTTTATTAACGACATTACTTACTGTTTCCGACATTCCAGAATTCTATTATACGCAGATGACATGAAAATAATGAAACAAATAAACACTATTGACGATGCTATGTTATTGCAGGATGACCTACAGAGGTTTCAAACATACTGCATAGAAAATAAGCTAGACCTGAATCCTGATAAGTGTAATGTGAGCACATATACCCGTAAACCCGTTCCTATTATGTACATGTATAAGCTCTTAGACACCACGTTATCTAGAGTGAGTTCAATCAGGGATCTCAGGGTAACGTTTGACCTAAAACTTTTGTTTGATGCACATATTGACAACATTATAAAACGAGCATCCCGCTCGCTGGGTTTCATTTCTCGAATCTGTGCAGATTTGAAAGACATTAAAACGATTAAAATCTTGTACTGTTCCTTCGTTCGCAGTCACCTGGAATATGCGTCTCAAGTCTGGAATCCCATTTACAACATCTACATAAATCGCTTAGAGGCCATACAGAGAAAGTTTCTGAGATACATTCAATATCAATCTAATTGCTATTTACCCAACTATTACAGTAGGTGTAAAAAATTCCATCTTCTACGGCTGCAACAAAGAAGAAAGATTGCGGACCTGTCATTATTATTAAGTGTCGCGAATGGGTCGATAGATGTAAGCGAATTGGTGAGCAAAATAGGGGTGCGGGTGCCACCCGCATTTCTGCGCAATCCACAGTTGCTGCACACACAGACAGCGAATACAACCTATAGACAAAACTCATTTGTTATTCGAGCGAGTTGTACATTCAATGCGGCATGCCGGAGTGCTGATTTAGACTTATTCACAAATAGTAACAGCCAACTTAAAAAAATCTTATGTGCCACTTTCTTTGGTGATTGACGATTTCTCTGTTGCAATGTAATGTTTCCATAACATTTCCTTCTTGTTTCTTGCCTATATCTACAGTTTGAACCACAAGTCAAACTGCCTTATATCTATTAATATTTATACTTGTTTACTCATTATATTTATCTGTGAAAACTTTTAATTGGCCTTCTTTTTTAATGCTCAACTCTGTATATTATGCAATATTAGCTGTAAGTTTTCCTAAAATTGTAAAATAAAATAAAATAAAATAAATCTATGGACTGCTACGCAGACGCTTGCTCTGTGCCTCGCAGAGCGCTTCAATGCATGGGTTCCGGCTGTCTTGAAGATTGGAAGTCATTATGGTACCTTTGAGTATTTATACTGGCAATGGTCTATCTTTGAATATCGTTATGCCGAGGTCAGATGGCAGACCACTCTGTATAGCCTAGTGGAGAGACCAACAGACTCAGAGGCTCTCAGGTTCAAAATATATGTCGGCGATATGCCAGGGTTATCGTGTCCAGACTCCATTATAATAAAAACACTCACGTAATATTACTTGGTTTATTTTCAGACGATTTCTAGCACAGAATTGAATTCAAATGTGAGCTACAGTCCTTTTTATAAATTAACCGTTATTACACTTAATGTTTAACAACTGCCACTTCCTTTTCAACATATAATTGAAATTACTGTACAATTAATTATAAAATATAAATAAAAAATCAACATTAATATTGTAATCAATTTTGCACAACACCAAATGATTTATTTTACACGAATAACAAATTTATTTTAATAACCAAACGCTGCTTTAAAACATTCGTCAACAGATGGCGCTATCAACAGGATGTAAATATAAGCGCATGTTATTTATTACCACAAACATAAAAATAAGTGTCAGAATAATGTTATTTAATACTTATTGATTTTACTTTGAAAGTTTCTGGAGTTATATAATTAAGTGATAAATTAAATACCCAATCTTTATAAAACAGTGAAGCAGTCGATACAGTGTCTAATATACTAAGGTAGTGAAGTTCTCAGTTCTGTGTTCACAAATATTTATTTAAATATCAATCTTAAATATTATTAACATTTTCGTAACAATATAATCATTATATATTAATTTGCGCCCATACGGCCATTCTGATCCAGCGCGCTCCTCGCGCTGATTATTTAACGGTTACAGAATTAACAGCATAACAAACAAAAATAATGAATATAAAATAATAATAATAATAATAAATTTATTTATCAACAAGTAATGATACAGCTTGTACAAAACAAGATTATAGTTGGTAGACAGAATCACATGAACAATAATAAAGCTGCTAATATCATACACAAAAATAGCACTGTGCCTTAAACTAGGTTATACCTGTATCTTAAGGAACAGTTTTAAAATATACTATACCTACTTTACATTTATGACATATAGCGAGTGTGAAGCAAATGTTGTACAACTAAAGATCACTTATTATGTTTTGCTACAAGTCTCAGAAAATAAGTATAAAAGTGAAAATTTTTATAATTAAATTTAAATTGAGATTACATTTAATTTAATGTATGAGGGTGTGTGTTTATGTATGTATGTGGATGAATATGTGTGTGTTTATGTATGTGTGTGTGCGTGCACATAAAATATAAAAAATATAAAAATTACATAAATAAGCGTTTATCATACAGAATTAACTAAAAGTTATTTACAAGGCTTCACCTAGTCATAGGATCTTAGCCTGTGGCATGCGTCACCCATCACGGGATCTAACAAACAAGGCTGACGGCGGGAGGCGCGACTGTAATAACAGACAGCGCACTCACGCCTGCGCGCGGCGCACCAACTACGGCTGCTCCCGGGGCGCCCCGCCGCGCTCCTCCGGTGGGGATTGGTAACGCTGCGCAGCCGTTGTGTAGAAACAAGGAGCCGCGCCGCAAACGCGGCCCAAAAAGACGCGATCCGGCGCCACCAGGACATCCCACTCCGACACCAAGCACGAAGAGGGATCGCCCTGAGGACTCTACACCACCCAGCGCCGGGTCGAAACGGGCGAAAACAGACGCCACACCTAAGAGCGGTAAGAGCTACGCAGACGCGACAAACTCGCAGCTGATGGTAGCCATCGCTACCACCCCAGCCACGGACCTGACGGTGGAACAGGCGAAGCAGCTCGAACTCTCAATTGAAGAGAGTATAGTTGAAACTGCCTTCGCCACACCGCCGAATAACGGGCCGGCACTCGCACCTTCCTTTAGGGGCAAACCTCTCGCAGTGGAGGGTGTCCTGAAGTTATGGTGCGAGAACGAACACTCACTGACGTGGCTGAAAAACACAGTAGCCAAATTAACATCGCCGATTGAGGGGATCAGGCTGGTCGTCATCAGGCAGTCAGACATAGCGAAGCGCGTACGCGCAGCGCTGTGGCTGCCGAGGACGATCACCATGGAGCTACCTAAGATCCACCATCTCCTCATTGCCCAAAACCCCTGGTACGCCGTACAAACGTGGCAATTGTACGGCGCATCCTTGCAGGAGCACGGCGTGTACCTTACCTTGGGCATCCCGGAACCCGAGATCCCCAAGATCACGGGACGTGGCCGTCAGACTTCCTTCTTCGCTGGCAGCGTGTACGTAATGTTCCACGCTTCCAGCGGGGGGGAGAGCTCGGCGGCTGTAGGGCCAAAGGAGACGCTGAGTGAAGGTAAGGACATAACGGGACGAGCTGTACCAGCCATCCCAAGCACCCCGGGCATACCCCGTATTACACTGGCGCCCGCAGCGACTACACAACAACCCACCGCTGCGACGGACGCAAAAGACGAGCACGACTCGTCTGACGGGGAATCTATGGACAGCAATGTCCTCGACTCTTCGTCAGACTAGAGTCATACAAACTAACCTCCAGCATAAAGAAATTGCAACGGCTGCCCTACGCAGGCTGCTGGAGGTTAATCAGCAGACAATAGCCCTAATCCAGGAGCCGTGGATTAGAGGCGACGAAATATGTGGTCTAAACAACATCAGAGGTAAGCTACTGCACAACTGCTCGGTCACTAAACCGAGAACATGCATATGCATTCCCCGAACAATACCAGCACTGTTGCTAACCAACTTCTGTTCTAGAGACCTCACTGCCGTAGGACTCCAAACAGGGCCCAACAAACAGATGTTAGTACTAGCTTCGGTCTACATGCCTGGCGATGAGGACATCCCATCAAAAGAGCTGGCCGAGCTGGTGCAGCACTGTGAGGACCACGGCTGGCAGGTAATCATCTCGGCGGACGCAAACGCGCACCATCCGCTGTGGGGAAGCCCCGACGCGAACAGACGAGCTGAGATCTTGACTGAATACATCTTTTCAACAAATCTATCTGTAGTTAACAACGGTTCGGAGCCCACCTTTGTTAGCTCCAGATATCAAACCATAGTAGACATAACGCTAGCATTGGATGGGGTGGCGGAACTTGTCACAAACTGGCATGTGTCCGCTGAGCCATCCTTTGCAGACCACAGACGAATTTGCTATGACATACGTGTGCAAGAGAACGTCCAACAACCTAGGCGCATCCCTCGCAGAACCAACATCGCCAAATACAAGATGCTTCTCGTATCACAGGTAGACAAATCCTATTTTAAGGACATGTCAACCAGCACTGACAACATAGAACATAACACCAACTTACTAACAGAATGTATACAAACAAGTTATCAGCAAGCCTGTGCTCCCACACTCCCAAAGTCGTCCAGCAAAACCCAGTGGTGGGGAAGGGAACTAGAGGGACTCAGGCAAAACCTGAGGAAACTCTTTAACAGGGCTAAAAACACGAGAATGGAAGCAGACTGGCTCAAATACAAAGAAGCTCAGTCACACTACAAGAAACGCATAAGATTCCGCAGAGGCGAGTCCTGGCGGCGTTTCTGCAGCGGTATAAAAACCACGAATGAAGCAGCCAGGGTGAAAAAGATCTTGTCTCAGGACAGCAACAAAACCCTTGGCGCCATTAAAAAGCAAGATGGAACCTACGCAACTACGGACGCTGAAATTAGCCAAGTGCTAATTGAAACTCACTTCCAAGGTTATGAAGTAACCAGTGAACGTCTGTGGACAAGTCAGACTACAGACCACCGACCCAAACAGACTGGCTGGTAGCCGAAAATGTGGTCACCACAGACCGGCTGAAATGGGCAATAGACAGCTTCCAGGCATTCAAATCCGCAGGCCTGGATGAATTCATACCAGCATTCCTACAGTGGGGATGCACAACGATTGTGCCGCACCTGCTCGACATCTACAGGGCCTCAATAGCACACAGATACATACCTTGCAGGTGGAGGGAAGTTAAAGTCATATTCCTCCCAAAACCTGGCAAAACTGACTACTCACAAGCGAAAGCATATAGACCCATCAGCTTGACCTCCTTCTTATTGAAAACGCTGGAGAGACTTACGGACCGATACCTCCGTGAGGGCGCATTACTGCGTAATCCTCTACACCCACATCAACACGCCTACAGAAGTGGCAGGTCAACTGAATCGGCGCTTCATTCCGTTGTGGGAACCATTGAATCAGCGCTTACCAACAAGTTAATGACACTGGGGGCCTTCATTGACATAGAAGGTGCCTTCGACAAAACTAAGTTCAACAGTATCAGCCGGGCCCTCGAAAAGTTCGGAGTTGAGCAAACCCTTAGCGGCTGGATTGATCAACTGCTGAAACAGAGGGCAATACAATTCACGGTAAACTACACCACAAGGGGCATAGTTGCAAAAGGCTGCCCTCAGGGAAGTGTACTCTCACCCCTGTTGTGGAACATTGTGGTGGACGATCTGTTACGGAACTTAAACGATAGACGATTCTTCACGGTCGGCTATGCAGACGATATTACCATCCTGATCAAAGGTGACTCAGAAGACACGATCCGAAATCGGATGCAAGCAGCCATCAGGATCATGGAGGAATGGTGCAACCAACATGAACTGACGGTTAACCCCAACAAAACGGAGCTAGTACTTTTCACCAACAAAAGGAAAACCCATATGTGCAAAACACCAAAACTCTTTGGAACGGAGCTTACCCTATCGAATGAAGTCAAGTACTTGGGCGTAATACTTGACCATAAGCTAAACTGAGGCAAGCACATCAGCACAAAAACAACAAAAGCATGCACAATCTTTTGGCAATGTCGGAGAATCATAGGCAAAAAATGGGGTCTCAAACCATCAATTACCCTGTGGATCGCACGCCTAAAAGGGACCTTAACCAAAGAGGTTTTGGTTAAGGTCCCTTTTAGGCGTGCGTGAGTAATTCCATCATCCTTTCTCCATAGCCCGAGCTTGTCTAGAAGGATTGCTGCAGCGCCAGCTTCCTGCTGGATCATTCGGTGCAGCGGTCTTAGGTCCAGTAGTATCTCCAAGGCGGCTGTTGGGGTGCTCTTCATGAAGCCTGTTGTGGCCAAGCAGGCTAAGCGTTGAAGGCTATGTAGCTTTTTTGTGATTGTGCTTAGTTGCGTGCGTGGCCACCACACTACTGCACCATATGTAAGCATGGGGCGTATAATGGCAATGTAGATCCACAGGGTAATTGATGGTTTGAGACCCCATTTTTTGCCTATGATTCTCCGACATTGCCAAAAGATTGTGCATGCTTTTGTTGTTTTTGTGCTGATGTGCTTGCCCCAGTTTAGTGTTCATTCTCGCACCATAACTTCAGGACACCCTCCACTGCGAGAGGTTTGCCCCTAAAGGAAGGTGCGAGTGCCGGCCCGTTATTCGGCGGTGTGGCGAAGGCAGTTTCAACTATACTCTCTTCAATTGAGAGTTCGAGCTGCTTCGCCTGTTCCACCGTCAGGTCCGTGGCTGGGGTGGTAGCGATGGCTACCATCAGCTGCGAGTTTGTCGCGTCTGCGTAGCTCTTACCGCTCTTAGGTGTGGCGTCTGTTTTCGCCCGTTTCGACCCGGCGCTGGGTGGTGTAGAGTCCTCAGGGCGATCCCTCTTCGTGCTTGGTGTCGGAGTGGGATGTCCTGGTGGCGCCGGATCGCGTCTTTTTGGGCCGCGTTTGCGGCGCGGCTCCTTGTTTCTACACAACGGCTGCGCAGCGTTACCAATCCCCACCGGAGGAGCGCGGCGGGGCGCCCCGGGAGCAGCCGTAGTTGGTGCGCCGCGCGCAGGCGTGAGTGCGCTGTCTGTTATTACAGTCGCGCCTCCCGCCGTCAGCCTTGTTTGTTAGATCCCGTGATGGGTGACGCATGCCACAGGCTAAGATCCTATGACTAGGTGAAGCCTTGTAAATAACTTTTAGTAAATTCTGTATGATAAACGCTTATTTATGTAATTTTTATATTTTTTATATTTTATGTGCACGCACACACACATACATAAACACACACATATTCATCCACATACATACATAAACACACACCCTCATACATTAAATTAAATGTAATCTCAATTTAAATTTAATTATAAAAATTTTCACTTTTATACTTATTTTCTGAGACTTGTAGCAAAACATAATAAGTGATCTTTAGTTGTACAACATTTGCTTCACACTCGCTATATGTCATAAATGTAAAGTAGGTATAGTATATTTTAAAACTGTTCCTTAAGATACAGGTATAACCTAGTTTAAGGCACAGTGCTATTTTTGTGTATGATATTAGCAGCTTTATTATTGTTCATGTGATTCTGTCTACCAACTATAATCTTGTTTTGTACAAGCTGTATCATTACTTGTTGATAAATAAATTTATTATTATTATTATTATTTTATATTCATTATTTTTGTTTGTTATGCTGTTAATTCTGTAACCGTTAAATAATCAGCGTGAGGAGCGCGCTGGATCAGAATGGCCGTATGGGCGCAAATTAATATATAATGATTATATTGTTACGAAAATGTTAATAATATTTAAGATTGATATTTAAATAAATATTTGTGAACACAGAACTGAGAACTTCACTACCTTAGTATATTAGACACTGTATCGACTGCTTCACTGTTTTATAAAGATTGGGTATTTAATTTATCACTTAATTATATAACTCCAGAAACTTTCAAAGTAAAATCAATAAGTATTAAATAACATTATTCTGACACTTATTTTTATGTTTGTGGTAATAAATAACATGCGCTTATATTTACATCCTGTTGATAGCGCCATCTGTTGACGAATGTTTTAAAGCAGCGTTTGGTTATTAAAATAAATTTGTTATTCGTGTAAAATAAATCATTTGGTGTTGTGCAAAATTGATTACAATATTAATGTTGATTTTTTATTTATATTTTATAATTAATTGTACAGTAATTTCAATTATATGTTGAAAAGGAAGTGGCAGTTGTTAAACATTAAGTGTAATAACGGTTAATTTATAAAAAGGACTGTAGCTCACATTTGAATTCAATTCTGTGCTAGAAATCGTCTGAAAATAAACCAAGTAATATTACGTGAGTGTTTTTATTATAATGGAGTCTGGACACGATAACCCTGGCATATCGCCGACATATATTTTGAACCTGAGAGCCTCTGAGTCTGTTGGTCTCTCCACTAGGCTATACAGAGTGGTCTGCCATCTGACCTCGGCATAACGATATTCAAAGATAGACCATTGCCAGTATAAATACTCAAAGGTACCATAATGACTTCCAATCTTCAAGACAGCCGGAACCCATGCATTGAAGCGCTCTGCGAGGCACAGAGCAAGCGTCTGCGTAGCAGTCCATAGATTTATTTTATTTTATTTTATTTTACAATTTTAGGAAAACTTACAGCTAATATGCATAATATACAGAGTTGAGCATTAAAAAAGAAGGCCAATTAAAAGTTTTCACAGATAAATATAATGAGTAAACAAGTATAAATATTAATAGATATTAGGCAGTTTGACTTGTGGTTCAAACTGTAGATATAGGCAAGAAACAAGAAGGAAAAGTTATGGAAACATTACATTGCAACAGAGAAATCGTCAATCACCAAAGAAAGTGGCACATAAGATTTTTTTAAGTTGGCTGTTACTATTTGTGAATAAGTCTAAATCAGCACTCCGGCATGCCGCATTGAATGTACAACTCGCTCGAATAACAAATGAGTTTTGTCTATAGGTTGTATTCGCTGTCTGTGTGTGCAGCAACTGTGGATTGCGCAGAAATGCGGGTGGCACCCGCACCCCTATTTTGCTCACCAATTCGCTTACATCTATCGACCCATTCGCGACACTTAATAATAATGACAGGTCCGCAATCTTTCTTCTTTGTTGCAGCGGTAGAAGATGGAATTTTTTACACCTACTGTAATAGTTGGGTAAATAGCAATTAGATTGATATTGAATGTATCTCAGAAACTTTCTCTGTATGGCCTCTAAGCGATTTATGTAGATGTTGTAAATGGGATTCCAGACTTGAGACGCATATTCCAGGTGACTGCGAACGAAGGAACAGTACAAGATTTTAATCGTTTTAATGTCTTTCAAATCTGCACAGATTCGAGAAATGAAACCCAGCGAGCGGGATGCTCGTTTTATAATGTTGTCAATATGTGCATCAAACAAAAGTTTTGGGTCAAACGTTACCCTGAGATCCCTGATTGAACTCACTCTAGATAACGTGGTGTCTAAGAGCTTATACATGTACATAATAGGAACGGGTTTACGGGTATATGTGCTCACATTACACTTATCAGGATTCAGGTCTAGCTTATTTTCTATGCAGTATGTTTGAAACCTCTGTAGGTCATCCTGCAATAACATAGCATCGTCAATAGTGTTTATTTGTTTCATTATTTTCATGTCATCTGCGTATAATAGAATTCTGGAATGTCGGAAACAGTAAGTAATGTCGTTAATAAAAATGTTAAACAGAAGAGGCCCTAACAGAGATCCCTGGAGAACACCAGATGGTATAAAAATGGTTCCAGAAGAGTAACCATTCAACACAACAGTCTGACATCTATTTACAACATAAGACTTAAACTATCTAAATAGATTTCCCCTGATACCGATGGCATATAGCTTCTTAATCAGGGTGCAATGATCAATTCGATCAAAACATTTGCTGTAGTCGGTATATATAACATCGACTTGAGACCTTTGTGACATACAATCGGAGGTGAAATCGCTAAAGATAATAAGGTTAGTCGTGGTAGATCTGCCTCTTAGAAAACCGTGTTGTTGGTCTATAAATCTGCGTTTTAAGGCCGAGTATACTTGCGCATATATGATTTTCTCCAGTATCTTTGCGAACACGCACAGTTTAGAGATCGGTCTATAATTTTCTATATTGTCATTTGGTCCTTTTTTATGTATCGGTGTTATATATGCCGACTTCCAAACTAAGGGCATGACACCGGTATCAAGGGATAATCGAAACAATATGGTGAGTGGAATTGAAAGACATTCTGCGCAATTCCTAATAAAGACCGGTGGCACACTATCGGGACCCGTGGACTTGTTGATGTCTACTTTAGAGAGGTGTAATTTAACGTCTTGCTCGTAAATCTGCATGGAATCAATGTTACTGAGGGAAAAATCAGGCTGGTCAATGGGCAGATATGACGAGGCAGTATCGTCGAGGTTGTTGGGTTCTAGGAAGTTAGAGCAAACGTAGTCACTGAACATATTACAGATTTCATTGCAATCACTAGAGGAACGTTGTCCACGCTTTAATACCGCGGGGTACGTATTCGACCGTTGTTTCGATTTCACATAGCTCCAAAAGGCACGAGGGTTACTTGCAATGTTATTTTCAATTTTCGCTATGTAAGCATCAAACATTTCTTGTTCTAGAGCTTTCGCCCTCTGACGCAGCATTACAAAAGATTGATAGTCAGACAAGTTTTTATATTTTTTATATTTTGTATGAAACTTATTTTTTTCTTTTATGACTTTTAACAGCGGACTTTTATACCGTGAGGGAAATTTGGAAGAATTGTTTGCCGTTTTAGTTGGAACATTCTGGTTCCGTAGACTGTACAGGGTATTATAGAAAAACGATACAGCTTCTTCTAGCGGTCTACTACACAGTTCACGTTCCCAGTCAATGCGACTCATCTCATCCTTGATAGCGTTGTAGTTGGCAGATGCATATAGAAACTTAGTGTAAGTCCGGGTCGGCAAACTGTGCAGTTCAAAGAACTCCGAAGAAACACATAAAGCTCGGTGATGAGGATCTTCAGGTACCAAAGGCGACTCACAGCATGTGACAATCACTTGATGGTTCGACAGCACTAAGTCCAGTATTCTGTTATTTAAATTAGGATAGCGGTTATATTGTGACAGATTACAAGTATTAAAGTTGTCGATAAGATTACAGAGCATTTCATTCTGTACAAAAATTGGACATTGCGAGTGACCGTCCTCGTCAGGATGCCAAGCTATGTTGGGCTGATTAAAGTCACCTAAAACTAAAAATTTGTCAGCGGAATGTCTAAGAAAAATGTCAGATAAATTATTAGAAAAATTCGTAAGTTGTGCTGGTAATGAGTATCCTGCCCTCTGTGTACAAATGTACACAACGCAAATATGCATTTTGTATGACACTCGTGGTTTTTTATATTGCAAGGTCAGGGTCACCCATAAGTCCTCAGCTGAGGAGCACCATTCTTTGCGAACTTCCGCGATAAGTTCCCGTCGGACCGCTATTAAGACGCCCCCGCCCAATGACTGATTAGTACTAGCATAGTCCCTATCCCGCCTCCACACATGATACCTATCGTCAAACAACTCAGGGTCTAATATGCTATCATTAAACCAAGATTCCGTTAAACAAATTATGTCAAAGTTATTCATACATACATTTCTATAAAATACACCTGTTTTCGTTCGCAGTCCCCGTACATTCTGGTAATAAATGCTAATAGGCGCCATCATAAATCACATTACAATAAACTGATAGTATTATAATAGAGAAACGTTTATGAGACACATTCAAATCGAAACAAAAAATAATATTACTACCTGTCCACTGATTACTTAAAATCAAGCAATACTGAGCTTTAGATTCACGTAGATACGGTATATTGTGGCCACAGAACCGTGGGGTATTTAAATAAAAATATGAAGCATATTTAGTCGGTGTCTTTTGCGAGTGCAAGCTGAATACATCTCTAATAGCATAACAGTAAAGCATATAGTAAACATAGCAAAGATATGCGGGCGGGTCATTAGCAAGCGTCAAGCGAACAATAATCCGGTGAGTTTCAATTGAATATAAAAAAATGCCTTCCTTCCACTCGACACCACCAAAACGACACCATCCGTGGTGTCGTATGGAATCTCTAGTCCATACGACACCACCCTAGTGATGGTGAAATTTATACGTTTGCCAGAGCAAAGCTGTTCCGCCATTAGTTTTTATGTATTTTATGTCGTCAGTATTAGTATCCATGTCCGTTGTGAAAAATTAAAATATTCGGACGGAAAGACAATAATATGCAAATTGCAATGAACAATGTCAAGATGACCATTTGAGTGACAGATAAATATAAACTTTATCAAATGACATACCTCATTAATGAAACTGCTTGAACTTAATTGGAGTTTTCATATCAACAACTTTGTATGTAGGTAACCTCACTATTAGTCGGTGGTGTCGTATGGACTAGTGATTCCATACGACACCACCGATGGTGTCGTTTTGGTGGTGTCGAGTGGAAGGAAGGAAAAAATGTTACCTATGGTTCTCAACATTAGCGAGCCGCAGCAACCACACGACATGCCCGAGTGATGATTAAACATAATTAGTTTAAATACTTTTTTAAATCTTGTTCCGACTTGACGTGCAGTCTAGGCGAAGTGGAGTTTTTTCTAAGCATGATCTTGCATCCTTGGACCCAGACGTATTCAAAACCCCGTTCTTTGGCTTGGGCTTAGTTTTGTTCAATAAGATCTTATTCTCCATTGTCAGGTGGTCGTTCACAAAAGTCTTAGTGGTACCCTGTAATCCTATATCGCTGGGCTTAAGGGTCTTGTGCTTCTTTGCGGCAGCCACAAAATCATTTTTCATATAACAGCTATGTACTGAGCAGATTATATTTTTGGTCTCGCTGTTATTACGCATTGGCACCCTTGCTATGTAATTTATACCTTCTTTAGGGATGTCGCAGCCTATAATACTACCAATTTTAGCCAGTATGGAAAATAAGTTCTCGCCATTTGTCATCGGTACACCTTTAATCTCTAGGTTGTTCATACGAGATCACTGCTAATTATCACCATGAAGATTTTCTAGTTTAGCCACACGATCTTGAAGACGTATAACTTTGGCTTTAGTAACTTTCATGGTCTCGATTTCCTGATCCAGCGTGGCCACTTTGTTGGTCAAGGTCTGAACAGCAGCTTCGTGTACAAACTCCAGGGACGACTTCAATTCCGCGAATTCAGACCTCATTGTCTTCAGTTCCACCAACTCTGCTTTAATAGCTTGCACGTTGTCTATAAGTGTTGGCAGTGCTTTCATTTGTGTTGACAGGCGCTTGATCTCCAACATGATGGCATCCGCATCCGCAGGAGCGCTCTTAACTGCACCAATATGTGGACTTGTTGGCGTACCGGATTTGCAGGTGTTACATTTTTCCATGCGGCTTTATTTGCTAATCCAAGTCTTCTCCATCTAGCCTCTGTTATGCCAGCACATGAGAAATCGAACTGTCCTCCACACTGTGTGCACGTAACTCCATCCGTTGCTTCATTCTCACAACTCTTGCAGATAAACATATTATTAATCCTTATTGCGAACTTAAAACTATGAGAAATGTATGGTGCTGCCGGTGTGTATGTGAACGCGCCGAACTGGTTTCTTGTTTACCGCCGTGTTGTATCTACTTAGAGTGGTTAATACAATTATGATACTTAATCACCGAGTAGAAACGCCTCTAAAAGTTGATGTTTCGGGATTTTAGCAACTCTATGTATATATTCGATGTGGACGCGACCGTACCCTACCGAACTCGAGAGGCGACTGGATTATGACAATAATAATATACCACTTACACACATCACAGTCTAGTCCCAAACTAAGCAGAGCTTGTACTATGGGTAATAGATAATAGACAAATATGTAATTATATGTATATACATTATTTTTAGATCCCTCCACTGGGCCATAGCAGCTTTCCACGCACATTAACTGGCACCAAAATAAGCAATATTGAGTACTTCTACCGCGGCCATCATAACTTGATACAGGACTTTCGGTTCACGTTGACTCGAACGTCGAAAGTCCAACCGCCGCGTTTTAAATTACTTGATGTGGTTGTACACTGTTTGACTACCTTTTGTTGTATGCACAATGCCTATTTAATTTGTTTTGTAACATATTTTCGCAATTAACAGATAAAATGCCGAAGGATTATGGTTTTATTTCATTAGTGTTGACTTTGATGAAGCTTCGAACTTAAATGAATATTTACAAAGTGCAATTTAGCAATTCCGCATTGGCAAAATATGATCGAATTCACGACGGTCACGAGTGCTTAATTTATTGCGTTAGCCGTACAGCCAAATCTTGCATTAACTTGAATCACATGTAAGTCTGTCAACCCGGACTCGGCAAGTGGTGGACTATTATAGTCTATCCCTACTCCTTCCCATATTGAGAAGAAGTCTGTGCACACTGCTGGGTAGATTATAAATAGCACTGATGATTTTTATCACATTCAAAACTTTCCACAATTCTTATAACATAATCTTTTCCCCAAAACACTCACTAATCTGTGACAACAAGCAAGTTGGCCGAGATTTAACAAAGCATAATCATCTCAGGCTCTCTAATTAATAAATTACACAACATCTCATTTATTTAGTGTCCCTTCCCAAGTTGCTTAAATATTCGATTATTGTAGTAATCCCTTGGTGCTTGGGTCATATTAAGCCATGGTTTCAGTACCTGCGTACTTCGCACCCTCTAACGATCTGAAATGCTAATTTTAGTATTAAAGAATTATTAGGTATTGTCTAGTTCATGTGGCGATAAGGAGACTCGTTTTTGATGAATATTCTTGTTGTTGTACAGTATTTCAGTGTTCATTGAGCTCCAACCGTTTTGTGATTTTCTATCTGTATGTGGCGTCGTAGCTGCAAAACGAATGGACACATCATGATCTTCAACGGGATGATTTTTAGCTGCAATTTATAAAGAACTGGCCAACAGTTAATTGATTTTCAAATTTTATTTTACTTTGATTAGTGTAATGCACAAGGGTGACATCGGTTTTGTAACATAGACAACTTGTGTTCTTATCGGCGTAGACTCAACTACCTTAAATCCCAACAATTATGTCAGTGTTCTTATAGTGACTAGTGAACTTATGAAAATACATGCAGTTTTAATTTCTATACCTTATTTGTTTCTATAGTAAAACAATCTGATTCTGTTACGTCTCGGGTTCAAACCCGCCACACAAAAGCTGCGAAAATGTGTATCAGTCTTTTGGTTTCCTCACTAAACTATAACTGAGCTAAACAGGCAATTTAAAAAATAAACAAACCAACATAATTTTCCGTAAGTGTTACTAAAACAACAAACTGTATGGAAACAGATTCTGATATCGCCACTCAAAGCTGTATTGAAATTCTCCCTAGAGCCGCAATTGTAACTTCTCAGTTTTGACTTTTGCCACTGACTCGGATGCACTACCGAAGTTTTGTTTGCGGGGTAAATTTGAATTACAGTCTGCATGTAATCTAGCACTGCGTGTGATGTTCAGTGTAAGGGATGTGGTAGACTCTTGTGTTTTATACTTCGCGTTTAAATAGATAGATAATATTCTTTCTTGTATAAAGTACATTTATAAAGTTGCTTAAAACTACGATTTATGTAAAATCGGCATTTAGATGGCGGCGTTGGAATAAGTGCTGGCTAATTTTGTCTGCATTGACGACTGGTTGAAATTTAAAAGAGAATTCTGATGTGAAAGGATGTTGCAGCCAATACTTTCGCGTTGAAGGCTGGAGTTCGCTTACTAGTCGAATCAGATTTGACAGAATATTAGCTATTCTACAGACCTGCTGCCGTTTCATTGCCGTAACCCAAAAGGATAGTGATATTCTGTAGTTTAAACTGGAGTCTTTATCATCATCATCATCATCAGCCTTTAACCAGTACACTGCTGGACTTGGAACACACTGGAGGAATTGGCGTACTATACCACGCTGGCCAAACAGGTTGGTATAGGGTTTGTATCAAGTTTTCCTTGTTGTTCTCTGCATAATATGCTCCCTCTGTCGGCTTTTACAACACCCATGGGATGATATGGGGTGGGGACATTTCGTATTCTTAATCCGTCACCACACGGACGAGTCTTCATATTCAAGAATAATAAAATAACGTCCATAGCGAGAATCCTCATGTCAGCTGGGATAGTGACTTAACGTGTTCATCAAGGCACGGTAGTACTCTGATATAAATAGCCACAAGTAGCGGTCATTCACCAAAGTGATAACCTGTGCAAGCGGTACTCTGCCGATCTATTACGAACGAAAGTCAGTCTCACTATGAGCTATAAAACTACAGCCATCAAACACATCGACATTCCCTGAAATAAACTATAAAATACCAGCATTTTCCATCCAAGACCAAATTCCCCGCTCACATAAACCACAACATTCGTTGGTTCTCTAAAGCATTCTGCCGAAGTATCTTTAAAAGCTTCTTTATAACCGAACCATTCGCAACGTTAATCACAATATCATAACAAGAGCAACTTCCACTTCCTCGTTCATCTAAATAATAACCATTAACACACAACATAAATCATTCAAGTTATTGCGTTTCTTCGTGCATGCATATTAACGCGCGCATTAATAATTGAAAAGCAAGATACAACGTACTTGGGAGTACAACTTCCTCACTTTGAGAAGTATAGCGTTACTACGTATTTAGCAATTGCAACCAGTTTTAGCTTTTGTGCAACCAGTTGCTAAATACGAATAAGATAGGTAATATAAAAACTAGATTGAACTATTCATGACATGACAACGGATTATTACAGAATGTTGGTTTATTTAATTGTTACATCTGTAAGTATGCGAATAGTTTATAAATGACACAAAGTGTTGTCTCGTGTGGGAATCGAACCCACAACACTTCGGCACAGTGTCAAGCAGCGAGGCGGCCGCTTAAACCACTACGCCAACCGTGCAGTTTTAGGGCACCTACATAATAAACATTCATAACGGTGACAGGCCTGGCATGGCAAATAAACATTGCCCTTTTTTGACATTGGAAAAGTTACAAAAGCTATTAATTCATCCTAACCTTTGTAGACAGTGCGGAAGAAAGAAAGATATGGTTCACAGATATGACGCGTGCGTTCCAATCTAATGAGAGTCGTTATGTTGTATCTTTTATGGAGCAGATAATTGCAATTAAGGAGAGTTGTGTTAATCCATCCATTAAATTCTACAGTGAAATAGTAGAACTTTACTAGGTAAGACGTAAGCCGCAGTAAAATTTGAAAAATGTGCACAAGTATATTATTATCTCTCTTAGCAGAATCCGGGCTTACTATAATGATTTTTATGTACAATATTATCAGTTCTTCTTTTTATAATAGCATTGAGTCATATTTTACCATCCAGAGAGGAAATTTTTAAAGAAAAGTTGACAGCCTGTGGTTTAGTGGATATCGAATGTGTCTACTGATCGGGCGGTCCCGAATTCGATGCCCGAGTCGGGCAAAAGTGTTACTCAGTTTTATCGAATTCTCAGTAGCAGTACGGATTCTGGCAATGTACCTGGTAACGGAAGTAGTCTAATTGCCTATTACGTACGTCGCCTGGAGGTGGTTCGGGGATACAGGCGTGACGCTATAAAAAAAATAAAAGAAATTATGCTCCAAATTTTAATAAAATTCATAACTGGTTCGCGAACCTATTGAATTATTTTATAATTTATATATATATATATATATTGCAATTAAATTTACTACATTACTCTGGTGATACATTATAAGCTGTAGTGTAATATAAAACATTAGTATGATTTTGTTTTAAATGAAGTACGTTTAAACAACAACTGGTGATAAATTGGTAATGGTTTGGTAATAGTTTTAATTGGTAATTGATCAAATTGTATAGAAAAACATTAAATCACTCAATATGCTGCTATGGATACTTGTTGTTACTCTATCAAGTCAAAACTACTAAACGGATTTGATGAAAGATTGCAGTAGTACAGCCCATGTCTTTTTTCGAGATAACCGACCCAAGTGTATGGTAGAAGCAAGTATAATGGAGCTATGTAATGGATTAATTACTCCAGTACTTAATCCTTTGCAACCAGTGCGTTCACTCGTCCAGAATACCAAGCACTCGCCTTTGATAACCAGCAATCCGAATTGCAATCGTATTTTACATAATAACGCTTGTGTAAACTTTTTATTGAATTCATCAGAAGACTGAGACGAGAGATAGATACCGCACTGCTTTCAGAGTTTAATTAATTTACCTACCAACACGTGGAAAAGTTCATTTTCAACTAAAACATTTTGAAGTAAGAACTTCCTTGTACCGGGGGTACAGTTCGGTAAAACTATTTATAACATTGTATTATCTTGAATTTTTGTTTGTTTGTTGTTTGTTTGTTTAAAAAAGACAACTCCCGCATTAGGACTCAATCCTGTGTCGCGGGGGATTTTACAAACATACAACTAACGGACACAATGAATACCCAGACTCGAAATAACAACTTATGAATCACACAAAGTGTTGTCTCGTGTGGGGATCGTACCCACAACACTTCGGCGCAGTGTCAAGCGGTGAGGCGGCCGCTTAAGCCACTACGCCAACCGTGCCTCAGAATAATTAATAGTACTAACGTAGCCGTGCAGTCAATTACTTCGAGTTTTTGTTGTGTAGCGAAAGCCCGGGGTAATTACCGGGGTTCGAATCCACGGCGTACACCACTGACTTTCCGGAGCTATGTGCGTGTTGAATTGTCGATTATCGCTTGCCCTGTATCTTAGAGAGCATGTATAACCGTCGGTCCCAGCAGCCATGAAGACCTTTAAGAGTCGTTAAAAGGAGTCAGTAACTTTGAAAAGGCTGACACTAGTCTAAGCCATGGAATAAGGCTTTCACTTTCGCTGGCGGATGTCAGACAGGCAGTCTCTCTGTGGAAAAGCTAATATTCAGTCAAATCCGGTTAAACTAGTAAGCGGATCCCGGGTTGCAACTGGGATAACGCTAGGAGGACTTCGTGTTTTTGTCGATTCAGTATCTGTCTAAATATCTGCCTCTTCATGCTATTCTAAGTCCGATCTTATTGGTCTTAACATAAACTGATTCGTTTGCTCGTGGTAGCACAATGCTACCACAAAATCACAATGCTCAAGCTAATTTGGAACGGAAGACATAACAGACATTCAAATAGTGGTCATAAAGAACACAGACTTTGAATAAATCTTTTTAATCGGATAGAGTTGAGTTCCAAACTGAACTATTTCCAATTAATATTTTAAACATTACTAATTTTGATTTTAGGCAGCTAGTGAAGGGTTGTTAGCGGTAAAATAGTGGATAAGTGATCCAAAACTTTAATAGGTTATTATTAATCGTGAAAAACTAATTCGTACAATAGCTGCGATATAATCGATAGAATAAGCGTATAATTTTGACATTCTAACAGTGTAACAAATGTTTAAAAATAAGCGATTCGTATGCTTAAAGATAATATTAATTGAAGCATGCGCAAAATAAATGCAGTTAAATATAAAGTAAAAAAAATCAAAAAGTATTAATTTTCACAACATATCAATACACGCGATGATATATTTTGTTATAGCATAACAATACAAGAATTTAATTATTGTGAAGATGAGGTTCATCATTAATTGATATAACATTCGATATCTTACAATGAATAAAAAGAAATCCTATAAAATTTTTAACCCGCAGTTCTTATACAAACGATATATCTTATATTACGTAAATTTAGAACATCACTATCTTCGACACTCGTACCAAAGAATCAGTAATGAACGGAGGATAATCGGAGACTTTGCTGCATAAGAATTAAGTATTTACATACTTTGGAAAGTTTGGTTATATAACTTTCAAAGACCAAGGCGTGGACTCATGACACAGGGATATCCAGTATCAAGAATATGAACTGCAAAGTGTAAAAAAGAAATGTGTAGTTGATTAAAAAGAAAACTAGTTGACACATTGTTCTTGCTAACTCTTCATACTACGTGCCGTGTGCAGGAATCAAATCCAATACCTTTCGATTGTTTTTTTGTAGATACATTTAGCATTTTAGTGATCTATCGGTCTGCAGATAAAAAGGGATATTTTAATAAAATACGATAAGATTGATTATACGCATGCACCTCTTCTCACTATGAGAAGGGTAAGACCATAGTCCACCACGCTGGCCCAGTGCGGGTTGATAGACTTCACGTCACACATGTCTTTCGAGAACATCATGGAGAACTCTCAGACATGCAGGTTTCCTCACGGTGTTTTCCCTTACTGTTTAGCAAGCGATAATTAACAATTGAATACGCACATAACTTCGAAAACTCATTGGTGCGCGCCGTGGATTCGAACCCATGACCAGAGGGTCTCGGGTCTTGGCAGTCCGTCGGTCTCTCAACTAGGCTATCGCTGCCTACCATTACCATATTTTATCATACTTCGTAAAAAAAATATATACATATTCTGGCGTTTTATATAAAGTCTTATTTAAATCCAATTGCTATTCCTTTGCGATAATTAATAATAATATAATATTAATAATAATATTCTACCACATTCACACAACACCATCTAGTCCCAAGCTAAGCAGTGCTTGTACTCTGGGTACTAGATAATGGATAAACATACTTATATACTTTTTTTTGTAAATACATACAAATTATACATAGAAACACCCAGACCAAGACCAACATCCATGTTCATGCACACAAATGTTTGACTTGTGCGGCAATCGAACCCGCAACCTTCGGATTAGCAGTCGCTTACACTCCCGCTGCGTCAACCGGTCGTCATAGGTCAATAGACGCGGTGATAGACAAAACTGAAGCAACACTGCAAAAATAGTCAAGCAATTCTATGAATGGTATCCGGAATTGGTCTAAACGACAGATTGTATTAAATTGTGGCCAGTTCAAATCTGTAGTTGACTTATTGAAGTGACGCAAGGCAATCCTCAGTTTCAATAATAATTGTTCACATTCCCCGCTTTCGTCACCGACTCAAATTGATGCAGTGGGATATTGAACTGGAATTAAATTTAACATGAATTTTAGTACTGTAAGGATATCCATTGAGTAATTTACGATTGCCCTCATGGTGTAGTGGTTTAAGCAGTTGTTTAGAACTACACCTAATGTTATGGGTTCGATTTCTTTATTTATTTAAAGACAGATGACAGAAACTAGTACATGTTGAAGCAAACATATAATAAGCATTGGAATTAAAAACTAAACTAAGTTCCCAAGTATGTGTATACATCAAGATCAGTAATGATAATGAGCCACGTTTATAGCATAATAGTATATAGCTTTCCTCTATAAACGGAGTATTCAACACAAAACTGTTTTATATTCGAACCAAAAGATTAAAATTTGCAACCAAGCAAAAGAAATAAGAAAGTAAATTTTCTTTTGTTTTGACTTAGCTTTCATCAAAGTAAAACCTCATCTTTTAAAATACAGCATACAATGAGACATAAACTGGGATCCAAACCAAAAACCATCAAGTGACGTAGACAATAGCAAACAAAGACGCTTCAATCCTTCAGTATGCAAGTACGTGCGAGGCAATCAGACTGCAATCAGTAGACGCAGTCGGTCTCAATATTGCACCGACTTAGACGATTTAATCTGCTAAGACACAAAACGAAATAGTTTATACCGAGAAAATTTCGTTTAAAAGTAAGCAAGACGAAGATGTACTTTAATTTTCTTAAAGCGGATGTATATTTCAGATTTGATGCATAATATATATTTCTGATGTTGCTGACAGTAGTTTTGTAGAGTCTTGAATATACCAACGGACTCATGTTTAAGGAATAACGCTGTACATTGGGTTGATATCAGACGGCTGTTGCTCTGTAGCTAAATCTAATATTTTGTCATATTTAATTAGACTAGAAAGTGGGCCCCGGGCTAGGACGATGATAAATTTTATTTTAGTGCGGATACATCGAATTTTTTGCACCAATTCATCAATACTTTTAGCAGCAGAATATGTCGTTCTATCAGTTCCACGGGTAGAATTACACAATATACAGGGACACAGTTGTAGTCTCATTTTCACAAGTTACATGTGTGTATATTTTAATCTCTACTGTATGATTTTTTATCAAACTTGTTGTAAAATAAAAAGTTTGCCATCTAATTTTAATTCATTATAAAACTTTCTGACTGCCATATGCGTCTGCTGATCGGTCCGGTTTCGATTCTCTGGTCGGGCCAAAGTGTTACTGAGGATTTTCGAATTCTCAGTAGCAGCACGGAGTCTATTAATAATACTCGGTAAGTACAATTGGCTCGCTATTTCGTGATACCCAATATTCATAAGATGACGAAATGTGGGTGTAATATTACACCTCTGCCTATCCCTTCAAGGAGCCAGTCGTTAGTCTGTGTCTTATAATAACACTTTCTAATACACCCAACTATGAACCAAAATAATCCGAACTCCATTAAAAACGTTATCAGCTTCACAGAGCACATTAAACAATATCTAGCTCATTTGACTTCAATGTTAAGTTCTAACTAATAAAGTCCCTTTGTCTCTTTGTAAGTGTAAACAGAAACTATCTATTTACTGTTGGGTGTTAGTTTTAATCTTAAGACCCTGTGCGGTTACTGTAATGAGATCTGACAGACTCTATTTTGAGATAGAAAATGTTGGGTGGATTAAATGTTTTAATATTGACTGAGGACCCTAATGTGTTTATGTGGTTTATGGGGTGTTGTTATATATGTGTTGGTATTATAGTAATTATATCAGGTAGTGGTTTACTACCAAAGAAGAAGGATCGATGTCTTCACGGGGTAAAGATGGGATTCGCAATTTTTTTGCCATGTTCTCTTTCTGATTCCAAATGTTTTGGGTTCAGCGATATATAAGTAACTTTAAAATACAAGTACGGTTGTGACTATTTTTATACTATTTTATCAAATCAACAACTTTTACTTTTACACCATGAACTCCAAACATAAACTTTGAAGCTTGGTAAAAATAAGGTGAATTTTTATTACATTAACTTTTAAATCTATTGCGATCTAATACTTCGTTTTCAGTTTTTGTTCAGTAGGGCACAATTAGGGAGTTGAGAATCCAACTGCCACCTTTCTGTAGTAATTATTTTTCTTGATTAAAAATCTCTCATTAAAGTAAGTATACACCAAGAAAATCAAAATGAAAGTTAACCAAAACTTAATCACAACAATTTACGTCAACAAACATTGAGACTTAAGATCTATTTCCACAAGTATAGATCAAATTAAGCCACGCTAAGTCTCGTTGGCACTACCCACATACTAAAATCTCCTATTTGCATCCTATGGACGTTAATACAGTTTATCTTCAAGACGTAAAATGCTAGAGGCGTCTCCTTGTGTACCGTGTTGATAAAATTGAAAATAGTTCCACAAAGGCTTAGATGAACGAGGTTTGATGCGATTTATTTAGAAGGTCGTAGTACTTTAAGATTTTGTTGTGACTGGAATATTGTACCTATTACAAATTGAAGTTAGTAAGGGAGGTGACGGATTAACACCCGATTCGATCGCCTTTTACGACACTCAAGGTATGAACCATGAGTATCCTAAGAGGCAACTAAGGAAAATACACGAGACAAATACGATCTTGGCAAGAGACCGAAAACTTGACATTAAACCAATACTGTCTGGTTGGTCTGGAGTAGGCGAAATCTTCTTATCACAATCTTTTGTGACGTGAATTACGACATGCTTATGTCCAGCATTGGACTTAGAAGGAATATATGATGATGCTTATTAATTGAAATTAAACAATATATTTTGCGCTGGCTTTGGTCTCCGTGGTCGTAACTGATCAAACGCGATCGAAACGTCGGGAGAATAGTATGCTATGCCTACTACTACTTACTTTAATTGTCATGGTCTGCTTGTAGCATCTGTTTGAGTACAGTGTTGACATTATTGAAAATAGTTCCATAAAGGCTTAGACGAACACTAGGTTTAATGTGATTTATTTAGAAGATGATCATGACGAACGAGGTTTAACGCGATAGTAGTATTTTAAGATTTTGTTGTGACTTTTATACATACATACATACATAGACTCACGCCTGTTTCCCCGAAGGGGTATGCAGAAGCATATTAAACGCCCACTTTTCGCCAGTGTTTTGATCCCAGGTAATAGGTGATGAGCCTATTGCCGCTTATCGGGATATTTTGTTTGCCAGAGCCTCGTCCGTTGATCGGCTGGTGCACCACTTGCAGGTGAGGTTGGCTTGGGACTCTAAGTTCTTGGTGGGAACCCTATGCACCTTCTTGGTGAAAACCCTATGCACAGGGTGCTACTACGACACTAAGGTGCATAGGGTTGACTTTTATATTGTATTACAAATTGATATTAAACAAATTTGTGACTGTAGACGCAAACGAAACGTTGACGTCGGATAAAAATAAATATGCTTTACCTTTTAATCATGTTGAACACTGAAATTGAAAACCCTGTCTTGATTTTTTGGTGTTGATTTCGGTATCACTGTTTTAACTTTTCAAGAAAACTATCTTAAAACTGGTGATTATTACTTTCGCTATTGGAAAACATAAGCTAAATTAATCCGTTACGAAATCATTTTCTGACTGCACCCAGCTACAATTTAGAAAGTTCAAACATTTGTAAAAAAGAAATATAAAATGTTATTATTAAAAATCATAAACAATCAAACAACTACACAAAAATTGGTGTTCAATACATTCAATAAAATCCATTGTGAGGGTGTACGGTCAGGCAGGATTTCACCTAAATTATATCGCAGCGATCAAAGGTCCCAACTGTCAATATACTGAACGATTTATTGCCCCAAGTAACGCCTCACTAAGCTTGAGCTCATCGAGGAATAAAAACTTTGTCCGTTGAGATATGCAGAGTACTTCCTTATATGTGTTATGTATACCTTGGAGATTTTAAAAATAGAAGTTTTTGTTTAAAGTTGGTTAGGTGTTTTGGACAGTGTTTGATTTTCTTTGTCTTTGTTTACGATTGTGGAGCCATCCATCTTCTTTTTCCAGTTAGCAATAGATAATGAGACTAATTCATTATCAATATTTTATACTGCATGTTCGATTTTAAAAACAATTGCAGACCAGAAAAATACGACCGAAGCCTTGTATTCACAACGTTTAATTTAAATTTTATTAACATTGAATTCTAATAAATCATACTCGGATACGGATAACATATTTATTGCTATGTACCTACAGTCTCTATTTTCAGACCTGTTTGACAATATAATATATTGTAATATAATATTCTACCACATACACACATCCATCTAGTCCCAAACTAAGCAGAGCTTGTACTATGGGTACTAGATAATGGATAGAGAGATATAATCATATATACTTTTTTTTGTAAATACATTCATATTATACATAGGAACACCTAGACCAAGACAAACATCCATGTTCATGCATGCAAATGTTTGACTTGAGCGGGAATCGAACCCCCGACCTTCGGTGTAGCAGTCGCTTACACTTCCGCTGCGCTAACCCGTTATCAAATATCATGCCTAACTAACCTTAATAGTGATCAATTATATACACCGCTATATTTTAATTAGTACAAAAAATTTAACAGAGCACTAAGTACCTTAACTGATAATATTTATGTAGTTAAAAAATAAAAACACTAAGTCCCAAAACTGTCTCAAAACTGTCCACAAAAATACGTGATAATTGGTAAATCCAATACTAATACTATGACCGACCTGCGCACATACATACGTATCGTCACGCCTTTTATCCCCGAAGGGGTAGGCAGAGGTGTATTTCTACACCCACTTTTCGACAGATATACTTTAGTCCCACGTAATAAGGGGCGAGCCTATTGCTGTACCGGGCACATTTCCAGACTCCGTGCTGCTACTGAGAATTTACCCGCGCACAATCATAGTAAAATGAACCATTGATAAACAGGGTATAGGGTTCCCAACAAGAACTTAGGATCCCAAGCCAACCTCACCTGCAAGTGGTGCACCTGCCGATCAACGGACGAGGCTCTGGCAAACAAAATGTCCCAATAAGCGGCATAGGCTCGCAACCTATTACGTGGGATCAAAACACTGGCGAAAAGTGGGCGTTTAATATGCCTCTGCGTACCCCTTCGGGGAAACAGGCGTGAGTCTATGTATGTATGTATGATAAATTTCCAAACCCCCCCCACGCCCCTCTGCGCCTGCGCCACGCCCCGACGATGCGACAAACAGTGCTAAATTGCTAGCGAAAGTAAGCGTATCTAATTTCTTTGCAAAAGTTAATTAGTTTGTCTACGTTTGTCCGACGCGATGGCCTATCATATTAGTTCATATCACGGGAGTATGTAGCTATGCTTCGTGCGTTCTTTTTGAGTGGAAAAATCGCGAGTGCAGCTGTGTACCCATGGACATCTTATTGTGAGTGTACAAAAGTGAGCCGGTCAGTGTCAATCAATTAAAGCAGTGCATATTGGATGCTTTTGACAACGGTGGTGGACATTTCGAAGGACAATGGAAATACTTGTAAGTTTAGTAAATAATACGTACTTAAGTAAATAATAATTTGATGCGGGCGGCTCAAAATCGGTCTGTGTTCTCCACACAACTTGAGGAAGGCCTATGTCCAGCAGTGGACGTCTCTAGGCTGACATGATGATGATAAAATAATATTTGTAAATAGCAGGTGATCCTAACTTCATAAATACGCCAAAACTACTCTTTTCTTTTAGTCCAGAACACCTTCTTTTATTTTGATATTTGTTTGCTTTCTAATTACATACCTCCGTATTTAATTACTTGTTAAACGATAAATTTTACCGGTCCTAAGCCCGAATGAAGTATGAAGGAGAGGGTAGAATTAACAAAATTAAAAAATAACTACCTACATTTATTATTTTTCTTTATTTTATTTTCTATGGCTACCTACATCATAAGTGCGACAGAGAGAATGCGAATGAGCAGGATGGAATATTGTCAATGAATTAGTGAATGGATTGTAAAATATGACTATGATTTAAGTGAGATTTTCTACAATAAACAAATGATAATAACTTTGCTCCTTAATGATATAATGAAATTCTTACGTCACATATATGATAATAATATCTTCGCTAATCTGTCCTTAAAGTTTTTGTACTAATTAAAAAATAATGGTGTATAAAAACAGAAAAAGACAGCGGTATAATAGGAGTGTAATGCTTTTTAAAACTGAGTTTAAACTTCACAAAGTTGTGTCAGTGGCGTGACTCGTTACGTTTTCAGATTAGTCACAAACTTTTCACATTTACATGAATAATTACCAAGATGGCTGTTCGACTTTGTAGACCGCTTCATGGATTTTATATAGAAATGAATTACTTGTAATCCTCAAAAAATATTTATTCGTACTATGTATTACCTACTGTATGTATTACTGGCGACTTGTATGCTTTGCACGATTTCAAGGTTTTCTACAAACCATATGATACACATATTAAGAGTAAAACTTTTTAAACAGCAGAGGATCCGTGGAAGCCAATAAAAAGGCTAAGGGCTGTAATTAAAAATATGAAAAAGGCCGGTCTTCAACGGAACTTAGACTAAGTTCATTGATCTATTGGTAAGCAGCGTAACCATATATTATGAATTTGTGATTATGAATTTCCATAAACCATGATTACTGTTTACCACCAGCTGAGCCTCTGAACCATCGAAGGCTATCAGCAGGATTGAATTAGGTCAAACATGTGTGACATTGTCCACCCACTTCACTTGGCTGGCTGCTTCGCGCCTTCCAACGGGCTATATGGCGCTGGAGCGGCCGGCCATTTCTGGCCGCTGCAGCAGCGCAAGCTAAGTACTTCTCTGCTTCCCTGAGCAACGCCGGAGACGCGTTCCCGAAGATCTACACCGAATCACGCGACCCTGGTTCTATCTTTGTAACTAGTCAAATTGTGTATGCTAAAGGCTGTTTTATGAAAATATATAAATTTTCGTTTGTAACAGAAATAACGATTTTTATTTAACAACGTCACAGTGACGCCCAACCCCCCTCGAGGAAACAGAATACGTATTTTTTTGTAGTTTCTTGTTGTTTTTCTAAATATTGTTTGCTTTTTCCAATTAAACGTGCCTCTGCCGAAATTATAACCAATATTGTAGAAGAAAATGTTTTCTTAGTACATGGTATTCCGTCTACCATTGTCTTAGATAACTTTAACACTTTTAAAAAATTTCTTATCCGAATACAAAGTTCCTAATTTACATTACACACCGCTGTATACCCAACACGTTAATCCGGTCGAGAGATATAACAAAACTATTATGACAGCTGTTTCGGCTTTTATCGACCGCGATCACCGCGTATGGGATTTGAACTTAGCAAACATACAATTTGCACTCAACTGTGCGGTAAACGCATCAACTGGTTTTACCCCATCATTCTTGGTATATGGTTGTGAATTGGTAATTTGTGGTTCTCATTATATTCATCGATCACGAATCAGACCCTAATATTGTATTTGAGCCGCTTGATGAATATACCCAAACGCTTGGCCATCTATCTACCATATTTGACAAGGTGCAAGCAGAATTGCACAATGCTCATCAGCGAAATAGTCATTTCAGTGTTGGTGATGTGGTTTGGAAAATAACTTTCTATTTGAGTGACAAGGATAAATATTTCAGCAAAAAATTAGCACCGAAATTTATTAAATGTAAGATTGTGGCAAAAAAATCTCCTCTTGTGTGTAAACTATCATATATGTCTGGCAAGCCTCTAGGTTATTTTCATATAAAAGATCTTAAATTAACGCACTACAAAGTTTAAAAATAAATTATCAATGCTTATCACTAATGATCTAATCACAAAAATAACTTCATATTTTTTTTACAAATGTTATAATAATCCTTAACTTCAAATTACAGCTTAAATATGTACGCAAATATATTTTTACATATAGCTTTAGTAATGACTAAATATTTTTTTTCCCTCATGGCTCAGTGGTTAAAAATCTGTTGTCTGATCGGTCAGTTAATTCGATTTTTGCCTGTTTTTTTTTTTAGCTACGTTTGTGTATACTATGTCATCGATTGTCTCCTGTGGTGATATATTATTCATAACAACCAATCCCGAATTGTGTATTTGCCGCTAATGGCTAGTGTATCATGTTAATGATTATGTTTTGTCCTTGAGTTGTGGCAATGGAATGCGGTGCAGCTGCGCAGTTATGAGTTATGACTCACTTGTTTACCTTAGTCGATCGCTCGGCACAAAACATTTATTTATTTATTTTATGCTTTATTGTACACCAGAAATATTACATAGGATATCATACAAAAAGCGAAGTACAATGGGCGGCCTTATCGCTTATAGCGATCTCTACCAGGCAACCTTTGGATGGAAATATTATTGGTCAGAAAATAGTGGTAGTTGTAGGTGTAACAGTTATAATACATATATATTTCTAAACACATACATATATACCTATTCATAAACTCTACTCTATGTACCTACATACAAATATACATACATACATACAAATACATATATACATAAACATACAAAACATATATATATAAAGGACATAATTATACACAACATTGTATTATCTTATTGTATCATCATCATCATTAGCCCTTTATACTGTCACACTGCTGGGCACGGGCCTCTTCTCACTATGAGAAGGGTAAGGCCATAGTCCACCACGCTGGCCAAGTGCGGGTTGGCAGACTTCACATGTCTCTCGAGAACATTATGGAGAACTCTCAGACATGCAGGTTTCCTCACGATGTTTTCTTATTGTATACTTAATTATAATGCTTGTGATATTACCAACATTTTTTATGAAAATATATAAATTTTCGTTTGTAACAGAAATAAAGATTTTTATTTAACAACGTCACACATGGAGTATCACGAATGAAATTCATTCAAACCTCTTTAGCAACTTAGCGGTCAAGAAAACTCCTACCACTTGTAACACCCCATCGTCAGTATAAATCTAACTCTAATACATATTTATTCATATCTAGTTGAACTAGAAAACGGACCTCGGGCACCATGGCGAAAAATCTTAGATGCAACTGGCAACATCGTCATAAAAATTTGCATATATCATAGAAACTTTAAAAAAAATATAGCTCACAACTGCTAAAATGATATGTCCCTGGTACACCAGCAATCTAAAATACAAAATATATACCGAAACGACATCGCTATATTATGCACATTCCTAACGGGCCAAATTCGAGGTGTTGATCCTGAACTACACTTGGTAACCTTTGGCAAGCGGGCGCAAATCAAATCAGTAGACGCGGCAGCCAAACATTTTCCAATATTTCCCGCGGAAAATATTCTACGAGGTGTTCTCGTCAGTCTCCCAAATTATAGAACATAGGGGTCATGGAGTAGCTTCAAAATGTCTACCGAACAAATTAAATAAAACAAGTAATGCAGTCAATAGGCTAGTTGACGAAAAAAAATGTATAAGTCCGTCCTTTAGATTATTAAAAAATAAGCGATACGTATTTTTTCATTTGTAACTTAAACCAAAAATGACCAAGATATATAGATATATATATATATATATATGACATTAAAGTTACGTATAACGTCACACCGTGCTGCATTTTTTCGCACTAGGTGACGTCACACGTAACTTTAATGGGCTATATCTTTGTAATTTTTTATTTAATCGAAAAAAGAAAAATATGTGTCCAATATTTTTTTATAATCTAAGATACGGACTAAATAAAATGTAATTATTTTGACCTTGGAATCTACCCTATTGGTTAGTGAAAAAAACATCGTGAGGAAATTTGCATGTCGGAGAGTTCTCCATAATGAATATGTGAAGTGTGCCAATTCACACATGTTTAGCGGTCTATGGCCTCACCTTTCTTATAGTGAGGAGAAGCCTGTGCCCAGCAGTGAAACAGTGTATATACAGGGCTGATGATGATCAGTAATGGAGTCAGAAAGCTTCTGGAGTTGCGACCACTAACCGGACGGCGCAGCAGTGGTAGCCCACTCGTATGGTGGACCGACTATCTTATTGGGATCGTAGAAGGCGGATGAATGCGGGGGGCTCAAGCTCGGTCTATGTGGAGAACCTTGGGGGAAGCTTATATCCAGTTGTGGATAATGTGTTTTACACGTGTAACCTGTGGGCAAATTACACTCAGAAATCGTACAGCGCTCTTCGAGTCCAATTTAATAACGCGTTCCGGGTGTTGATGGGACTGCCCCGTTTCTGTAGCGCATCAGGGATGTTTGCTGAAGCCCGAGTGGATTGCTTTTTTACCACAATGCGCAAAAGATTCGCCTCTCTGGTGCGCTGCGTGCGGGCCAGTCCCAATAACATACTTAGCGGTATTGCTAGCAGACTGGACTGTGAATATATTAATCATTGTGCTAAGCTGTCTACGTCTGTTATAAGTGTATGTGTGTAAACTACTAACATAGATAATAAGTTAAAATTGTTACTAACAAAAATGAGTCAATGTTACTTGAATAAAAAGATTTTATTATTATTATTATTATTATTATTATATGTCTACAGTATATTTAGGGCGGCGTTAAGCATAGGGATGGACAGACTGTCATGCAAAGTTCGGACCCATGGCGCTTATCGTAAAGGTCATCATCATCAGCCCTTAACAGTCCACTGCTGGACTAGGCCTTTTGATTTAGGCTTTTTGAAAGGAGGAATTGGCCTACTTATACCATGGCTGGCCAAACGGCTTGGCATAGGGTTTGTATCAAGTTTTCCTTCTCTTACAGTGCTGTTCTCTGCATAATATGCTCCCTCTGTCGGATTTTACGACACCTATGGGATGATATGGGGTGGTGACATTCCGTATTCTTAATCCGTCACCACATCGAATAGGTAATATGCGTATGATACTGTTAATTATGCCTTGCCCCGTGTCTCAGCTACTCGTTTGCTCTCTCAGAAGCTGTCTTGACGACGAGTACTTCATTGCGCACAGTGAAGATATGTGTCTGAACAAATAGTTTACTGCTTGGAAATCATGTTTAAGTTTCAAAGACCCAAATAGAAAAAGGAAAATAAGAAAGAAAATGATTGATTATGGCTGATATAAAAGGTTTAGAGACTGCTCCTGCACTAAGTGTATGTCATGTTTTGCGGAGGACTTTACAAACATTTAATTAACAGACACAAACTCCGATTTTACACTCCGATGTTACCCAACCCGGGCATCGAACCTAGGACCACCCAATCAGCAGAAGCATACGCTATTCACTGGACCAAGAAGACAGTTAAGAGTTTTTATTGATATCAAAATACTTTCTGTAGAAGTTCTACATACTTTCTAGAAATTTCTAACTTCCAAACTTTCTAGTATCGCCTCCTTGACTTTCTATATTCCTTGTGACAATCATGTATGTGTACCGGTTGCACTCACGTTTATTTTTATTCCAAGTCGCCGCACCTTCTGTATATTTTGCGTTTAGGATCGTTGCTTTGATTTAGTTTTGTAGATATTATGTCGACTTGTTAACTTTTTAGAAACTATGTAGCACGTTTGTGCTAAATGGTAAAATAATTTAAAAGTGAAATTTTAAGTTACGATATATACAGTGGTAATCCTAAAAGCATCGGACCTCGGTAACTAAATAAACTAAATAACTCAGAGCAATTTTTTGATGAATAATTCTAACTTAAGCAATTTGTAAATGGCCGAAACGCGAGCTATACCTATAAGCCTCGACATCACTGTGACTGTATAATGATCTATGTAAAATATGCAGGATCATTTTAATCATTTAGTGTGCCGTAGTCCACAATTATGATTAGAGTAACTACTAGCTGAGCTCGCGGTTCAACCCTGGCTGACATATAGCTTGATTTTAGATAGCCTTCCCCGATAAATGGGCTATGAAACACAAAATTATATCGTATTGGCTATATCATCGTACACCCCTGCCGGATGGCGTCCTACGGCAGTTTAAAATATGCAGGATGAAGCTATGATTTTGATATACTCAGGATAACATAATGCGAGATGTGCGTATCATCATCAGCCTTTAACAGTCTACTGCAGGACTAGGCCGCTCCTTTGAAAGGAAGAATTGGCCTACTATACCACGCTGGCCAAACAGGGTGGTATAAGGTTTGAATCAAGTTTTTCTTCTCTTACAGTGCTGTTCTCTGCATAATATGCTCCCTCTGTCGGCTCTTACTACACCCATGGGATGATATGGGGTGGTGACATTCCGTATTCTTAATCCGTCACCACACGGACAAACACCACAGTGAAGTGCGTATGCTAGAGTCGTATTGTCCTTAGCGTTACACCCACTACCTTTTAAAAGACTCTTTTAATATACCAGGCTTCCCTCGCTGCTCCACTCTTACCTAAGCATTCCCCGGAACCTTTTTTTTTCCTTTTTTTTACGAGGTGGAAAATCCCTTTGGATCGCCGGCTCTTTGGGGGAAATGCAAGCCGGAGTATGTGGTGTTACCACTAAAAACCACCTCGACTGCCGACCAAAGACGTCCTACGGGAAGAAGACAGGGTATAGGTGCTGTCAATGTGTGCGAGCCCTCATTCCCCAGGACCTAATGGTGAAACTCTTCAAAGATCCGTTCGGTAGTTTTTGAGTTTATCGCGTTCATGCAGACAGACAGGAAGCTGCGTAGACTTCATTTAGTAATATACTAGATGAGCCCGTGGTTACAAACGCGTTATTTAAGGCTACTGCTCCACTCCCGTGGCTCATAGCGTGATGTTATATAGCCTATAGCCTTCTTAGATAAATGGGCTTTCTAACACTGAAAGTATTTTTGAAATCGGTCCAGTAATTCCTGAGATTAGCGCGTTCAACCAAACAAACAAACTCTTCAGCTTTACATATATATTAAGTACTAGACGATGCCCGCGGTTACACCCGCGTTATCTAAGGCTACTGCTCCGCTCCCGTAGGTCATAGCGTGATGTTGTATAGCCTATAGCCTTCCTTCGATAAATGGGCTATCTAACACTGAAATAATTTTTCAAATCGGACCAGTAGTTCCTGAGATTAGTGCGTTCAACCAAACAAACAAACAAACAAACTCTTCAGCTTTATATATTAGTATAAGACAAGATTTATAGCTTTAGGTTTGAATCATGAAATTCATACTAAGCTCTAAATTACGTTTTACGAATTGTCTAAGACTTTATAAGCAAATTTCTGACGAGAAACACTGAAGCTCTTTTTAATTTCCAGAGTTTTTTGTTTTTCCAAGTTAAATTGAGATCCGCATTAATTCTAGATTTCATTTTGACGCAAGTGCCTTGACATTTCTGAAGCGCCTAAGGGCGGTTTCAGATTAGCGTTTTATACGCGCGTATAAGCTCGTTTTTGGAAGCGCATGTAGGCGCGTATAGGCGCGCCTATTGGCACACGCGCAACTCGTACGAGCGTTGACGCGCTTCTAAGCTCGTATAACCACGAGCCGTCAGAATCCATGTTGACACTGACAAGACGTCACTACCGTTTCGAGCGAATACGCCCGTTTACGTGCGTCTGGTTTTTTGAAGCGCGTAATGTAGCGCGCGTGTAAGCGCGTATGCTGAAACGACCGTATACGCGCAGAAAAATACGCTAATCTGAAACCGCTCTAAGATCTACATTATAAATGATTTTGTACTCTATAGCATTTTATTATGCATGTATTATATCGTATTGGCAGTGAAATACTAAAATAACGAATTTCCACAGGTCCCATTCCACGAAAATGTAACCAAAAACCCGGTAATCAATTATATTCACAATGTTTCCGGCAATACCATAAATGTAGTTTTGGTAGTGGGTTCTTTGAATTTTCATAGTTCTATTTAAAATTTGATTATTTTTAAGCGTAGTTCATCATTAATGAATTGTATAATTTCAAACACTTTCACTATACACTGTATTTTGTGTGCAATCACTTATAGAACCATCAATAGAGCTTAGTGGTGATACCAACAGACTGCAGAGGGTATCGGGTTCGAATCCATGACGCGCACTACTGGCTTTTCGAATTTATTTGCGCATTCAATTGTTAATTTCCGCCTGCCCCGTGCCTCGGAGACCAAGTTACACCATCAGTCCCAGTTATCCAGGAGATCTTTGGCAGTCACTACGGAGAGTCAGTAAACTCAAAGAAACTGATAATAGACAAATGTGATATCGCTACACCTTTGGTTGCGTAGGTCAGACGGCAGTCGTTCTGTTGCAAAGCTGATATTCTGTTAGCTATATCAGAGCGGTACATAAGGGAGCGATAGCCTAGTGGAGAGACCGACAAACTGTTACGCAGAGGGTGCGGGTTCAAATCCACGGCGCGCACCAATGACTGTTGGGAGTCATGTGCGTATTAAATTGTTAATTATCGCTTGCTAAACGGTGAAGGACAACATCGTGCGGGAACCTGCATGTCTGAGAGTTCTCCATAATGTTTTCAAATGTAACGTTTATTGGTGTGCTGGGAGATAAATTAAATAAGCATTTGTTGGTTACAAGAATTATATTCCGAGGCGTTACACAAGTATATAACCCGGTAGCAACTAATAAGAGCTAAGACTAAGATCTCAGACTCAGGGCAGGGTAGGCAGGCAGGCTGACTAGGCTTCGGTGCTGCAGCAGAGTAGACACTTATCTCAGCGGCTTTCAGGGTCCAAGAGAGGCCGTTCGCTGTCGCGCCGCCGTATTTATGTGCCGCTGGGGAGCGAGGCGGCCAGCCAGGAGTAGTGGTAGGGGCCAGCACGACGACACCGACGCGCGACGTCACACACTCTCCCCTTTAGGCCGGAATTTCTCCTGGGAAAAAATTCCCTGGCCCCCTGCCGCCGACAGCACCTGGAATCTCTATTCCATAGGAGAAGTGGTGTCAGTCTTTTAAGTGCCAAACACCACCTAAAAGAAATTTGGTTATGTATAACCCCCCAACCACTCATACATCACGCATTCAATGGACCCCTTTAATAACAAAAAAAATCCTTCTTATCTCGCACACATGCCAGACACACTCACAACCAGTGCACTAGCTATCACTCAAATCAATCTAGCTTGAATGCAAAACACATCAAGGGTAACACTTAACTGAGATAGTCTAGTATGGTAGATGAATAATTAACATTTACTAGGGACACTCTTCAAAACAATTGTTTAGAATTCTTATATATAAGTTAAGTTATATGGAATACAAAAGAGCTGCTCAGTTTATGAAGTAACTATTATAATGCTACTGCATAAAAACAATTAAAATAAAAGGTCCGCTTCGACAACAAAAGGGTGAGTGACAGGTCATAAAACTCAACGCAGGTAGTCGAGACGAATGTAGACGAGAGTAATTATTTAGAAAGCGCGCTACCGGCTCGCTAAATAGAATGGGTTAATATTAATAACTCCGAGCATACTTTATAACATAACGTAAACAAGGTGATTAGCACAACAAATAGATTCAAGAAACTTCGAACCCGTGAGACGCAGTTGATTACATTTTTAACCACTGAGTCAAAACAAAAAAGATTTTAAAGATAGAAAAATTTGGTATTACTATAACGACCATTATGGACTGTGGGTGAGCAGAAGTAATTATAACAACAAATTTGGCGAGAATTTTGTATGAGATTAATAATTATTGTTTGTAATTAATTAATTTTAAATCTTTAATATGCCATTCGCCAACTGGCTTGCCAGTCATATCAGACAATTTGTAAACTAAAGGAGACTTTTTAGCTACAACTTTGCATTTAATAAATTTAGGAGCGAGTTTCTTATTATCTTTGTCGCTTAAATAGTAAGTACGCCGCCACACAATATCGCCGACATTGAATTCGGCCGGTTTACGACGAAGATTATAAGAATTACAATTACGTTGGTGAGCGGCAATTGAAGCGGCCTGTACCTTTTCGAAGATAGGAGACAAATGGCCGAGGGCCTCCGCATATGTATCACGCGGTTCGAAAACAATATTAGAGTCAGATTTGTTGACCGCATAGTGTGACCCACAAGTAACCAATTCACGACCAAAGACCAGAAAAGATGGAGAATAACCATTTACCTCGTTTACTGCGCAATTTATTGCAAACTGAATCTTAGGCACGACTAGATCCCAAACGCGCTGATCTCGTTCGATAAAAGTAGAAGCAGCCGTCATAATAGTTTTATTATAACAATCGACTGAGTTGACAATGGGTGTATACAGCGGCGTATAATGCAAATTAGGAATTTTGTATTTAGTTATCAAATTTTTAAATGTAGTACTAATGAATTGCTTACCATTATCGAGAACAATAGTTGACGGAATACCATGGACCAAAAAAACATTTTCTTCTAAAATTTTTGTAATTATTTCGGCAGTAGTTCGTTTGATGGGAAAAAGCATACAATATTTGGAAAAACAACAAGAAACAACCAAAATAAAATTGTTTAGTCTTCTAGAAGTAGATAGTGGACCAATTAGATCGATGCTTAACATCTGGAATGGTTTATAACAAGACTTAGATCTACCCATATGACCTAAGGTTGAATGGTTTTGATGTTTGTGAGCTATACAAACATCACACGAATTCACAGCCTTAACAACGTCGGAATACATATTCGGCCAGTAATAATTTAATGCCAAGCGCTTGTAGGTTTTAAAAATACCTAGGTGACCAGCCGTGGGCAGCGAATGGTTCTCAGCAATAATATTAGATCTTTGTTCCGACGGAATAACCTCCTTCCATTGAAAATCTCGAGTTAAAGGATTTAGACACTTTTTAAAACGATATAATTTATTATTAATAATTTGGTAGTCCACGAAAGATGTGGGATTGTTTAGACAACCTTTATAAATGTTTAGATACCGCGAGTCGTTAGTAGACATTGGGAGTGTTAGGTTTAAATTAGGAGTAATGTCATTATCATTGATAATGGCTGCAACGGGAACAGAACGAGACAGGAAGTCGGGCAATATGTTGTCTGAACCACGACGGTGTCGAATCTCGAAATTGTACGACGAAAGACGAACACCCCATCTGGCCAAACGACCAGTAAGATTATTAAGTTTTAGAAACCATTTGAGCGCAGCGTGGTCAGTGTAAACAGTAAACTTTTTACTGTTATCGACATAACAACGCCAGTGCTCGATGGCAGATAACACAGCGAGTGCCTGGCGCTCAGTAGTGCTGTAATTCTTTTCTGCATCAGACAGAGACTTACTGAAATAAGCTATGATTTTTTCTTCGCCCTTCAAAACCTGGCAGAGGACAGCGCCTACGCCGTAGTCGCTGGCGTCCGTGTGTATCTCAAAAGGTTCGGAGTAGTCCGGACAAGATAAAATAGAAGGAGAGGACAAGCAGTCTTTCAATTTGATAAAAGCCTGGTCCGCCTCTTTAGACCAACAAAAAGGGGGAGCCTTTTTACCTTGAGAGGTTAATATGTTTAGAGGTGACTTTATACGACTAAAATTTGGAATAAATCGCCTATACCATGAAGCCACGCCGAGAAAACGACGTAGTTCCTTTTTATTAGATGGGTTAGGGTAATTAATTATGGCATCAATTTTATCAGGATCCGCATGTAGACCTTGCGAATCGACCACGTAACCTAAATATTTTATTTTATCACGAAAGAAATGACACTTATCTAAGTTTATAGTTAGATTTTTCGAAAATACGTAATAAAAGCGTAATATGTTCTTCAAACGTTGACGATATACATACAATGTCGTCGATAAAAAAAAAGACCTTATTTTCAAATTCAGGACCGTAAAACAAAGTGTCGACTAAACGTTGTTGAGTTGCAGGTGCGTTTGTTGGACCAAACGCCATCCTTTTAAAATGAAACGTGCCACGAGTAGGTACATAGAAAGCGGTCTTAAAACGATCCTCCTCTTTAATTAACGTCTGCCAGAAACATTTAGAAATATCTAAACTAGATAGGTATTTAGCATCTCTCAAGTTATCTAGAATTTCCGAAATGTAGGGCAAATTATAAGCATCTTTTCTAGTAACAGAATTCAATTTACGACTATCTAAGTAAAATCTTAGTTCGCCGTTCTTTTTAGGGGTTAGAATAACCGGGTTAGACCACGGACTCTCAGAGGGTTCTACGACATCTTCCTTCAACATTTCGTCTTGTTGTTGTATCAAAATGCGTTGTTTATCGGGAGACATACGATAATAACGTTGACGAATAGGTGAGCTATCGCCTGTGTCAATAGAGTGAGTAATGAGAGTTGTACAACTGAGACCCCGCTTTTTATAAAAATCGGAAAATTTAGTAATAATGTTATCAGCGGCAGCTCTCTGTTCAATAGATAAATTATTATAAGACACAAGGTGCGGTGAGTCATCGGTCCGCAGCTCAGTAACTTGTGAATCCGTTTCATTCAATAACAACACCGACTCTAAATGGTTAGGAAATAAATTAAAAATTCGCCAAAAATCCCTACCGAGAATTAAACTATTTTTAATCCCTGGCACTACATGAAAATTTAGGGAAACTGTTATACTTTGAAATTCAATAGGAAGAGAGATTGACCCTAAAGAACACAATTTTTCACCACCAGCGGTTACCAAACTTCAATTAAGGACAATTTAAGGACCCAGAAGGACAAGTAGCCAGATGGATTGAAATACTGCAAGAGTTTGATTTTGTAATACAACATTGCAGAGGCAAGTCCCATGGTAACGCAGATGCCCTATCGCGTAGGCCGTGTCCCGACCAGTGCAAGCACTGTAGCCGACAGGAAGCAAAGCAGGCAGCGCTATTGAGGATGTTAAAGACGGATCTAAGCGACGAATGGAGAGAAGCTTTGCAGAGTGCTCAGCAAGATGACAAGGATGTACAGCCGATTCTTGAATGGAAGAAATCAGGCGCTCCTAGGCCCAAATGGAGTGATATCGCAGCAATGAGCCCTATCACCAAGAGTTATTGGGCACAGTGGGAAAGCTTGGTCGTCCAGGATGGAGTTCTGTGCCGCAAATGGGAAAACTCTCGCGGTAACCAGTGCCATTTGCAAATGGTAGTGCCCAAAAGTAAGTGCCGGAAGTCTTGCAGCTCTATCACAATGGTGCTTCGGGAGGTCACATGGGAGTTAAGAAGACCCTTACTAAGATCCGGGAGCGGTTTTATTGGCTCCACTGTCGGGATGACGTCGAGGATTGGTGCCGCAAATGCACAAGTTGTGCGGCTGTCAAGGGGCCACATACTCGAAGCAGAGGTGCATTAAAGGTGTACAATGTGGGAGCCCCATGGGAGCGCATAGCCTTGGATGTCGCTGGGCCGTTTCCCGAGAGCCAGGATGGAAACAAATACTTCTTGGTTATGATGGATTACTTCACGAAGTGGCCTGAAGTGTTTGCAATCCCAAATCAAGAAGCTACCACAGTGGCCGACAAGCTGGTGCATGAAGTCTTTTGTTGATTCGGGGTACCCTTGGAAATCCACAGCGATCAAGGCCGGAACTTCGAATCCGAGGTGTTCAAGGAGACTTGTCGCGTGATGGGTGCACATAAAACCAGGACCACGGCTTATCACCCGCAATCAGATGGCATGGTTGAACGATTTAACCAATCACTGGAAAGGTACCTGGCGAAGGTCGTGGAGAGCAAACAAAGAGATTGGGACAAGCACATCCAACCATTCCTTCTGTCATATCGCAGTACGGTCCACGAAACCACAGGAGTAACACCAGCTTTTGCCAATTTCGGCAGAGAATTACGTTTACCAGCAGACTTAATCACCGGTATTCCGCCAGAATCTCCACGCAATATAACGGATTACGCGACCGAGCTACGCAACAAGATGAACGACGTATACGAGCACATCAGATGATGAACAGATGTCTGAAAAGATGAAGACTCGCTACGACCGGAAGGCAAACAACAAAGGCTTCGATGAGGGATCATTGGTGTGGCTTTATAACCCAGTACGAAGCAAAGGCAAATCGCCTAAGTTACAAGCCAGATGGGACGGGCCATATCGCATAATTACCAGGATGAACGACGTCACCTATCGAATCCAGAAGGGGTCGCGAGGTGCACCGAAGATAGTTCATGTGGACCGGTTGGCTCGTTACCATGGGTCCAACGATGTTCGAGACGAACACATTTAAGAGGGGGGCAGTATTACGCCATCTATCGGTGAATGGGGGTACTAGAAGAGATTTAATGTATCGGTGGTTTAAAGGTTATTCAGCTACTCTGTACTAGATGGCGTTGCTGTATCGAGTAATCGACTGTTCGAGATTATTTCGACAGTTTTGTAGAAGCATCTAGAATGCGCTAGTGATGTTATCTGGCCAGCATAAATAGAGTACGAGCGAACGGAACGGACACAGTTACAATTGAATATCGAAGCGATCAACAAGAAGCGAAGGAAATAAGTCGGAAGTGTTTAGTGTTGTTCTAGTGGTGTGAATAGTGTGTTTATTAGTGAAGTGAAAATTAATTGTGTGTATCTAGTGTTATTGTGTTAGTGAATAAAGTGCAGATTTTCTGGCATAGTGTATATAATTTATCACGAACCCCAGCTCATAACAATATTAATAATCCCTACTAATATTATAAATTTGAAAGTGTGTATGTATGTATGTATGTATGTATGTTCCGTTTTCACGCTAAAACGGCTGAACCGATTTTGTTGATATTTAATATAGAGATATATTGGACCATGGAGACGGACATAGGCTACCATAAGTTGCAAAAATTAAACTGGGAGGGATTGTAGGGAGGGTAGAAGTTTGTACGGCACAAATTTACCTCTTGGAAGTAAGAACGCATGCGCTAATAATTGAGTGTTGCGCATGTGCTAACATATCTGTCAGTACTGTCACGTCATACATAGTGTCATATTGTGCACGTTGAAAAACCAGCCAGTTACATTCAGTACAGCCAAAGAGGTTTGATTACTAATAATACATTCGAAATAATAAAATACTTTTGTCCCGACCCATTACATAAAATTGTTCGCATATATAAACTAATAATTACTTATATAATAAGCTTAAACGGCTGAAACGATTGTCCCTACTAATATTAAAAATGCGAAAATGTTTAAAGAGATATATTGTGATGTTATTATGTACATTTCAGTAGATAATGGTAGATAATGTCATGGATACTGACCGAGTTACTTTGTACCCCATAGAGTTTCTGAAGTCTTTAGAATAATCAGGAGTGTCTTCACACATCTTGAGACTGAAAGTAGATTTGTGTTACCCCGAATTTAACGCGCGCGAAGCGGCGGGAAAAAGCTAGTTAACTATATAATTTCATCATTAGAAGTGAATGTTGGTGAATAACATATAGTAAAAGTTTTGCAAAGTCATCTGTCAAACAAACGAACTATTTAATTTAAAATACTTTGCATTACTTGTCTAATATTCGAGCAGTTGAGGTAAGTTTACGTAATATCAAACATTTAAACTATTTACATAAGTAGTAAACACCTAGTGAACATATCTCGATTAGCCGGCTCATCTTGGTTGGTGCCTTACACAAACCTAAGTGTCATACTTACAATAGTAACAAGTAATTATTATTTCTGTCTTTTGTTAATAAGTTTCTTGCGATCTTTTTAATCTATTAACAAGATGATGACCAGGAGGGCGCGTCAAGAGGAGGAAAAATTTCAATTAACGCTTATAGAACTTAAGAAATACAAGGCTTTGTGTGAGACACTACACAGCGAGCATGATGATAATGAGAGGGAGATATTACAGGTTTTAGAGAAAAATTCTCAACTAAGAACTGAGATGGCAGAAATTCATTCTCATTTGATTACATCTTTAGATGAACGCGATAGGTTACAATCAATAGTAAACAATTTTGACAGTTGTAGTAATGAGTTTGAGACCGCTCTCAAGCGCATCACCCAGTTAGAGGGCCTCCTAAGTGAGGCTAATAATCATATTAATAGATTGGAGTGTGCAGACCGGTGCATCAAAGCAGCCACTTCACAATCACTGTTTGATGAGCTGGTTGGTAGCGCTCCATCTATGGTTTCTGCCAACTCAAACAATGAAGGTAACAAAGTTATTACAATTGACTTAACTAATGACAATTCAATTATTCAATCAAGTAAAACCATAAACTCATCCAATAAACTGAAAAAGTATGTAAAGTTGAATAAACAAATTAAGAAAAAGGAAAAATTATTAAGAAAATTTAAAAATTCAAAATCAAATGTCAATTATTGCCGCAAGTATATAGCTCTAAAGGAAGATATGTCTATTTGTATTACTCAACTAGATAATAATCTTTTAAAATATGATACTGATATTCATTGCCTGCAGACAGAGATTGATCGCTTACAGGATTCTTTACTTAACATGACAAAGAAATATCAATTATCACAAAGTCAAATTAATGAACATATCTTGGCGATGGATGACTTAGTGGATTTGTGTAAATACAATGAGCAAAGACTCCTATCGCTTACTACTAATAATCAGATCAGTGAACCTAGCTTGAAACCACAAAGTTGTTCTCAGCCTACCATTTTGAATGATAGTTCTGCAATGTTATCTCAGTCAGCGGTGATGAGTAACAGCTTCATTAATGATAGCACCTCTTTCTCATATCACAATACAAAGACAAACACCAACAATTTAGTAATGTTTAGTAATGAGATAGGTAGGAACATGGGCCAATTGTTGAGACAAAGGACAGGTCAAACCGTTACCAACTTTTGTATGCCTGGAGCAAATTTTTCACGTATTTTACAAAACATCTTGAGTAGAACATACTGTCCTAATTCAACAATAATCATATTTATTGGGAGAAGGGGTAATGCAAATCTTAATACTATTAAAAGGTATTTCGACCAATTATTACACCTAAAAGTTAGAAAAAATATTTTACTTGCATTTCCTTACAGTAAGTTGTTGCCACAGGCCGAAAATAACTATAGATATAAATTAAATTGTAAATTACATACATTGACATTATACAATGATTTTATTGACTTTATTGACTCTAATGCTTTCATTAGAAGTTTTTATTTGACATGTGATAGTTGCTATCTATTTCAATATATTCAAAGACAAATAGCATCATCGCTGGCATATTATATTAATAACACAGCCAAAAATTTGGCTAATAACACTGCTTTTATTGAGCAGTCTAACTTGACATTGAATCAAATCCTTTAAATTAAGTTATGAAACAATAGAGTCAATCTCTGGCAATAACATAGACAAGACATTGATAAATTTAAATATAAGTAATAAAAACACACTTTCATCAACCACACATTGTACAAAAAATTATTTAAAAAATTGTATTAACCTGGTGCATCAAAATATACAAAGGTTGATGGGTAGGGAGTTAGAGTTGGAATTGTTCATGAACTGTAACAATATTGATATTTTATGTATTACAGAACATTGGCTAAAAAGCCACCAGTTCATTTTCAATTTCAACAACCACCAGGTTGCAAGCTCATTCAGCAGAGAAAAATTTATTCGAGGAGGCTCGTTAATTATAATAAATAAACTTTTAAAATTTAAAGAAAGGTCCGATATTGTGAGCCGCTCTGTTGAGCGAGTTATAGAGATATCTTGTGTCGAATTTGATCAGTTCATTGTTATGAGTGTATACAAGCCTCCATGTGCACATTTTGAAAGTTTTCTAGTAATTATGGAGGATGCCCTAAGCAAAGTTAATAATTGCCATAAAACGGTTGCTATTTGTGGTGACTTCAACATTAACATTTTAGAGAAATGTTCTTTATCAATTGATTTCTGAAATCTATTTAAATCTTACAATTTAAGTCATACTTTTTTAGAACCAACTAGAGTGACTGCCACAAGTGCTACCTGTATTGATAATATATTTATTAACATCACTGTGGGCAGTTAGTATGTTGTCCAAGAAAAAGCCCTAAGATTCAGAGTAAAATTATTAATTTTATACCTATAAATGAAAACCGATTAGAGCTTTCAAAAATAATCTATCAAATAAAATGCGTTGGTTGCCTATTCATGACCATCCGGATCAGTTATATAATTAATTTTTTAAATTGATTAATGATGAATTTTCTACTGTATTTAAACGTAAAAAATTTAATGTAACTGACCGTCTGATATTTAGTGATTGGGCAACTGAAGGCATTTATAAAAGTCGGATTAGGTTATATGAACTTTATAATGAAAAAACTTTCAATAATAGTCCAGCCTTTATTAATTATGTAAAAAAATACTCAAAAACATTTAGACAAGCTTGTTATGCTGCAAAATCAATTTATTTGAAAAATAAAATAAAAAGCGCTGAAAATACCATAAAAGCAACTTGGAATGTGATCAATAGCGAAACTGGTAGAGCCAAAACACGCAGTCGCGACTACCTACTAAATATCAATAATGTGAGTATTGCAGAGGACTTGGAAGTAGCGACGGAATTTGAAAAGTTTTTTGCTAATATACCCATTGTTACTACAGCGTCACTCAAATCGTCTTCCATGTCTGCTGAAATGCTGCTTAAAGACTGCGTGCCGGAATGTGTTACGGCCTTTGAATTTGTTGCTGTTACTACAGGTGATGTTCTTTAACAATTTAAAACTATTAATATGAAAAAGACAAAGGATCTGTGGGGATTGTCAGTAAAGACTGTTTCGTCTATTAATACATTAATTGCTCCACATCTTGCAACAGTGTTCAATGGTTGTGTTACTTCTGGAACATTTCCTGATTTAATGAAGTATAGCAAATAACACCTTTATTTAAATCTGATGACACATCAGACCCCTCAAATTTTCGACCTATTTCTGTATTGCCAACACTCAACAAAATTTTTGAGAAACTAATTCTTAGTCAGCTACTTAGTCATTTCAATAAACATACTCTTCTTCACAAGAAACAGTTCGGATTTACGAGGGGTTGTTCAACTACTGACGCAGCAGTTGAGTTACTGAAAAGTATTTTTGCAGCTTGGGAGAAGTCGCAAGATGCGTTAGGTATATTTTGCGACTTGTCTAAAGCCTTTGATTGTGTTCATCATGATACTCTTATCAGGAAACTATATCATTACGGCATTAAAAATAAAGCTCTCGATCTCCTGACTTCTTATTTGGGCAACAGAATCCAGAAAGTCGAGGTTAATGGTAAGACATCTCCAGGCTCTGCTTTGAAAATGGGTGTCCCGCAGGGTTCAATTCTCGGACCATTTCTGTTCTTGATATATATTAACGATTTACCATATTACGTTAAGAATAATCATGAGATTGTATTGTTCGCGGATCATACCTCTTTGATTTTTAATATTAAACGACGACAGAGTAACTTTGACGAAGTAAACAATGCACTCTCTAAAGTTGTCAATTGGTTTAATGTTAATAATTTTTTACTTAATAATAAGAAAACTAAACTTTTAAAATTTTCAATGCCCAATGTTAAACATATGCCAACCAATGTACAACTTAATGAATCTAGGATTGAGCCCGTCGAGACGACCATGTTTTTAGGTATTATGCTGGACACCAAACTACAATGGGGTCCACATATAGAAAGGCTTTCGGGCAAACTCAGTTCTGCAGCTTATGCAGTTAAGACAATTAGACGCCTCACAGATTTAGAAACAGCTAGAATGGTTTATTAAAGTTACTTTCATAGCTTAATGTCGTATGGGATTCTTCTCCGGGGGAATGCTGCAGACCTAAATACAATATTTGTTCTGCAGAAAAGAGCTGTAAGGGGAATTTATAACCTCAGTCCAAGAGTTTCTCTAAGAGAAAAGTTCAAAGAAATAAACATTCTAACTGTTGTATCACAATATATTTATGAAAATCTGCTATATGTACATAAAAATATTGACAAATTTTGTAAAAAATGTGATATACATTCTGTAAATACAAGACACAGGAATAATCTCGTAGTTCATAGCACTCGTCTCCACAAAACAAGTAGCTGTTTTATGGGGCAATGTATACGCTTTTATAACAAGCTCCCTTATAATATAAGAGACCTATCTATAAATAAGTTCAAAATTATTGTAAAAGCGAAATTGTGTTCAAAAGCCTATTATAAAATATCTGACTATAAAGACGACCAAAACGCTTGGGACTGAGCTGTTCTAATTCGACACACAAAAATAATTGTATTAAATATTTCTTTTTAATGACTTTTCGTAAGTACTTTAAAGTTTACACGAAATAAAGAAGTATTTCATTTCATTTCATTTCATATCCTTGCATTGTGCAAAATTGTTATTCCCAGCGCCTGTTTTCATTTGATCACTATAAAATTTTGTTTCTTTCTGACCATTCTAAGGTTGCCTAGAAATAACTTTTAGCGATAAGACTGTCGATCTGATGGGCACGGACCTCAGACCCTCTGTGTAGCAGTCTGTCGATCTCTCACATCAGCTATCGCTGCCACATACTATTATGTACATAAAACATTATTATCTATCCATTCATAATTTAGTAAATTTCAATTGTGATACGTGAATCTAAATATATTTATTAAACTATAGAAACTTCATCCAAAGTCAGAGTGCGTAGGCAGTGTTAAAATTACACTTTCTTTATGCTCTAAAGTTGGCGACGAAGATGTGAAATAAAAAAGAGATTAAACTTAAATATACAGAGTATGCTTACAATTCTGGCTTGAAACATCTGCATAGTATAGAAATAATATACGGCAGCGATAGCCGAGTGGATATACCAACAGAAAGCTACGCAGAGGGTATCGAGTTCGAATCCACGGCGCGCACCAATGACTTTTCGAAGTTAAGTGCGTATTAAATTGTTAATTATCGCTTGCCCCGTGCCTCGGAGGGCACGTTAAACCATCGGTCCCGGCTGTCATGAAGATCTTTGACAGTCGTTACAGGGAATCAGTACCCTCAAATAAACTGATACTGGTCTGTACCACGGGCTCCAAGGTGAAAAGTCTTGGATTCAACTGGGATAACGCTAGGACGAGGAGGAGTATAGAAATAATATACATTTTATTATTCACCTAGGTACCCATATCATGTATAACGTGAGGCTGGAAGCAAAGCTAACAAAACTTTGGTCTACTTTATTGACTGCAACAACATGCTAAGGTGTCGTTGGAACCATGCCCGGCCACTTCGTCCGAACATGTTGCGTGTACTTGGAGTATTTTATATACCGATTCATTGTCTTGTGTTGCTGTTGGTTTTTGGTAAATTTGGATATAAATCTTGGTAGGGAAACATTTGGTGATCTTAAATGTAGTAAGTAGGTATTTATACAAATTTGGTAAAAGTTTAATATTACTTTACTTTTGGCTAATAATTACTGACTGAATGCGTCGCCAACTGAGTAAAATTATATAATAGACATAGCTAGCTATCAATTGAAATGTTATAAAAATACTGTCATCAAATTGTATTCCTGAACGGCCCCGACCAGATGGAAAGCTTAATATGAGGAAGAAGTCTTTGAACAAACGTAATAAAAATTAGAGCCGAATTGAGCACTTTCTCCTTTTATGAAGTCGGTTGAAAAAAAAACAACATATAAGTCGTGCAACTGAGGCTGTTAATGTGCTAGGTACGTTTATTATGCTACGAGTATTATGAAATAAAATTAAAATGTGAAGTAAAGCGGCTTCTAAGATTTGTTTGTTTTTCGTGTGAGAGTGTGGCTTACTCTGGTGTCGGAGTTTTCATACCGCTCAAAGGCCTCCGACATGGCCTAACGATCCTTATCCTCAGACAAACTCAAACTCAAAATGTTTATTGCTTTCATGTGTTAAGTACAAAGATCTTAAATTAATATTACATTTAGATTCAACATGCAACCCTGTTAGGGCACAGCAAATTTACGTTGGTATACGTATCCATAACTAATTATAAATATAATTAATATATTTTTAAGTTAGAAAACTTTATCTCATAATGTTGTTGAAGCCTGAGTGTAATAAATTCTTATCTAGTTTAATTATTCAGTACATTGTACCTATTGCCTTATGCTAAGAGGTACTGCTTCTTATAAGTATTTTCGTCAAAAAACTCTTGCAGTGTGTAGAAGCATTTTTTTTATAAATATTTATGAAGTTTATTTTTGAATATGTTGTTATCTATGGAGTCTTTTATTTCTTGCGGTATTTTATTGTATATTTTGATCGACATAACATAAGGTCCTGAGTGGAATATTGACAGGCTAGATTTTGGTAATGCTAGTCTATTTTGGTGTCTAAGGTTACGAGATTGAGTGAAATGGTCTTTATTTAAGGTAAACAGGGACATATGCTTCCTAAAAAATATGCATATTTCTAATATATATATTGATATAACTGTTAGAATGCCTTGCTCCGTAAAATGTTTTCTGCAACTTTCCATACCATCTATATTTGCAAGAATTCTTATACATCGCTTTTGGAGTTTGAAAAGCTTATCCGCGTCCACTATTGTCCCATAATATAACTCCGTATCGGAGCCACGAGTGACAAAAACCGGGACCGACAGTTTTACATGCCCTCCGAAGCCCGGTATCGCTCAGATATTAATGCCACACACGGTCACCCATCCAAGTGGTGACCTGTGCAAGCGTTGCTTAACTTTGCCGATTAGTTACGAACGGCAAGCTAAGTCTCGCTCGCTCGCTAGATTAAATCTGGCGTTTAGCTCAGATTCAATAAGCTCGATCAGTGAAGTTTCACTACAGAAGATCACAGCGAATACAATACGATATCCGATTATTTATTTATTATCATACTATGTTTATTCTTAACTTTTTTACCAGTCTAAAATTCACCCATCTATATTTCAGCAGTATTTATTACACGGAAAATGAGTTAAAAAACTATATTGACATTCATTTGTGTCACTTTGTGACCTAAAGGAAAATAAATACATTGATTTTGACACTGCTTTAGTAAAAACCCCTTTACAGCTATCCGATTCCCAAACGCGAGTAGCATTTAAAAGGCTATATGTCTTTCAAAAACTCGTTTGAAGTATCCCATTAACCGGTTGAACAAATCTCAAAACTATATTTTTTCTTGTATACACGTTTCGGCATTTAGGCCGCGTGGAGTCCCTAAAGTCTCGTTCACACTGTCCGCCCGAGATAAAACTAGCGGAGCGAATAATGTCGCATTACAATGCATTGGGTGGCACGTTAGGATTACACGAATGTGTGTAATGGGCCGAAGACCATTGTGTGGGTACGACCTTGTACACGATGTTTGATTTTCAAACGCTCTTTGAATACGATTCATTTTTTTCACTATGTGGAAACTTCTCTTAGATATATATGAGAAGATCTTTTTCCACTTAGGATTCGTCAAACATTTACGCTTAAAAGAATAATGTCTCTGCTTTGGCAGCATAATTCAAAAGTAACCTTAAAAGTCCTTAAGTTAAATTAAGACATCTTCCAATCAATTAGCGTTGTGGGTCCGATCCCCACACAAGACAAAATGCTGTGTGATCTATTAATTGTTGTTCCGATTCTGGGTGTTCATTGAGTCCGTTGGTTATATGTTTGTAAAGTCGCCCGCGACACAGGATTTATTCCTAGTGCGGGAGTTGTCTTTGAAAGAAAAATAATAAGAATTAGTAGTGCAGAATCCATTTATGGTACTAACAGGTATCTTCACGAAAGTTGGGACCGATGACTTGATATGCTTAAGGAGGCACGGGGCAAGTGATAACATAGATCGTAAGTAAAAATTGTTACTAACCTGATTGAGTCAATGTTACTTGAATAAATAAATAAATAATTATTATTATAATTACCAATTGCAACCAAATAACTTCGAGGAGCAAGTGGTGGGCGAAGCGGTTTTTGCGGAGTAGCCAATTTGTCATATAAAATACCCAGACTAGACATGAAAATATACTTACTATAACGAGTAAATATTTTGGCACTCTTGCAAGCGTCATGTTCGCGAATGTACTGAAAAGTCTTAGATTCAACTTGGATGAAATTAATTATTGACTATAGATAGGTATTAGGTGTCTTACACACTTGCTTCTGGATATTCTAACTGCTTTCTCTTAGCGTTATCCCAGTTTCAACCCGGGGTCCGCTTACTAGTCTAACCGGATTTAAGTGAATATTAGCTTTCCACGGAGCGACTGTCTGTCTGACCTCCGCAACCCAGAGGGATATCGATATTCCATGGCTAAGACGAGTGTCAGTTTATTCAGAGATAGGTACTGACCATATAACGACTGTCAAAGATCTTCCTGACAACCGGGACCGACGGTTTAACGTGCTCTCCGAGGCACGGGGCAAGCGATAATTAATATCCACATCCACTATTAATATTGGTTTATCCACTAGGCTATCGCTGCCATTCTATATATTCTAATACTAGCCATTAATATACTGATCGAAAATGTCTCTGAACTACCAAGCGGAATGTTAAATGAAGCACGGTATAGGAGTCATAGTTTATTTTCACACATACTTAAACATTAGGCACAGCTTTATTGTAAGGACGAAAAGTCTTGGGTGCAACGGGGATAACACCAGGGCGATAGTGATGAAACTGATCCTTAGCCTTTCTTATAACAGACAAAGGAAATTAAAAAACAAGTAGACCTCTTTAAAAATATTTTGCAAAAATAAACGTCGCACCCTTACTTTCCCATCATCATGATTGGCCTGAGACTGAAATCTCCGCTGACCAATCACAGGCCACCGTTCTAATTGGACGAATAACATAATCCTTGATGGTTCTCTGTGATCAGAATTTATTGTGTGTATAATGGAAATAAGGGCTTTCTATCGGATGTCATTGAAAAATGTCACGTGAAAGCGGACTCTGCCTCATTAAAATTGATAGAATATGTGTCGAATTTCACTCGTGATTTGACAATGTAAACGGTTGCTGAGTGTGGTGTTATGTTTCATGTATTTTCATTGCTTTACATCCAATTAAATGATATATTTTTTTTTTATAGACTCATGCTTGTATCCCCGAAGGGGTAGGCAGAGGTGTACTACTAATACACCCACATTTCGCCATGAATTTTTAGCTCCCACGTAATAGGGGGCGAGCCTATTGCCGTATCGGGCACATTACCAGACTCCGTCCTGCTACTGAGTATTTCCTAACGGAAAACCCAATAACACTTTGCCCGACCCGGGAATCGCACCCGAGACCTCCCAATCCCACGCGCAGATTTATGCCGTGAGACCAACGAGGCAGTCTGATGATGAAATGATAAAACCCGCTCTATAAATTCATACCGGTTTATAATTTTTTTAAGTTGATTGTATAATGGCATTTTCGTGTTAAGATCTCATAGGTACTCTTACTGGAATCGTGGCTTTTAAGACTAGCCTTCTAATCTAATAAGGCACACTGTATTTTATATGTTTTGCGGGCTAATATAGCATCTGCATACTAAATGCTGGTGAGATCCTACATGATATAATATGCCAAAATGTGGTGGCTTCGCGTAACTCGTCGTTGAGGTAGCCAAGAGCGCAACGATAGTCTTTACGGTACTGTGACTAGTACGGTGATTTGTAGGCTGGAACGTCTTTAGGGAAACATTAAGAAGAATATGAACTCTTCTTATACTAAACTTCAAACTGAAATAACAAGTTGTGCAGGAAGGTTCAACATAGGCTTTACATCGAGAGACCACAAGAAGGAACTGAAAAACTAACAAAATCTGATTAAAATAGAAATTAGTGTCGACGAATACTTTAATATCCGTACAGCGAACACACGGTCATCTGATCCCAAACTAGGCAGAGGCACTAGCTTGTAGGTACTATGGCAACCTGAAGATAGATAAATATACTACACCGAAGGTCGCGGGTTCGATTCCCGCTCAAGTCAAACATTTGTGTGCATGAACATGGATGTTTGTCTTGGTCTGGATGTTCCCATGTATAATGTGTATGTATTTACAATATATATATATATATATATATATATATATATATATATATATATATATATATATATATATATATATATATATATATATATATATATATACATCACGCTATCTATTTGCCGCCCTTTTACATCGCATTATTATGACGTCCACCAGTTCCACTTAAAAAATATGTCAAATACTGTGTGCATATTATTTTTCAGACATTTTGACACATATTGATATACAAATATACGTATATTAACAACCATAGTGAAATCAATTAGGACTCCAGGCAACACTATCAATTATCTGGCTTCCCGTGATATACATAATTTAATTTACGTTTTCCTATCTATCGCAACTCCTATGAACAGTGCAACGTTGCCGCTCTTTTTTCTTTAATATTTAATAAGTAGGTGGATAAATATTATTTCTATGTTATAGTGCAGGTATGCTAGCGTAAGCGTGAAGTTTAAAGTTATGAAAATAAAATAAATATTGAGATCAATGCAATTTATTACGATAATATCACAAGAAATACTAACTTAAATGTAAAGTACCTATTTACTTATTTCTAAATTATGAGAAGTATTGGCACATATAAAAAATAGTACTAACGTAGTATTGGAGAGAATCATATCTCGCATATCTAAGCATACGCTTAGCCTCAAACGTCCATATATGTAATCATTTGCAAGTTTTACAGGTATTTAGATACATACGAGTATACGGACGTGGCAATATCGTAAAAGTTTCAAACTATTAATAATTTGACATCTTGGACGTCAAATGACAGATATTGTGAAACTTTTACGACATTATAACGTCCGTATAAGTACATATATGTGTAAATAACTGTGAATCGCACAAGTGATTTGTTTAAACCCTGCTAAACAATAAACAAAAAATAAAATGTAACCCAAATTAAATCGCCACGCCGATTGAAAAATAACATTTAGATTTAAATCACAGTCACAAGAAATAGTAACTTAAATTAAAGGTACCTGTCTACTTACTTCTGATTTTAAATCATTATTATTTAGGAACACTTTTAATGAGGTAGATATGATATTTACTGATAAGTAATAATCAGGTCACTTAAAATACAAAATTATCTTAAATAAACTCAAGTCGAACACAGTGGGCTATACCAACCTACGTTTATAAAACGGATATACGGACGTCAGTAATCCAATTTGATATAAACGGACGTTGAAAATCCCATGATTTAAATATATTTCAATTACCTGACATCCGTATAATATTAAAGTTTACAATATTAACTAACACAATGAAATATACCAAGATAAGATTTACACGATTTTACGTGGTGAACATAAAAACGGTGGCTCTCATTTAGTTAGCAGTACCCTAATTAAGCATCATAAACTTACAACATTTTTTATATACGTATATAGATATACGAAATTAAAATCATGAAAATTCACGATATTGTAACATCCGTATACTCGTAGTATACGCATATCTACGCAAAAGCATACGCTTAGCCTCAAACGTTCATATATGTAAACATTTGCAAGTTTTACAGGTATTAAGATAAATATGAGTATACGGACGCGGCAATATCGTAAAAGTTTCAAACTATTAATCATTTGACATCATGGACGTCAAATGACAGATATTGTGAAACTTTTACGACATTATAACGTCCGTGTAAGTACATTTATGTGTAAATAACTGTGAATCGCACAAGTGATTTGTTTAAACCCTGCTAAACAATAAACAAAAAATAAAATCTAACCCAAATTAAATCGCCGCGCCGATTGAAAAATAACATTTAGATTTAAATCACAGTCACAAGAAATAGTAACTTAAATTAAAGGATTATGTGAAACTTTTACGACATTACAACGTACGTATAAGTAAAGATGTGTCTAAATAACTGTGAATCGCACAAGTGCTTAGTTTAAACCCTCTTAAACAATTAACGAAAAATAAAATATAACACAAATTAAATCGCAGCGCCGATTGAAAAATAACATTTAGATTTTTTTGATAATAAGGCGCATTTGACATTTCGTTTTGGTGTAAAATTAGGGATATAAATCACAGTCACAAGAAATAGTCGCTTAAATTGAAGGTATCTACTTACTTCTAATTTCAAATTATTATTATTTAGGAACAATTTTAATAAGGTAGGTGGTATGGCGTGGTGCCGAAACCGATTAGGGTAGGCGACTTCGAGAAGGAAATGGACTGTATTCAGAGGATAGCGGTTCTTCGCCGCCTGGAAAGGAATAAGGGAAGAGAAGATGGATACGGGAGGAGGTGATTGAGTGGGTATAGGATATTTCCAAGATGGAAGGCACTTACCTTATTCAGCCTTCTTCGTTTCTTGTCCTCCTGGTGGTTTCGCGATGCAGCTGCTTGTTTTCACTAGCACTCACGAGCGGGTTTTCCTTGGTGGAAGCGATAAATCACATACAGCGGCGCGGCGCGGAGCGGTATCGAGACGGCGTTCTCAGCGAGCGGAATGTTCGAGACTGTCACTCGCGTCGACGAATCGCGTCGACGTATCAGGCGAAGGCAGTGCCTCTTCCAGGGAGAGGGAAAGAGAGGGACGGAAATATGATATCGCTCGCACTAGACAAGCGTGGAACGATTCATGTTGATGCGATTAGTTGTAGATAGGAAGGTAGATGGCGCTACCATATCACCCGGCCCTAAAGGGTTGCCTTTAAAAAAATTAGAATTGAACTTAGCTATGTTGGGTGTACTACCGCATAACCCATCAATAGGCTAAGACAGCGATATGACAATAAAATTAATCTAAATTAACTTTAGTGAAAACTACAAACGCAATAATAGCGAAAACTACTAACTAAATACTTAAACTAAGAGGTAGGTCCAACTTCAGGCTATATCTCACTGAGTTGGAAGCGGACGCGAGTTGATCAGTGCCTCGACTTGTGCAAGGACAGTTAAAGGCTCTTCGTAAGAGAGGATCTGTTGACCTATAACTTTGAAGAGATGCGTTTTAATTACTTTGACCATGCTTGCCCAACATCCACCGAAATGTGGTGATGCTGGTGAAATAAACTTCCAGTCAATATGATCTATGGAGAGTTCTTCCTGAAGACGAGTACGATAACCCGCGACGTGATTGAAACAAGTAGCGGGAACAAGTTCAATCAATTTACTAACGCGGTTGGCGACAAAGTCTGCCAGCGGTGAGGAGAAGAATAAATCCAAGCGAGCACTACCTTGGAGTCGGAAAATGCGTATAATTTATTAATGGGGTAGTGGGGCAAAACTGTGTCTTGAACCTTGCGGAGCAACTGAGACAGCAGAAGGGCCGCGCACAACTCCAGTCTCGCAACTGAAACGGTTTTAACAGGCGAGACCTTAGACTTGGCACAAACTAACTGCACCGAGTAGTTAGAACCAATGCGGACTTGCAGATATACGACTCCGCCGTAAGCACGCTCGCTGGCGTCAGCGAAACCTATCAAGTTGATGGTACATCCATCTACCAACCCAAGATGACGCGGAATAGTAACTTGATTGAGCGCGGTAAGCTCAATACAAAACTGGCCCCAAGCGGCGACAATATGGTCAGGGGGTGTTTCATCCCACTCACACTTTGATAGCCAAAGCTCTTTGATCAAGAGCTTGGCGTACAAAATTGTGGGAGCCACAAAACCCATTATGTCCCATAGTCAAGCCACTGTGGACAGCATAGTGCGTTTGGTGCACTTATCATCTGGTGGTGAGACGTCAAACCGAAAACTATCGCAGGATTTGTCCCAGCGTAAACCGAGAACCTTATGCGGTACAGACTTCTCAAACTCAATGTCTGGAGAAGCCTTATGAGAATCTGGTATGCGTGCGAGAACCTCCTTAGAGTTGCTTGTCCATTTGACAAGATCAAACTGGCCTCGCTTGAAAAGCTGAATAAGCTCTTCACAAAGCGAAATTGCTAGCGGAGCGGGTATGACATTACAGGCAATGTCATCTATATACAAAGCGGATGTGTAGTATAGTATAGTGTAGCGTAGCGTAGCTTAGCATAGCATAGCATAGCGCAGCATAGGGCAGCATAGCGCTGCATGGCGGAGCTTGGCGCAGCATAGCGCAGCATAGCGCAGCATGGCGCAGCAAAGCGCAGCATGGCGCAGCATAGCGCAGCATGGCGCAGCATGGCGCAGCATAGCGCAGCATAGCATAGCATAGCTAATTAGTGCTTTATCTTACACACAGTTTTAGCACCCACCTTGATCTCTTGAAGAGCAGAACAACAACAAGACGTAATACAATGAGAAGTATGTAACGTAGGTACGGTACCCATAATCACATACCCAAGTACCGTCTCAATAGCGGGCGGTAAATCATATCGCTCACTACGAACTATGTTAGTTAGTAGCAAGTGCGGAAATATTGAAGCTCCGATCAAAAGATCAATGCCTGCCGGATTCGCAAACTCCGAATCCGCTAGTGGTAATGACTCGAGATGTGTGAGGAGCGACACGTCCACATTAGCGTTTGGCAACGTGTCTGTAATACTTTCCACGATAAGCGAAGAAATGTTAAAATTAATGTCCCTATTAAAACGCGAATGTATTTTAACATCTACGGAACCCCTGCAATGCCTTTCTGATCCGCCTATCCCTTTGACGGTTGAGTTAGTATTTTTAAAGTTATTCCATAATCCGAGGCGTTTGAAGCATTCCGATGTTATTAGATTGGTCTGAGATGCGCTATCTAGCAGACAACGTACCATGTGCGGCGACCCATTAACATCGTATACGATAACTTGCGCTGTCGCTAACAGTACCGTGTTAGACGCCGTACACTGCGTTTTGGCCCTGCGCGGATCATTATAGATGCGCGAGTGCCGTCCTCGCGTGCGCGTCGCCCGCGCAATGGATGTCATACACAACGATACTTCGCCCTCAGACGCGGAAGGCGCAGCTACCGTGGTCTGCTGCACCTGCGGCGCGAGTGTGTCAAGGTTAGCGGCTTGGCTTGACAACCGGTTATTTTTATCCAAATGTAACAGTGTATGATGTTTTTGTTTACACGTGCGACATCTCGTTCTACTGGAACAATTACTCGTTTTATGTTTTATGCTTAAGCAATTAATGCAAGCTTTGTTATCTTTTACGCTTTTAAAACGAGCAATTGGATTTAAATCATTAAAGGTAGGACACTTATAGTAATGGTCGTGCACTATATTACTGCACAGACACTTCTGTGAATTATTACTATTAGATTCCGAACATGTTACGTAAGATTGTGGATTAGGGACTGAGTTATTATTACTATTTCGCGATTTATTCAACCTTTGTTTGTTGTTGTTAGTGTTAGACGGGCCAGGTGAACCAGACTGCGTATTATGAAATATTCGACACTGATCTTTGATGAACGAAATAAAACTATCTAGTGTAGGTATTTTATTATTGCGTTCCGTCATCTCGAATGCGCGAATTGTATCAGTGTCAAACTTTTTTAAAGCGAGTTGAAGCAACATAAAGTCGGAAAGATCTTCTAATTTTAAATTCCTAAGAGAATTAACCGCGGTTACGAAGTTATCAATAAACAGCTGGAAATTCGAGACAGACGCGTTGCTGGACAGTTTGAGATTTAAAGCTTGGTCAAAGTACGTAGACGCTAGAACGCGCGTGTCTTGATATCTGTCAAGTAGTGACTGAAATATGACCTGATAATTCTCAGCACTGGGTGTGACACCTGCAAATACGGACTGGGCCTTCGGTGACAGTTTACCTATTAAATAGTACAGCCTGTCAGCATCTGTCAGAGAACCATTATCGTGCACTGTAGACTTAAAACTTGCATAGAATAACGGCCAATTTCGTATATCTCCGTCAAACGACATAATCTCGATTGGCGGTAATCTCGGTTTGCGGGCAACGGGCTCTGCCGAACATTTACCCTCCAATTGCGATTGTATACGCTTAATAATACAATAAAGATCTTCGAATGCGGTATACGCCTGATAGTTCGGTTTTTCATCAGGATTGATAGAAAGTAATCTTGCGTTATAATCGTCTAACAACTTATGAAAATCTGTTCGAATACTATCTACTGTTATACAATAACTGAGAAATGCTTCGCTATTACCGTCAGACATAGATGCGGTTTTTGAGCATTCATATATGTTTTGGATGCGCTCAAATAAAATATTGCGTTTCGCTTCTAAGATTGTCATCTCTTTGTCTTCCGACACGCGTGACTTCTTTTGTTGTGACATGCTTACGTAAGTATAAGCTAACGAGAACGAAACAAAATAAGAATATCTAATGTATCTATTATTTTACCTAAGTAGGCTAATTAGGCAACACTTTAGAGCTGAGGAAATAAAAGTTGATTGAAATATGAGATTCATAAGACAACTATGATAGTTGCAGAAATAATAATTTAATAAGTAGGTAGCTACATAAAAGTTTACCTACTAATGCGGGCGGAAATAACCATGTGACGGTTATATGAATATATTAGGAGTATAGCTAGGTGCTATAACTGCCTAGGTATAGCGGTATAACGTATAAAACGTAAATGAATCCGGCTCGAAGGACCAAAAAAAATGGTATGGCGTGGTGCCGAAACCGATTAGGGTAGGCGACTTGGAGAAGGAAATGGACTGTATTCAGAGGATAGCGGTTCTTCGCCGCCTGGAAAGGAATAAGGGAAGAGAAGATGGATACGGGAGGAGGTGATTGAGTGGGTATAGGATATTTCCAAGATGGAAGGCACTTACCTTATTCAGCCTTCTTCGTTTCTTGTCCTCCTGGTGGTTTCGCGATGCAGCTGCTTGTTTTCACTAGCACTCACGAGCGGGTTTTCCTTGGTGGAAGCGATAAATCACATACAGCGGCGCGGCGCGGAGCGGTATCGAGACGGCGTTCTCAGCGAGCGGAATGTTCGAGACTGTCACTCGCGTCGACGAATCGCGTCGACGTATCAGGCGAAGGCAGTGCCTCTTCCAGGGAGAGGGAAAGAGAGGGACGGAAATATGATATCGCTCGCACTAGACAAGCGTGGAACGATTCATGTTGATGCGATTAGTTGTAGATAGGAAGGTAGATGGCGCTACCAGTAGGTATGATAGTTAAGTGCTGATAAGTAAATTATCTCAAATAAACTCTCCTATAAAACGGATATACAGACGTCAGTAATCGAATTTGATTCAAATTATAAACGGACGCCGAATATCCCACGATTTAAATATATTTCCATTATCTGACATCCGTATAATATTAAAGTTCGCAATATTAACTAACACAATGAAATATACCAAGATAAGATTTTACTCGATTTTACGTGGTGAGCATAAAAACGGTGGCTCTTATTAGGTTAGCAGAACCCTAATTAAGCATCTTACACTAACAACATTTTTATAAACCTATTTAGATATACGAAATTAAAATCGTGAAAATTTACGATATTGTAACGTCCGTATACTCGTAGTATACGGACGTTACAATATCGTAAATTTTCAAACTATTTGTCATTTAACATCCTGGACGTCAAATGATAGATAGTATCAAATTTGTAACGAAATTTTGGATAAGCGTATGCTGAGATTTGGGTGACGCAACGATTATCGGAACATACTGACAGCTGCATATGCTGCGGCTCAGGTTCTGCTCTGGCAGAAGCTGACTACCTGTGTCTGCATCAACTGCACTGAGTTACAAAGTCATACGCATATCTACGTAAAAGCATACGCTTAGCCTCAAACGTCCATATATGTAATCATTTGCAAGTTTTACAGGTATTTAGATAAATACGGGTATACGGACGTGGTAATATTGTAAAAGTTTTAAACTATTAATCTTTTGACGTCGTGGACGTCAAATGACAGATATTGTGAAACTTTTACGACATTATAACGTCCGTATTAGTACATATATGTCTAAATAACTGTGATTCGCACAAGTGTTAATATATAAAGTATTAATACCCTGCTAAACAATAAACAAAAAATAAAATCTAACACAAATTAAATCACTGCGCCGATTGAAAAATAACATTTAGGTAGTAATTAGATGCATTTGACATTTTGTTATGGTGTAAAATTAGGGACATAAATCATGAGAGAATATCAAGAAATAGTTACTTAAATTAAAGTAACATATCTACTTACTTCTACTTTAAAATTATCATTATTTAGGAACACTTTTAATGAGGTAGTTATGATAGTTACTATTAAGTAATAACCAGGTCACTTGAGAAAATACAAAATTATATCAAATAAACTCAAAATGAACACAGTGGCCTACACCAAACTACGTTTATAAAACGGATATACGGACGTCAGTAATCAAATTTGACTCAAATTATAAACGGACGTCGAATATCCCACGATTTAAATATATTTTATCTATCTGACATCCGTATAATATTTAAGTTCACAATACTCGCTGCTATGGAACAGGCTCCCTCCTGAAGTTAGAATTGCCACCAACCGTTATGCATTTAAAACGAAACTACGGAATCTTCTCTTTGATAAGTTGAAGGAATTGGCTCATCACTCTCATCAGCTATAGCATACTTATGTATTTATGTATGTAATATATTTATGTATTATATTTATGTGTGTATCATATCTATGAATAATTATATATATCTATAGTATATTTATGGTTAATAATATGTATCTAAATTATTAATATGTATTTAATAGATATCCTATTTTCACCACATGGCTAATGTACCTACCTCATCTATCTCTGAACCACCAAAAGGTTGACTGGCAGAAAATGCCACTAGGCATTAAGTCCACCTGTGTACTATTTTTGTGCATAAAGAATAAATTTTAAAAAAAATATATGAATTAACACAATGAAATATACCAAGATAAGATTTTACATGATCCACAAAGATGGAAGTAGAGTATATACTCTCTCTTACCACTACACTGTACACAAATAAATGTACCAGCTAATACAAAAACTAAACAAACTAAAATAACTGAATATTTTACAACTATACAACCACCAAAAAAGGCCCAAAATACTATTTGTTTTCGCAGATAAAATTAATCCAAGAACTACTACAATAATACACCAAAATATAGCAGGCGTAATAAATAAACAAGAGCTTATTGAGGTAGCCATAAATGATTTATCGAATAATATAGGTAATATTGACATTATCTGCTTAACAGAAACCATTTTAAAACAAGGATCTGAACCCAACCTTAGAATAGGCAATTACAAATTAGCTTTGTTTTTCTCGCGCCCTAACCAACGCAGAGGAGGCTCATGCATACTAATAAAGCATGACCTGGCATACAAACATATTAGCAACTTACCACCTTCAGTCCCCCTTCATTTTGAATGTAGTGCTAAAGAAATTACTACTTTTAATCTTGTAATAGTATGCATTTACAGAACACCCTCATCCAGCACAAGTATATTCTTAAATAAATTTGAAAAACTCACTGATAAGCTATGCAAAAAGTCTAATAAAACGTTATTATCTGTGTAGATTGGAACATTGATACATTAAAGTAGGTAAAAGGTATCCAGTGAATTACAATCCATACTTAAAACAATAACTTAAAAAGCCACATAACATTACCGACGCGAAAATCATCTTGTTTAGATCAAATTGTAAGTAATGTTCACGAAGGTAAATCTAATATTCATTACCTAGCATTATCTGACCATGAAACTGACCAATCGTTGACTATCAACAATGAGACCTACAGTGTAAATAACAAATCTTATAACTATCAATACAAAACCATTAGAGATCTTAGCCAGGAAAACATGGTCAAATTCAAAAACTGTATTAATAATTTGCACTTAACTGAGGTATACGAACAACAAAGTACAAATGAAGCATTTAACACCTTCCATGACACTATCATCATGTTTTATACTTTATGTTTCCCCAAAATAACGATAAAAAGTGTAAGTGTAGTCAAACACGTAAAAAATAGAAAACTAACTAAAAATATAAAACGATGTTGTATAAGAAAAAGAATGCTATACTTGAAATATCATCTTGATAGACACAATAAAAGACAGAATAAGACAAGGTATAACAATTATACAACAATATTAAAACAATGTATCAACAAAGCGCAACAAATAAACAATCTAAACTTCATTAAAAACGCAAAAAATGCCTGCTCAGCTGCATGGAAAATTATTAAAGAAAACAATAATAAAGCAATAACTAGCGCACACATAGAATCAATAGAATTTAACAAAAAGATCTACACCAAGCCTATTAGAATTTATAATTTATTTAACAATTACTATGTATCACTGTGCAGCAATGTTAAAAAATACGAAGATACAGGCCCACCTAACCATATCACCAAAATATCTCAAAATACTAAGACCCTTATTTCTCACACCAATAGACAACTCTGACACATTAAAGATAATAAACTCCTTAAAAAATACTCATTCTACTGGCTATGATGATATAAGTACAAAGGTATTAAAAACCTGCGCACACTCTTTAGTAGCACCATTAACCTATATCATTAACCTGTCACTCGTAGAAGGTAAATTCCCTGATCGTCTTTAACTGTCAATTGTTAAGCCAATGCACAAAAAAGGAGCCAAAACTAACATCAATTATTACAGACCAATTACACTCATACCTATACTATCAAAAATATTCGAGAAAGTTATGTACATCAAAATAGAGACATTTCTAACTTCTTGTAATATCTTAAATAAAAAACCGTTCGGTTTTCGGAAACAAAGCTCCACTGCATTGGCATGTTTTTCTTTAATAAAGCATATTACAGAAGCCTTAAATAATAAATCTATAGTCGCATGTCTGTTTCTAGACATGACAAAAGCTGTTGACTTCGTCTGTCACTCACCAAAAACTGCTCTCAAAGCTCTCAAATTATGGGTTACGTGGAAATGTTTATAACTGGATTGAGAGTTCTCTACAATATGTCGAATTAAACAGAACTTATAAAAATAAACAAAAGCCATACAGATCGATGTCCAAAATAAACAATTATGGTACGCCCTAAGGGAGTATTTTAGCCCCTCTTTTGTTTCTGTTATACATTAACGATTTCCCGGATGCAATCAACCAGGAAATTATACTTTTTGCTGATGATACAACAATAATAATTAAAGATAAACATAAACTTAATCTAGAAATAAATATAAAAGCGACACTCAATAATGCCATAAGCTGGCTTAATTAAAACAACCTTAAGATAAACATGACAAAAACAAATATTATTCAGTTCCAAACATATGCAACAAATCTAAATTAAATCATAATGACACGCACATAAACGTTGTTGATAATTGCGTATTTTTAGGTATCAGGGTCGATAAATATTGTAATTGGAAACCTCATTTAGAAAAACTAGTCAATAAAATAGATCGATTTATAAATGTTAAAAAAAAGTTAGACTGATAGTAAACATTAATGCTGCACTATCTGCATACCATGCTTACGTATCCTCCCTGCTCAGATACGCCATTGTTGTATGGGGTAACTCGGTTGAAGTTGACAGAGTTCTTATAACCCAAAAGAAGTGTATTCGAGCAGTATGTGGAGTCGATACACTGACAAGCTGTAAACCTCTATTTAAAAAACACAAGATTTTACCTGTTCCATGCTTATACATATTAGAAATAGGTTTACTAGTAAAACAAGGTTTACTACAAAAATAAAATGTACCACCATTATATTTGTTTGAAAAGAGTGGCCATGAGTTTTATTGCCCGTTCTTTCTCGTGGTTCTACCTATTGCATTGCGAACGTGGCAGTAAATGTAAATGTAGAATCATTAAGTAATAAACTAAAATTTTGACGTTCATAAGCGTCACTTTGTGGCCTAGATGAATAAATGATTTTGATTTTGATTTCGAAACATCATGCTGAATAGTTTTTAAAATTTGATGATACATAACTGCCATCTATTAAATTGGAATTATTTAGAAGAAATGCATACTGTATGGCAATTAAAATATATAACTATATTCCGCTAAGTATCAAAATGTTACCTATATCCCAATTTAAAAAACAACTTTTTAATATACTATTAAATAAAACTTATAATAGTGTCAAGGAATATCTAGAAGATAAGGCCCTAGGCAACTAAAATTATCACCGATGCATATTAGCAAAATGTTATTTTGTTTCATGTGCCACTCATTGTTATGTTTCTAATATATTTGTTCTTTATATTCCCATGTAGTACCCGTTTACTGCACTCAATTCGCACGCCCCAAGGGGCAGAATATGCTGTAACCAACCATTTTTAAACACCTGTTAATGTACCATTTTCTTACGAATAAATGAATTATTATTATTATTCGTAAGTGTCTCTGTTACACGGCTATTCTTCTAACATTTAGTGTTAAAAGAATAACCGGACCTTTGGAAGGCTTACACGGGGATATGGATCCAACGCGCAGAGGCCCGTAGAGAGCTTTAATCTAAAATGGGATAGGACACACGCAGCGGCGCCTCCACAACTGCACTACTGAGAACAGCTATGGACTAGCCGCAGCATATGTAAGACTATTGTAATATGTGGAGCCTTATTTAATTGGTTTATGGGATTGGGTGTTTGATGGACTTGTAATTTGTATGGATGAAAAATGGCCCCTGCCAGTAATACTCTAATAGTATCCGTCCGGATGGCAGGTGGTGACTCGCCAACTCACTGGATGGGCCCTCTCTTAACAGCCGCCCAAAGCAAACAAACTCTGCCATAGAGGCAGCCAAAGGGAAACACCGGTGCGAGTGGCTAGGGGTGTTGAGCGGTGCTGCACCGGTTTCACCATCGCGGGTCTCGTGACAACGGAGACTCGGAGCGGGTTTCCCCGTAGTTACGCCCTTGAGACACTTCCACCCCCGAGTTGGTAGCTCTTGCGGATCCCTCTGGCCGGCCGACCAAGGCAAGCCAGTGTTGAGAGTCCTGCGGGTGCTCTTGGAAATCCACTCCGACCAGCCAGTAAAGGCAAGCTGGAGACGAGGCCCTGACCGACTCTCTCAAAGCATTCGGGACCGCAGTGTCGCCACACACATTCAGCTCGCCACAAAGCTGCCCTGCTGTTGTAAGGTTTCTTTTCATCTTGTAATACATTTTTTGTTTATATTACTCAATGAAGGTGATGTTTGAAAGCTGTTATTATTATTATTACACCATTTTACGTGGAGAGCATGAAAACGGTGGCTCTCATTAGGTTAGCAGTACCCTAATTAAGCATCGCCTAATTAAGGGGTGCATAGGGTTCCCACCAAGATCTTAGGGCCCAAGCCAACCTCACCTGCAAGTGGTGCACCTGCCGATCAACGGACGAGGCTCTGGCAAACAAAATATCCCGATAAGCGGCAATAGGCTCGCTACCTATTACGTGGGATCAAAACACTGGCGAAAAGTGGGCGTTTAATATGCCTCTGCCTACCCCTTCGGGGAAACAGGCGTGAGTCTATGTATGTATGTATAATTAAGCGTCATAAACCAACAACATTTTTATATACGTATTTAGAGATACAAAATTAAAATCATGAAAATTTACGATATTGTAACGTTCGTTTACTTGAAGTGTTATATTATGTTCGTATACTAGTATACGACTGTATACTTGTAGTCGTATACTCGTAGTCGTATACTACGAGTATACGGACGTTACAATATCGTAAATTTTCAAACTATTTTTCATTGGGATATTTTTAACAGCGTATCAAAAATGTTATGTAACACACTAAAGTGAGTTACGCAAAAAAACTTTATTATTTCACTAAAATACTGACTTGCACACTAAAATACTATTTGTACACCAAATATGATGATCTTTTTACAAAATATCATTTGATATGAAAAGTTTCGTCCGCTCGGGAAACTTATCCACTCAGAAAACTTAATAGGTTATGTTAGGTTCTCTTGTGACCCTGCTCCCAAAAATAGGAGCCCTGCGAAGCAGCAGGGCTCCGTCAACTTAGCTTAGTGGTGCAATTAGTATTTTTGGTGGAAAATTAGTATTTTTGACTAACAGTTAAATACAACCCTTTTTCATTTAACACCCTGGACGTCAAATGATACATAGTGTCAAACTTGTAACGAAATTTTATTGTAGCTAAGCGTATGCTGAGACTCGGGTGACGCCACGCAGGGTAGATCCGATTATTTAATACCTGAACATACTGACAGCTGCGTATGCTGCGGCTCAGGTGCAATGTGGACATGCGTCTGTTCTGCTCTGGCAGAAGCTGACTACCTGTATCTGCATCAACTGCACTGAGTTACAAAGTCATACGCATATCTACGTAAAAGCATACGCTTAGCCTCAAACGTCTATATCTGTAATCATTTGCAAGTTCTACAGGTATTTAGATACATACGAGTATACGGACGTGGCAATATCGTAAAAGTTACAAACTATTAATCATTTGACATCTTGGACGTCGAATGACAGATATTTTGAAACTTCTAAGACATTATAACGTCCGTATATTTATTTATTTATTTATTTAGGAAAGCTAATAACAACACATTTAATTAAATAAAAAAGAAGTTGCTAATTACAAGCTACCACATATAAATGCAATGTAACAAAGATTAATTACATCAGTTACTGTTGTAAGTATACCTTCTTGCTCAATCATACAATAAATACAATGTTGCAGCCATGTTCCGCCATAAAAAAGTAACTAAAAATGAGATTCATAATACACAAGTAAGTATAATTATATATTATTATAACAAAAAAAGTCAAGAAAATAATAATGAAAAGGTACACAGGAAAAAAGCCGCAATCTAGGCTATATATGCCGATCGCTGCTAAAGAAGTCACAATTTATACGTTTTTTTTTTATTTTTGGTCAAGTTAGTGCAGAATAAATCCAAATCTAATTTCCGTGACATTTGATTAAATGATTCGGCGCAACGTAAAAGAAAAGAGTTCCGTCTGTATTTCGTTGTGGCAAAGGGAACGTGTAAGATCGGACGTTGTCGAAAAACTAATTGATTCATTCCAAGCTTGATGTTACCCATCAACTCAAGGCAATCAATCGTGTCATTGGCTATGTTTATAATGGTTCTTCTGAGTTCCAGAAGTAAAATATGATACCGTTTACAACGCTCGTCATAGTCAATAGAATATTGATTCGCTTTAAAATCTAAGTATCGCAAAAACTTTCTTTATACACCTTCAATGCATGATATATATACCTGGTTATGAGGGTTCCATACCTGTGACGCATATGCTAGATTGCTACGTACGTACATAGGCACAGTACAAAACGTTTACTGTATTAAGAGACCGAAAACATGAAGACATTCTTATCACAAAACCAAGTGCCTTCGACGCCGTGTTCGTAATGTGATTAATGTGCATATCGAATAAAAGCTTTGAGTCCATGATAACACCAAGGTCTTTAACGTAGTCAACTTTCCTAATAAACTTATCATGAAGTTTGTAAACCGATCCTATGGTAAGTTTTTGACGACTAAATGTTATGTAACAACACTTTGCGATTGCAATTTTGCTTTGTGCAGCTGTGCAGTATGCTACAAATTTATCAAGGTCGTTTTGGAGTTTCCCGACATCCGATGCATCGTTAATAATTTTGTGAATGTTCATGTCATCCGCGTATACATAGAAGTATATAAGAATTTAGGAAACAAGAATTTATATCTCCAGTGAATAGAGTAAACAATAGTGGGGTCAAAAGCGAACCCTGAGGAATTCCAAATGGGATTGAACACCAACCGAGAATTGAGAATTGAGAGCGATTTTCAATGTACGAGCTGAACCAGCGGAACAAATTACCATGTATGCCGGCAGCAAAAAAATCTGTAACAGTATTTTGTGGTCAATTCGGTCAAAACATTTTTGTTAATCTGTATAGATCACTACACACACAATATACCTAACTAACCTTTAGATATAAAATCATGAGATAGGATTAGATTTGATGTAGTGGATCGGCCGCATAAGAACTCATGTTGCTCAGCACCAAATGATAATATAAATAATACGTTCTAGTACTTTAGAAAACAAACATAACTTTGAGATTGGACGATAATTCTCTACATTAGATTTATCACCTTTTTTAAATACTGGTGTAATGAACGCCGATTTTCATTTTAATGGAACCGAACCTTCTGTTACCGACCTATTATAAAAAGCATGCAGAGCGGTAAAACCAAACTATCGGCTAAACTTGTTATAAATAATGGAGGGATGTAATCTGCCCCACCAGATTTAATAAGATCCAAACCTTTTAAATATTTCATAACCTTTCCAGGAGAAAAATGTATTGTACTGATGTAATTTGTGCTTCTGCTGTTACCATTTAAAGTACTATACTCAAGTAGACAAGGCATATTGTCTACTTCTGGCTCCTGAAAAGTTGATCTAAAATATATTGCGAATTAATTACTAATTTCTAGACCCATATTAGCTGATACATTCTTATTATATAGTAATAGTACAGTGTACTAGGCAGTGAGGAGGTATTTTTTCTACTTTTAATAAAAGACCAAAAGGCCCTCGGGTTATTTAGGTTTATGTATTCTACGTTAGTAATGTATTCGTCAAAACAAGTTTGTTCTAAGTCCACAGCTCGCCGGCGTAATGAAGATACCGTTAGATAGTCACTCATGTTACCATACAATTTAAACCTCTGGTGGTACTTTGACATTTTTTTTACCACTTTTATAAGGCCTGAACTATACCAACGCGGATGAGAAGTTTGCCTGATAGATTTCATAGGTATAAATTTATCTCTGAGAGAATATAATCTGTCGTAAAAATGTTTAACTGACTGTTCCAACGGCTCAGTGCATAACAATAAATGTCAGTCTGTTTTATTAAGAGCAGATTTAATTGCATCGTAGTTACCCTTATGGACAAGATATTTTGAAATTATTTTGTCTGCAAACAGATGAATTTCTACAAAACCTACCTTCACAATCAAAGGTTTAATGTGCGGGTCTACGGGGATAACCAACGGGTCATCGCACTCCGCAACGCTTAAGAAGTCAGAGATCAAGTTAATCACAACTGTTTTATTACACATTATAATAATATTACAATGTTTTACTAATAAATGCTAAAATATACTTATTAAAATATAATTGCAGTCACTTATTACGCTATAGTGGGTATTAAGTAAAAACATCTTCTTCTGCCTGCCCTAGTCTCATATTACTTGGGGTCGGCGCAGAATGTCTTTCTCTTCCATTCTCTCCAATCAGACGTCATCTCATCATTCACTCCCTTTTCATCCATGTCTCCTCTCACACAATCCATCCATCTTTTCTTTGGTCTTCCTCTTGCCTTATATCCCTCAACTCTCATCTTCATCACCTTTCTAGTCACATGATTTTCATCCCTCCTCATTACATGCCCATACCAGGATAGACGATTTCCTTTCAGCTTTACTTGCACCAGTGCAACTTTAAAAACATACGAGTTTTAAATGAACACAGTCAAACACAGAGCACTTCAATCATACAAATACGAAGAGTGACAAAAGCCGGTACGGCCGGACAGTGATTAGTCATAACGGGCAATACGATGCGCAGAATTATATATACTATGTGGCTTAAATTATATCTGACTAAAAAGTTAGTAAAATGTTTTTAATAGAAACATAACACGGCAGTATGTACATCGATAGACTTAGTTGGAATACGTGAATAGCACAACTCGACCAATAGTATCTCGCACAAGAACATTATTAAGAGATTGTAATATAATTGACAAATAATCATACGATTCTTGCAAGGTCCATTTCTGACTTCACTATAATCACGTGCGATGAATCGGTTTTCTTTTTTTTTCTTGGCGTGCTTGACCCAGACGTAACGAAAGTCCTTATTCGCGGCTGCCTTCTTTGTTTTCGATAAAAGCAATTTATTTTCAAGTGTGGGGTGATCATTGACATGTATTTTCTGATCGCCCGTCAAACCTATGCGTCTTACTGTCAAAGGACTGCTTTTGGATGTTTGTCTAGCTGCTGCAATAGAATCCTCTTTCACGTAGCGATTACAGAAACTCACTATAATCGGTTTCGCACTCTCCTTTTCACGGGTTGGTACTCTTGTTATAAAGTTGACCTGGGTCTTGTTAACAGCTTAGTAGCTTATCTGATAACCAAGACTCGAGAGCATGTTGAACAAATTTTCGTTGTTTGGTTGAGGAACGCCTTTGATTTCCACGTTGTTCATACGCGCCCACTCATGTTCATACGCGGAGTCAGTACCCTTAAATAAACTGATACTGGTCTAGATAAGCGGACAAGCGACCGGTCTCCGCTTACTAGTCTAACCAGATGTGACTTAATATCAGCTTTTCCTCAGAGCGACTGCCGTTTGACCTACGCAACCCAAAGGGATAGCGGTATTACATGGTTTAGACCAATAACAACAGTTATTTAAGGGTACTGACGCCGCGTAGCGACTATCAACACCTGTTCACGAGAGCCAAGAGTGATGGTTTAACATGCTCGCCGAGGCACGAGGTGAGCGATAATTAACAATTAAATACCAAATAACTCCGAAAAGTCAGTAGAGCGCGCGGTGGTTTCGAACTCCCCGCACGGCAGTCTGTTGGTATATCCTACTGTCTACTGGCTATCGTTGCCTGCTTTTTGGTTATTTAAGTTTTTTTAGTTAAATCATGATGGGGAAGCTGTCCTCATTAGATTTAATAACATACGGCAATGAATTGTCATAATAAAATTAGTACAATTAGAAGAAAATAATATTCTTCAATCATCCTCAAATCAAGGTGAACAAATACTTTTGAGCGGTAGTGTATGTCTAAATAACTGTGAATCGCACAAGTGATTAGTTTATTTAAATCCTGCTAAACAATAAACAAAAAATAAAATGTAACACAAATTAAATCACCGACTGTAAAATATTATTTAATTTTTTTTGTAATTTGACCCATGTACCTAACAGTTTTGGTGTAAAATTAGGAACAAAATCACATTCATCTTTGGGGTAATGATCATACATAAAAATATTCACAATAAAGGCACCAAAACATGGAAAGTTCAAGAAAATAAATCAAATTTTCAGGTTCATTAATGTCAGCAACAATATGCGACGGTCGGTGGTGAAAATAAATAGTAATGTTATTAAAATTGATGCAGTGGGATCTTAAAATAAAATGGGTTTCATCTCAAGGCTATCTAAGGTTGTTAGTCAAAATATGATAAAATAAACTTTTGTTCAAAAAACGTGTCGACATAAATAACCTCCATTTTAGAATCAAATCAAAATTTAACATCACAATGTCAGCAATAGTTACGAATTGACGAGCTCTCTATTAAGCTGAACTATTTTATATATCACAATAGTGACGAATACAATAATTTAGGGGTTTTCCAAGGCAGCGGCACAATACCATATATATATGCATTATTGTGTGTTTAATAAAGTTATTGAGTATTTTTTTATAAATTAACTCCCTTGAAGTTCCAAGTGAATATAAAATAAGATGCGTGTGATATAAAAACATGAGAAATACGGCTTAGTAAGGTAAAAAAAATGAATTTTACAAAATACAGATCTTATATACGGGTATACGTAATCCTCAGGTATTCTGTTTCTTTTCACTTCGATTGTTTTTCCAGACATTTCGCTTAAAAAGGCAGACGCTACATCACATATCAACTGAAAACGTGTAAATACTTACTCACAAATAGTGAATAAAATAACCGATAAATAGAATCAGATCTATTGTGTGCACGAAGTGGCAACGTAGCATTGAGAGCTTTCGTTGGACGTCACATACGGCTAGCAATGAACGTATAGAATAAAGACGAAAGCGCCACTAGTTTTTGCGACGAAAATCAACGGAACTACGAAAATATTCTGTGCAGCAAGATTGGAAGAAAAATGACGTCCAATTTATTTTTCATATTTTGACTTTTCTAGTATCAGGGGAACATTTCGCAAGCATTGCACGTAGTCTCCTATTTGACGTCCGATATACGGACGACTCAAGCAAGTGGACGCCGCATTAGATGCAAAAATGGCCATAGTGGACGTACAATAGATTACGGGATATATATATATATATATGTATATATATATATATATATATATATATATATATATATATATATATATATATATATATGTGTGTATGTATGTATGTTTACCCATTGTCTAGTAGCCATAGCACAAGCTCTGCTTAGTTTGGGACTAGATGGTGACACAGCGGACAGCGGAGGAAACAAGTGTGGCCTACCTACGTCCGAGTTCGCCGCGTTTCCAAAAGTAATCCATTTTCATCCAAGCTACGTGTGCATATTTAGTTTGTGAAGAGAACTAATTAGTTTGAGTAAAACCTATTGAGTGTATACCGAGTCTTATTTTCCTGAAATGTACGATAGAGGAAGACCTGAGAGACGAAGAATGCCCACATTCTCCAACGTTACCTACGTTATCAGAAGTATGGATATAGAAGTTGGATACGACCACAACGACCCACGACTTGACATGATGTGCAAAACGAGTAGACTTCGGCTTGGTGATGAGTCTTGTGACACCCTGTATATTTATATTTATATATTCTAAATAGGTATATAACTGTTACAGATAATTTTATCTATAACAGTATGTATTTACATCAACACTGATTAAATAGAGTGGTGACTGCGTCTTGTCAAACGTAGCGTAGGACGCCCGCTGGTTTTGTGGGGTGCGGCCGCTGGTTTTGTGGGGTGCGGATATCCGCTAACTAGTTGCTAGGGGCTGGACACAAAGAGTCAGCAATTAAGCAATCGAGCTCAGTAGTAAGCCATAAGAGAGGCCTTTATCAAACATTGCACTACGGCAGATTGATGATGATGATTTCAGAACAAAATATAATAGTACTCACCACACAACTTTCCTTTTGCCATGAATTTCTCGGCTCCACGTAATAGTGGGCAAGCCTATTATATTAGCTACCGGGCACATTGCCAGACTTCGTGCTGCTACTGAGAATTCGGAAAAACTCAGTAACACTTTTGCCCGACCCACCACTCGAACCCGGAACCCCCAATCAGCAGGCGCATACGCTATCCACTGGACCACGGAGGCAGTCGAAAATGTTACATAACATATATACCGTCACGCCTTTTATCCCCGAAGGGGTAGGCAGAGGTGTATTTCTACATCCACTTTTCGCCAGATATACTTTAGTCCCACGTAATAAGGGGCCTATACCAACCCGTTTGGCCAGCGTGGTATAGTAGGCCAATTCCTCCTTTCAAAGGCCTAGTCCAGCAGTGGACTGATAAAGGCTGATGATGATGATGACGAATAAGGGGCGAGCCTATTGCCGTACCGGGACACATTTCCAGACTCCGTGCGGCTACTGAGAATTTCGTGACAGAAAAACCCAATAACACTGCCCGACCCAGGAATCGAACCTGGGACCTCACGATCCCACGCGCACATTTATGCCGCGAGACCAACGAGGCAGTCGTATAGGGTTTGATGTCGAGTTTTCCGTCTCTACGCAAAGATAGTATTTGCATCGTGTTATCCCTTAGTCGCCTCTTACGACACCCACGGGAAGATAGGGGATGGTGACATTTGTATTCTATGCCGGAAACCACACGGCAAAATAAATGTTAACCATATAAAGTTGCTAATCCTTTACACTGACATTATCACCCATGGGCCAGTCAAACCCACCATTACAATAATGCCATAACACTTATTGCCCCTTTGCGCCGTAAAGGTCGCCATTTTAGTTATTTATAAGTTAAATACAGATAAAAGCATTATAGTCGTGAAAGCGTATCCATTACCGTATAAAGGTAACATTACGTTAAACTTGATTGAGGCACCGATCTCAGAATACGAACTGATGGCGTAACCAACGATTTGTATTTGATAGGATAGTCCTAGAATGTAAATAACAGTATGTATTTATATAATTACTGAATAAGCAATTTTTTTTTTAATATGACTGAGAAAAACATAAACTTTTCCCTCAGTTAAATTTTCTGTTAATTTTGGTAATTTACGGGCGTGTTTACAAAACCTATATCACGATCAAAAGAGCACTCACGGATACACGTAAGACGTAGGGTCAGTGGGTACACGTAGATATGTAGAAGAAGCAACGTTAGAGTAGCAGTGCCGGCCTCTCTGTCGGCCCCTTTATATACCGGCCCTCCATCAGAATTGGAGTCCGTTCATGACCATATTTGGTCAGGCTTCGCGAGCGCGGACGATGGCCTTCTCTGATTGGCCGAGCGTATGGACAGTACTGTGACGTAGACGCGGTAGGTACCGGACATACGTCACAATACCGCCCGCCTTAGGAGAGGATTTTGCGTGGCTAACAAGAAAAATCCGACTAGCTGCGTTAGGTCTACGAGTCCGCTATTGTCCAAGCTAAGACGGCATATGGAAAGAAGGAAGAGAAAGTCTTATACGGTTTGTAACAATTGGTTAGGCGCCATAGTGTATAAGTTTTAAGTCTTTTATGTGCCAAAACCCAATAGAATTTCCAGACGCGTCCGACAACTCGTAAACGAGAGGCGACTTTTTATTAAACACTGTGCACTCCACGAATTTAGGGGCTAGTTTCTTACAGAAGGACTTACCCTTGTCACTCTGATAAAAAGTCCTTTTCCACACAGTGTCTCCCACATTAAACTCGGCTGGTTTACGGCGTAAATTATAAGTTTGGGAATTCCAAGCACGAGCTTGAATGAAGAGTGCCTGAACTTTGTCAAATATGCCTGATAAGTGACCTATGTTTTCTGCGTAATTGTCCCTAGGTATGTATACTATATCATTAGCGTCCGTGTCGACATAGTGTGAGCCGCATGGAACTAATTCACGTCCATAGACTAAATAACTAGGTGTTTAGCCCGTGACTTCATTAACTGCAGTATTTAATGCAAACTGCACCTTAGGTAGGAGAGTGTCCCATAATCTCTGGTCATTTCCTACAAACGCCGCTAAGGTAGAACCAATGGTTTTATTATAGCGTTCGACCGTATTCACATGTGGGGAATATTTAGGAGTATAATGAAGATTAGGGATTTTGTATTTGCGCAACATAGCTTTTAAAGTAGCATTTACAAACTGTTTACCATTGTCCAATATAATTGTAGATGGTATACCATGAACTAAAAATATTTTTTCTTCCAAAATATTAGTCATTATTTCAGCAGTTGCGCGCCTGATAGGAAAATGTAGACAGTATTTACTAAAAAAACAAGTTACTACAAAGATGTAGGCGTTTTGTTTTCTTGTGACGGGTAATGGCCCACCAAATCTACACTAATGGTTTGGAAGGGTCGTGAACACACTTTGGGTCGTCCCATGGTACCCAATGGTGCATGGTGCTGATGTTTGTGCGCGATACAAATGTCGTAAGAATTTATGAACTTTACCACGTCAGCATGCATTTTGGGCCAATAGTAACGCAGTGCTAAGCGCTTGTAAGTTTTAAATATACCGAAATGCCCCGAAGTGGGTTCGGCATGGTTCTCTAATATGGCATTATTTCGATCAGAAAAAGGTAGCACTTCTTTCCATTAGAACTCCTTACGTAGCAAACACCTAGATTTTATCAAACGATACAATTTATTATTTTTAATAGAATAGTCTGGATAGTCATTAGGCGAAGATAAACAACCATTGTAGGTGACTGAATACCATTGATCAGTGTCAACATTAGGGTTGTTCACGTTATTATTATTATTACTATTCGCGTTAATTATATTTACAGGTAGGGATCGTGATAACGCATCTGCTATAATATTATCTGCGCCGCGCCGATGCTTTATTTCGAAGTTAAAGGCTGACAGACAAACCGACCACCGAGCTAATCTACCAGTCGGGTTGCTCAAGTTTAGGAACCATTTCAGTGCAGAATGGTCAGTATACACCACGAACTTTAACCCGTTATCTAAAAAACAGCGCCAATATTCGAGGGCTGTTAGAACTGCTAATCTCTCCCGTTCTGTTATACTGTAGTTTTGTTCCTGTGCATTTAGTGACCTACTCATGTAAGCGATAGGTAGTTCCACGCCATCTATTTCTTGTGTAAGCAACCCACCGATGCCAATCGCACTCGCATCTGTGTGAACTTGAAAAGGTTTCTGGTAATCGGGACACGATAATATTGGTGCGGAGCTTAACAATTGTTTTAGTTTACAAAACGAGTCATCAGCTTCCACCGACCACTGGAATGGTGCAGCTTTCTTACCGGTAGAAGTAAGTTTGTTCAAAGGACCGGCAATAGTACTAAAATTAGGTATAAATCGCCGATACCATGATGCAATGTCTAAGAACCTTTTGACTTATTTTTTATTCTTAGGCGTAGCATATTCAAGAATGGCTTCCACCTTACATGACTACTTGTAATCCTTTAGAGTTTACTACGTAGCCCAAGTACTTCAATTCATCACGGAAGAATTTAGATTTTTCTAAGTTAATGGTAAGGTTGGCCGATTTTAATTTTTCGTATACTTTATTTAATAGTGACACATGAGCATTAAAAGATGGCGATATAAGCACGATATCATCTAAGAAAACGAATACAGAGATTTCGAACTCAGGGCTGTTCGTAAACAAGTGATCCAACAAACGCTGTTGTGTCGCAGGCGCATTCGTTACGCCAAACGGCATAGTCACAAATCTAAATGTTCCTCTAGTAGGCACATAGAACGCAGTCTTATCACGATCACATTCGTGAAGAGGCGTCTGCCAAAAGGGCTTAGATAAGTCTATACTACTTAGATATCTAGCGTTCCTAAGATTGTCTAAAATTTCGGATACGTAAGGTAGTTTGTACGCGTTTTGTCCGTGTGGTGACGGATTAAGAATACGGAATGTCACCACCCCATATCATCCCATGGGTGTTGTAAGAGCCGACAGAGGGAGCATATTATGCAGAAACAGCACTGTAAGAGAAGGAAAACTTGATACAAACCCTATACCAACCCGATTGACCAGCGTGGTATAGTAGGCCAATTCCTCCTTTCAAAGGAGAGGCCTAGTCCAGCAGTGGACTGTTAAAGGCTGATGATGAAGGTAGTTTATACGCCTCTTTTTTAGTAATAGAATTTAGTTTCCGACTATCTAAACAAAACCTTAGTTTACCGTCCTTCTTAGGCGTTAGTAAAATAAGTGACGACCAAGGACTTTCGCATTTTTCTACCACTCCCAATGCAAGCATTTCGTCTAATTCGTCAATAATTATTTTTAATTTCGCCGGTGGTAACCTATAATATCTTTGGCGTATCGGCGCAAAATCACCAGTGTCTATTGCATGTTCTATTAAGTGAGTTCGTTCTTACCCGGTTTTTTCAGTAGAAATCGACTCGTATTGCTTTATAATTAACTTAGCCGTTCTTTGTTGTGACTCACTCAACTCACTGAAAGATTGCAATACGTTCGTGTTACTCGGCTTATTTCACTTAACACACTACACGGCAATGTTTTAGACATGCATACGGATGCGATATGGTGAGGCAGTAACTTAAATAGTTTCCAGAAATCGATGCCTAAAATTAAATTACTTGTAACTTCTGGAGCTGAAGCACTGAAGGGGCCGTTGCTTGAAGGGCTGCGCGTAGCGGGCAGATCCTCGCATGCCGTTGGTTCAGCTGGCAGGCGCCGGCGGTCTGAGTGCGATGAGCAAGGCAGGGCCAGACTCTTCGGCAGAGGTGACACCGAGGACGATGCAGGGAAGTGTAGCGGTCTAGGTAGCGTAGCCCGGAGCTTCCAAGGTAGACCTGGAACCTGAAGGAAAGCAGCATTAGGAGAGCCACAACCAATAGAGTCAGGCAGGTGGCGTCAGCCGGCCTCAGCTAGCAGGTAGAGAGATGGGCAGTACGCTAGTGCAGTAAATGTAGTAACTCACCCAGCTGCTGGGATCAGGATACACGTAAGACGTAGGGTCAGTGGGTACGCGTAGATATGTAGTAGAAGCAACGTTAGAGTAGCGGTGCCGGCCTCTCTGTCGGCCCCTTTATATACCGGCCCTCCATCAGAATTGGAGTACGTTCATGACCATATTTGGTCAGGTTTCGCGAGCGCGGATGATGGCCTTCTCTGATTGGCCGAGCGTATGGACAGTACTGTGACGTAGACGCGGTAGGTACTGGACATACGTCACACCCAGTTGCATCCAAGACTTCTCGCCTTGGAACCCGGGGTCCAATTACCAGTCTAACCAGACTTGACAGAGTATTAGCTTTTCTACAGAGTGATTGCCGTCTGACCTCCGAAACCCAAAGGGATAGCCATATTCTATTCCATCGCACATAACTTCGAAAAATCAATGGTGCGCGCCGTGGATTCGAACCTGATACTCTCTGCGTAGCAGTCCGTTGGTATCTCCACTCGGCTATCGTAACCGTTCGATAGATGTTACGTGAACATTAACAAGCATCCAACCATCTCCATAAACTTAGACAATTATAGATATATTTCATCAATACGTAATTTTTTGTATAATAAATTAATAAAAAAACTATAATAAATATTCTTGCGCTATCATACCTACAAAATTTTACTTCAACTTACAAGAACATTCACCTACACATACATAACTACAGAATACCAGCCAAATGTCCGGCGAAGTCTACCGTAGAAGGATCACCTACTACAAGACATTGTAGGAATATTGGCAATAACCTCTCGTAGATAATTGAGTGGTGCGCCCTCCGATCCCATTAAGGGATCTGTCAAGATACGTAGTCGATAATTGTCTAGGCGCGTCTCAATTTCTCCATCTTACTTTAAGAGGGCCATGAAACTAGTGAGCTGGTACTGAGAATATGGATAGCTGGTATGGATTTTTCGACACTCACAATGGTTATAACGTGTAAATATAATAACCAATATAATAAACTTATTATATAAAAAATGTATTCAGTGAATGTGTATGCTCTGGCTGATATGAAATAATGATAACTGTAATAGATTTTGTAAAACATGATGCGTGAAATATTTTTGTGAATTGTAATCAAATCAGCAGCGCGAGACTGTAATCGAGAAACCGGCAGACTGCTACGCAATTGGTGTCGGGTTAGAATTTACGGCGCGCACCAAGACTTCTTGTAGTTATGTACGTATTTAATTGTAAATTACCACTTGCTAAACGGAGAAGGAAAAATCGAAAGGAAATTTGCGTGTCTAAGAGTTAATATAATAATGTTTTCAAGGTTTGCCAGCCCGCACTTGACCAGCGTGGTGAACTATGGCTTTACCTTTCTCAAAGTGAGAATAGGCCCAAGCCCAGCACTGGCACAGTTTATATGTAGGGCTGATGATAATGACAATGAAGCTATTGGAAACGAGACGATCATTTTTGTTTGCTTATAACACCCCGAAACCCCGAAATACCCGAAAAACCGGATTACCCGTTTTTTAAAAGTCCAAATACACAGTTTTCTGAAATAAAATTTGCATGCTCTAAATTCTAATTTTTGCATGCTCTAGAGTACTCTAGACACTATCGAAAAAATCTCAGATAAACAAATCGCTTCCTTTAAAGCCGAACATTACCACCTTACGCATTGAAATACAAATATACAATATCTAATTACACATTGAATTTCACCACTTAAATTAATAATGATAACAATACTATACAAGTTTTGTTTAACCTTCATGTTTAAAGACGAATGCCTTAATTATAATAAAAGCTATGGACAATAGTTCACCCCATTATTCTAGTGTCAGTTAACAGATAGGCGGAGAGAATATGTTACTATAAGAGATGCCTGCAAGTAAAATGTTGCACTTTTATCTAGTAAAAAAAGGCAAAATAATGGCAGTTTCATTCATCAATTATTGTTAGAACTCTATTTTACATTTTTGTAGTCAATTTATTGATATTTCGTATTCAACTTGACACCAAAAAGTTATGACTTTACAACTGCATATTTTTTAATATATACATAATCCTTACAAAGAAAAAAAAATGCTTTTGACACTTCATTAAAAGTATCTAATTTGATTAGTTATCTTCATCCCTATTGTCATGATTATGAGAATGATAGTTGGTACATAAAACACATAAATATCAATCGAGCATGCTATAAAACTGATCTCGCTACCCTATTACAATCTCTATCCTCTTCGCTAACCCATTTCAATAATATCACACAATTTGCACCTCCTAGGAACATTGAAAGTACTTTAGTCACAAGCCGTTTATAGCATTACGTTAGCAGTTGCAAAAACTGCTATAAATCATTTCGCCAACCGCTCCCACAATAAGCCGTCGATAAATAAAAAAAAATCGTCAAGCGCGAAAAGGTTTCGAACAGTTTGGTTAAAAACATTAATTCAACATATATTTTTTAATAGGTATCGTCAATTTTGTGCTTTTTTAAAATGCACCAAATTGATTGCATGAACATTAGGTTAGTTTTAAAAAGCCTACATTTTCATGTAATTTGTTAAATTTCGGACACAATTTGGTCAGATAGAGTAGAATATATGTTTAATTCGCTTTAAGTATTACATACTTAGTACCTACTGCATACAGGGTGTCAAAAGACCCTTAACGAAAACTGAAATCCCATGTTGTACCAATCACTACGAACATTTTCTACTTCGGCACCATACCAGGGAAATTACTGGTTCAGAAGATATTGAAGCTCAAAGTTAGTATGTAATTTTTCTAATTCGGTACAAAATCGATGCATTTACCCCGCCAATATGTTCTTTAGATGCCCTATAACCCCATGGATAAGTAGGTTTTTCGAGCTTTGCACCCTCGCGCTTTTAATTGCAGTTTAAAAAATGAGAAAACTTTAAAAAAATAAAACGTTTCCCAGGTATTATTTTTGGTTAGTATGACTTGGCATGATGTCCACAACGAGTAGACTTCGGCTTGGTGATGGGTCTTGTGACACTCTGTATATAGTATTATATTACACAGTACCTACCACATGGTATATCCATTATAATTTAAAAATTGCAAGCTAATTTCTGTGCTGCACGAGGTTTCATAAATAATATATAAAACGACAAGCAAGTAATGCAGTGTTTAAAGACACTGCATTTATCTAAAGTAACTGATATAACATTCATAGAAGTTCAGACGATAATAATTCAACATATTATTTTGGTCCTATAGATCTTCCTATTACTGCCAGATCACCTCGTTGCGTGAAACGTTTCATGGAATTGAAAAATATTTTGAAATTAAATTTCCAACAATATATTAAGATTTCGAAGATTCTGGGTCGTATTTTTTTTATATTTTCAAGTTTAAATATTGTTTGTTTGTTTTTCGTGTGAGTGTATGGCTGACTCTGGTGTCGGAGTTTTTAAACCGCCCGAAGGCCTCCGACATGGCCTGACGATCCTTATCCGTAGAACAGAACCGGGACCGACAGCTTTACGTGCCCTCCGAAGCACGGTAGCGCTCAGATCTAAATGCCACAAACGGTCACCCATCTACGTGGCGACCTGTGCAAGCGTTGCTTAACTTTGCCGATATGTTACGAACGGCAAGCTAAGTCTCGCTCTGTAGGATGCAACTGTGATAACGTCAAAACAATGATGATGATATCCTGATTTAAATGCCTTTCTAAATTGACAGTTATTCATGTGCAACATTGATCCTATTACCTCTCTACAGAACTCTAAAAAGGGGAACTAAAGTGGTATGTGGTACCACTTTATCGTCTTTATATACATAGTTTATTGAGACTTTAAGTGAGGGAAGACAGTTTAGTTTCGGTTTTCAAGCAGATTAGTCTTAAATATGAACATCCGAAAAAGCTGTAATCTTTCTAATTTTTTAAGAACTCTACCTAAAGTCCCATATGAATTTCAAATAATCGCGAGGAACTTTGCAAGACCACACTACTTCGGAAACAAACAAGCACGCCTACTTTAAGTCACGCAACGACATCACACATCCGTTTATTTAAAAGACGTAGCTCACTTGAGGATGTGGTCGATAGAATATTATTAGTGGATGTCAAAAGCATCCACAGCATCTTAACCTAGCACATCACTGGTGGAAAAGAATCCTAATAGGATCAAATCACCGACAAGCAAGTGCTTGATCTATACTTATATTATAAATCTGAAGAGTTAGTTTGTTTAGTTGAACTGTTCTCAGGATTTACTAATCCGATTTGGATAGACAATTAATCGAGGAAGGCTATAACATCACGCTAGCAGTCAAGGGTGCGCAGCAGTAGCTCTCAATAGCGCGGGCGTAATTACGAGCTCAGCTAGTCAACTACTAAATTTTAAATCTGTACAGGTTTTCTTCTCAGCTAACGCTCGATCAATCTTCACTTGAAGTGTCAAGTTAAATAAAAATAAATTACGTGCATCTTACATGAACCCTACTTATTTGCATATTTAATTCCTATTAGGTCTGATTTATCTCTTGAGAAGGCTTCAGCAATCAATTTGACTTGTAAAAGGTGAAATATACCTATCTAGAGATTGAAAATAAATATTAGGTAGGTTAATCATACTCAGACTAGAGCATTTTATTTCTATATACAATTTAAAATCTAAAAAGTAGGTTATAGTTCGATCAGAATTTGACAGAACAGATTTTAATTTTACAATAATAAGAACATATTCTGGTGGTAGCTACATAAAACTAAGAGCAATGACGAAAACATCCAACGCTAGGGACATCTAGGGCAGGGAGGGCATGAAAAACTTTCAGAATTGTGAGGCCATGTCTGAGGCCTGTGAGCGCTCTGGTAACTACGACACCAGAGTTAGATAGTGAAACCCACGAAGAAAAAAAATCTTCAAGACTCACAACATTTTATCCAGGCCTCGCTCAGCGGCAGTGATTCAGATGAGGCATATGTTCCTGCACACCGCTCGTCAGCCTTCATCGTTCTAGCATTATGCCAGTTGCTTCCAATTCCTTTCGCCTTAGAGCCTGGGGTTCACATACTAGTCTAACCAGATTTAACAGAATATTCTGTCAGCTGTCTAACCTCCACAACTCAGAGGCAAAGAGATAACCCATGGTTAAGACCAGCGTCAGATTATCCAGGGGTACTGACTCTCCATAACGACTGTCAATGATCTTCAGCCGATACTGACGGCTTAACGTGCACTCCGAAGCACGGGGCACGCCATAATTAACAATTATAATATATGCATACAACATTGAAGAATCAGTGGGTGTTGTGAATTCAACGCCGATACCCTCTGCATCGCAATCTGTTGGTATCTCCACTCGGCTATTGCTGCTCTGACTCGCACATCTTAGATGGAAACGCAGCCTTAAGGATGAATTCGCATTACGGAGACGGACGGGGTCCAAGCTTCTAGGGCTCAACCAATCACAGATCCATTTGACAAGCCGCCGTCTCGATTCGGACAGCAAATGCAGTTGTAATTCAAAGACCTTCTTTGGCCAAATTAAAGACGTTTTGGAGGGCGGCCAAATGTAATCTCATTTATAGTTAAAGGCGCGAATTTGATTAGTTACTCCCAAATGGTGACACTGGTAAAATACTATTCACGATTAAGTCACACATAAGAATATTTATGAGTACATGAATCCATATTACGAGTATAATGCAAAAATACATAAATGCTCAGTTGATGAACGATTGCTAAGCGCCTATTGCGTTGTTCGGAATAAAGAAATAAATGTAGTTTCAATTATACAGTAATTCGCAAGGAGACGATGACTTGTGACTCTCATGACAATACGAAGAGATCACACTAATTTAAATTCGACATTCATACTAGAGAAACTAAAGAGACATAATTATGCTTTACAAATGCAAAAGGCAGCGTATGGTAGCTTTTAGGGAGATAAGGTGAAAACCCAGGACTAAACGTGAACCTGTGAAATTAGTCCATGCTTATGTCAAATTTGAATATTTTATTGTAGCTTCATCATAAGCCATAATTTTATTATATCTTTAAGTGTTGAAAATTAGATATACTTCCCTAATAGATATGAATTGTATTTGCCCTATATTGACCTCCAGACAATTCTAACACGGAACCCTGAAACACAAAATATCGCAATTTATTGAAACAGAGCAAATAAATTAAAGAACAAAAGGCTGGCAGGTTGTAATTCATTTGATCCGTTTGCCCACAGTACAAAGCGTAAAAGCCAAAATTGAATTTGCCCTCAGAATCCATATACAGTGGCGGTGATTCTGGTGTACGAACTCTACAATTAATTTAGACTTTTGTTATCTCTTTCTCTTTTTGACAACACTAAAAAGAGAGATATGCGATTAGTCTAATTTAGTATCACTCGCCTTGTTATGGGACAAGGCACATTTTTTTTTTTTTTTTTTTTGGTATCGGGTTGGAAAATCCTCATGGAGTCCCTCCGCCCCGGGGGAAGGACGAAGGGGACTGTCAGACTCTTACTGACTAAAAACCAACCCGTGTTCCTCATGTACCCGTGTGTCGGAGGGTAGGGATTCGCATAAGCATTCGTCGCTACCCCCCGACGGGTATTGGCCCGCCAGATGGTCAGGCGGGCCCCGAACAAAGCCCCCTTGGCGGCGGATGAAGGTGTTGGGCTCCGCCGCCAAAACACTCAGCGGCCGCAGAGGATAGGGAGGACGGCAACGCAACACCGCATCTCCTCTTCCTCTGCGGCCCCACCGCGACGCAACGATGGTGCGCCTCCATTTGGTCGCGGGAGATAGGGCGCGCGGCAACGCAACACCGACACGCCTCTCCTCCCGCGACCGCACCCGACTGCGAGGGACAGAAGAACTGTCCCTCGCACCCGCCCCTTTGGACGCATCCTGCGCAGGCCTCCGTCAAGCCCACGCGGAGCGTCCCCTCCTGGATCCCTCTTAGCTTCACCGCGGGTCACCAATCCACGGCTACTAAGCCCCCCCACCACGACAAGGTGGAGATCCCACGGGGGGGATGGGACAAGGCACATAACTAACAATAACCTAACTTTACTTAACTACTAAAGTTCGAGATACATTTTGAAGCTTTTATTAGTTGTTTTATATTTTTATTTTATTTATTTATTTTGTTTTCTTACGAGAATAAATAAAAATAAAATAAATAAATAAAAATATCATATTTATGTAATAACAAACATGAAACTGAAACACATGACCTTCTTTAAAGAGTCTTAGATTTAGTTTTCAGGCACTAAATCTAAGATTAAGTACTAATAGTAATGTTTAATAACTAGTAATGAATACTAAGTTGACTGACTGGTTTTAAGTGATATTGATACACGCGTGATAAAAACTAAGCCACAAATGATTTCGAATAAGCACAAAATTTGATTTGATCAGAGAGTCCGACATTATCATATACGTTTTCTCGCATATCTTTTTAGTAAAATGCATTATCGACCTAATCATATTCAGCAAGTGAGCACTATAATCAGGACCACTTGCTCCATACAATTTTTAATTAAAACTGTAAAATAAAAAGTGAATCAGGGGAGAAGTAGTTTATGAATAGACTGTTCGTAATAAAGGTTTGATTTTTAATTATAGCTAATTAGTCAAAGAGAACTGAGTAATGGTACTGCGTCTTCAGTAGGAGGAAAAATATTGTCTCACGGAATAAAATTACATAAATTATATTATATTACGGAGTTCGCTGCATATTCTTATTGTTCTCTGAATAAGTGAATCCGTAGATAAAAGTGTGTTTTAGACATGTCGAGACTGTGCGTCTTGGGTTTTTTGTATATCAATGCTTTTATATTACAAATTAATAAAATTCGATTATTTTGTAAATCATGATATTTTATACAAAGCGTTTCGCTGTCCTCAGCTTGGCATAATGCCGCTCCTAATTTTCGTCACAGTTGTATTGTGAGTAAAGTACTGTAGAAAGAACATTTGGCCTACTATATAATACCACGCTTTTTTTTTTTTTGGTATCTGGTTGGAAAATCCTCATGGAGTCCCTCCGCCCCGGGGGGGAAGGACGAAGGGGACTGTCAGACTCTTACTGACTAAAAACCAACCCGTGCTCCTCATGTACCCATGTGTCGGAGGGTAGGGTTTCACCAAAGCATTCCTCGCTACCCCCCGACGGGTATTGGCCCGCCAGATGGTCAGGCGGGCCCCGAACGAAACCCCCATGGCGGCGGATGAAGGTGTTGGGCTCCGCCGCCAAAACACTCAGCGGCCACAGAGGATAGGGAGGACGGCAACGCAACACCGCATCTCCTCTTCCTCTGCGGCCCCACCGCGACGCAACGATGGTGCGCCCCCATTTGGTCGCGGGAGATAGGGCGCAGGGCAACGCAACACCCACACGCCTCTCCTCCCGCGACCGCACCCGACTGCGAGGGACAGACAGAACTGTCCCCCGCACCCGCACCATGGGACGCATCCTACGCAGGCCTCTACCAAGCCCACGTGGAGCGTCCCCTCCCGGGATCCCGCTTAGCTTCACCGTGGGTGGCTTCTAACCTACGGTTACTGAGCCCCCCCACCACGACAAGGTGGAGATCCCACGGGGGCGATATAATACCACGCTGTCGGGACGGGTTGGAATAGAGTTTGGATTCGAGTTATCGTCGCTCCCTCCCTAAAGATTTATTATTATTAACTATTTATTTATTATTTATTTATTTATTATTTATTTATTTATTCAAGACAACACAATCATAACAGGTTGCACCCAATGCGATTGACATTGTTACAAACATATAAGTACATGTACAAAGCAAAATTAGAGCACTAAATAAACAACAAGATAATGAAATGAAATATTCATTTTAGGTATGGTTGGTTACAATGAGTTGAGGGTGAGAAGGGAACTGGCAATCGCCTCATATATACTCAAGGTTTTAAGGGGCAAGATAGTAAACCCAAAAATGCTGGAGATATTAAATTTCAACGTTGCAGATAGGTATGTGTACCGGCGACGAAGACCGCAGTTGCTGAAAGTAGCACGCGCACGCACTAACATGCTGCAAGAGGCGCCTCTGACGCGCGCACACAGAATTCTCAATCTCGTCGCTGATAAATTGGACCTGTTCTGTTGCTCAATGAGTGAATTCACAAAGATAGCTTTATTTATAATCTGTTATAGTAATGTGTAGGTATATAATTTATAATAAGATTAAGGTGTATAGACTGTAATAGATATAAGTAGGTATAATTAAATAAGTAATATTAGAGAACCATACTATCGCATTAAGGTGACTTATAATGATAGTGTTGTGTATGTATGTATAAATAAATAAATAAATAAATAAATAAAAAATAAAATTTGTCTATTCCAATTTTGTGAGTACCTATCTCATAATTTATACAATAATACCTTTACAAATTCCGCCAGTGTACAATTAAAAATATCAGTTTTACAGCTAATTTTATTAATAAGCTTTATAGCTCTAGCAAGTGGCGCATAATTGGCTAAATAATTAGTGCGAGCTGTTGGAACCTCGAATAGCCTCTGTCTTGCACTAATTCGTAGCCTAGATAAAGATACTTTAACTCTGTTCGGTGACTATTCTGTAATCGTCTCACACGGAATGGAATATGGTAGTGACACTTTCTGTTAATAATCCGTCGCCACACGCCAAACATCCGTTGTCACGAATGTCACGATAATGTTATTCTAATGTAACAAAGTTGAGCCTTAGGTATTGAAGTAGGCATGCCGCTCAATAGGTGTAAACCCATGTAAGTATTGATACAAACTATCACAAACCATTAGTTTAAGTACCTAATATCAAACAGCTTCTAATAATAAACTTTAAAAACTTAAAACTTCTGTATTTAAGCTTATTGTTTTTATTTCATACAGCTAGTAAGTACGTCGTTTTAAAAGTTCCTTTTGTGAGAGTTTTCATAGCAGTCTATTACATTGAGCGATGATATAAGTAAGTTCTCGCTGTAGGTAGTTTTTGTACCAAGACAACGTCTTTTTATTAAGTTTAAAGTATGACTTACTTACCGTTTACTTGAATATTACAAATGAAATAATTAAGCTACTGTTTACGGATTTTATGGCGATTTATTCTGGTAAAGATATTTTTTTAACCGACTTTAAAAACAGAAAATTGTGGTTCGCATTAATAGTCTCAAAAAAATTGAATACGCTTTCCGTTACGAGGAAAAATTTACTGAATTTCTTAGGATAATTCTTATGAGCCCAAGTAGGAAATGAATTTTTTCGTTAAATTAAATATTTTATTATCTTGCTTCTATTTTAGAGAAGAGCGGCTCTGCATAAAATTTATTACCCATAAATATATGGATAAATATATTTTACTACAGATCATATAGTCTGAGATCCGTAGAAGAGCGACCTTCACAGATCTGGTTATTGGATGAAAAGTATTTTATATAAAATTTTGCATGTCAAATTATCGCGAATGGGTTATCAAAAAGAATCCAGTCCAGACTAGGAAAAGTTGAAAAATATGTATTTGGCTTTCCATTTAACATTGCATATACGCGTTTCATGAAGAAATTTTGTACTTACTGAATGTATGAACCTTATAGGGTACGTTAACATAGGGTTGTCAATTTTTCCTGGCGTATTTGGTATAGTGGCTTAGGTATAAATAAACACTTCGACTGTTAAGGTGATACTAGTTATATTTATAATTTTATATAAAATACTGTTCATCCAATTAACAGATCGATAAAGGATGCTCTTCGACGGATCTTAGACTAATATAGTATTTTTACTATCTGAAGTAACACATAATTGAAACTTTTTATACCGAGAAAATGAAAGCTCGTATTTTCAGATGCTTTAATGTATGTTATTAAATGTCTCAAAAACGGCTGAACGGATCTGCATGAAGCTTGGTACACCGATAGTATTAACTTATTGTAACCCTATAATCAAAATATATTCACCCGAGTTTTTAAAATATCCCGTAACGGCATTATAAAAGTAAGCCTGAAGTGTGCCTGAGCAAATTTACACGGATATAAAATTGTGAATAGAATCTGTGTACAAAATAGGACGAATGAAATATTTCCAAAGTGTTTTATAACTATATTTTCATGCAGGCTCACACACTTCTCTCATCAAAAAATCATTTTGTTGCTAGATTTTTTAATAGTGACAAGTGATGCTTTGTACTGTGATCGAAGCCTGAGTTAGCTAGGTTTTATTTGGTTTTTATCGGAATACCTGCAATATAGACCGTAAGTTACGAATGGATGTAGATTATTATGTTTTGTGCCTTCGTGAGTCACTAACAGCGCCCCGTAGAATATCAGCGAACGGGTTCCTATATTACTGCCATCACCTAACCTTAGTATGTACAACTATTTTTGTATGAAACTAACTGTATGTAATAATAATAATATTCTACCACATGCACACATCACCATCTAGTCCCAAACTAAGCAGAACTTGTGTTATGGGTACTAGATAATGGATAAACATACATATATACTTTTTTTTAAATACATACATATTATAAATAGAAACACCCAGACCAAGACCGTCTGTGGGACGAGTCAGACTACAGACCACCGACCCAAACAGACTGGCTGGTAGCCGAAAATGTGGTCACCACTGACCGGCTGAAATGGGCAATAGACAGCTTCCAGGCATTCAAATCCGCAAGCCTGGATGAAATCATACCAGCATTCCTACAGTGGGGATGCACAACGATTGTGCCGCACCTGCTCGACATCTACAGGGCCTCAATAGCGCACAGATACATACCTTGCAGGTGGAGGGAAGTTAAAGTCATATTCCTCCCAAAACCTGGCAAAACTGACTACTCACAAGCGAAAGCATATAGACCCATCAGCTTGACCTCCTTCTTATTGAAAACGCTGGAGAGACTTACGGATCGATACCTCCGTGAGGGCGCATTACTGCGCAATCCACTACACCCACATCAACACGCCTACAGAAGTGGCAGGTCAACTGAATCGGCGCTGCATTCCGTTGTGGGAACCATTGAAACAGCGCTTACCAACAAGTTAATGACACTGGGGGCCTTCATTGACATAGAAGGTGCCTTCGACAAAACTATGTTCAACAGTATCAGCCGGGCCCTCGAAAAGTTCGGAGTTGAGCAAACCCTTAGTGGCTGGATTGATCAACTGCTGAAACAGAGGGCAATACAATTCACGGTAAACTCCACCACAAGGGGCATAGTTGTAAAAGGCTGCCCTCAGGGCCTGTTCACGAGATCGGTCTAAGCGGCGCGCGTCGCGGCGAGCGGCGCGGCAGAGCGTCGTGCACGCCACGACCCTACAGCAGCGGTAAACGCAGCGGCAAATGTGGACGTATTTGGGCCGACTGAGTTACCCATAAATATGGCGATAACCAAAATATCTTTGTGTAACTATACGGTATACTTACCTACGAAATTGTCGACATTGGATCTTAATTTCTTACAAGTATTTTATATCAAAGGAATAATGCATATTCGCAATTAATGAGGCGTTGAATAGGTACCTACACAACGTAGATAACGTTAAGTAGGTAGGTAAATCACCTTTCAACTTTCATAGTAGCTGTGTCTGTACCTAAATAGGTACATATGTACATTACACAATGTTTTAATATTTGCGATTTATATTAAAACCTACCATTACATTCTGTAAAACATTGTTTCATTACATCTCGCAACGTTTTATTAACATTTTTGTATTTATACAGCGGATGTGTTGCTATGCTATCCATACTTCTCCTCCTCCTCCTCCTCGAGTCGTGTTCCTCATTACTGAGGGTCGTGAAGTTCCCGCTGGATTAGCTTCTTATGGATGGTATCTCGCCATCTGTGACGGTTTTTAGCGTCATGAAGTGCGACGTGCAATTGGGCGTCCAGTGTAGATCTGACCTGATCTGCCCATCTTTTTGGGCTGCGGCCTCTTGGTCGTTTGCCCTCAACCATGCCAGTTACGATGAGCTGTTCAAGGTTGTGGCCATTTTTCCTGGCAATGTGGCCAAAGAACTCCAGTACTCTGCGCTTGCAGGTAGTAGACAGTCTGATCTTGATGTTCAGTTCACTCAAGATGGAGAGGTTTGTACGGAAAGCAGTCCAGGGAATTCGGAGCATTTTCCTCCAGCACCACATCTCGAAGGCATCAATGCGGTCGTTGTCCGCCTTTTTTAAAGTCCAAGTCTCAGCCCCGTAGCTTAATATGGAGAAGACTAGACATTTAACCAATTTAGTTTTGGTTTTGCGAGAAATGTTGCGATCCCTCCATATGCCTTGCAACTGCGACATTGCACTCTTGGCCATTCCTATGCGCCTCCGGATTTCCTTTTCACAAGAACCTGTGTTGCTGATATTCGCACCGAGATAGATGAAGTCATCAACCACTTCAAGTCCAAGAGTTCCCGTGAGTTGCAACTTTCTACTTCGGTCCACCACCATCACCTTGGTCTTGCTGTGGTTAATCTTGAGACCCATTTCCAGGCTGATGCGCTCCACTCTATCCAGGATCTCAACCAATTCCGCTTCATTGGCAGCCAGAAGCGTGGTGTCGTCTGCGTACCGGAGATTAGTAATCTTGGTGCCTCCGATGGTGACTCCTCCTTCCCAGTTTTCACAGGCTCTCCTGATTATGTACTCTCCATAAATATTGAAGAGGATGGGTGACAGAATGCAACCTTGTCTAACACCTTTTTCGAAACTGAAAGGGCCCGAAGTTGCTCCGTCAATTTTAACGAAACCCTCGCTGTTAAGATACAGATTTTCTATGAGCGCCACTAGGTGTTCAGGTACTCCCAGTCCCCGCAGCATCCCCCACAGGGCCGACCAAACAACGCAATCAAAGGCCTTGCTGTAGTCAATAAAACACAATATGAGTGGTGTGTTGAACTCATAAGCCTTTTCAATTAGCTGACATACATTTAGTATCTGCTCACGGGTACCTTTACCTTTGACGAAACCTGCCTGCTCCTGTGGGATCTGCCAGTCCAAGAAGTGACGTATCCTATTGTTGATTATGTGAAGGAGCACTTTACTGGCATGAGATATAAGAGTCAGAGTCCTATAGTTGTCACATTTTGTAGTGGACCCTTTCTTATGGAGTGGCAGTATAACCGATCTTGTCCAATCTTTTGGCCATTCGCCTGTGTACCAGATGCCGTTACACAAATCTAGGAGAATTTTAGTTCCAGCTGGCCCCATTGCTTTCAAAATCTCAGCTGTCAGCTGGTCTAGCCCTGGAGCTTTCTTGGCTTTAAGAGCGGTTAGTGCAGCCGTGACCTCAGATTGGATTATAGGAGGTTCAAAGTCTAAATTGGTCCATAACGCTGTCGGTAGTGCACATCTTTGCTCGTTGCTGGGATTTCTGTATAACTGTGTACAGTATTCACGCCATCGATCAGTTATTGCCTCTAAATCTTGAAGGGGTACTCCGTCTACATTTTCGACTACCCATGATTTAGGCTTGAATTGTTTAGTGAGAAGCCTGACTTTCTTAAACAGATCCGAGCTTTGCACCTTCATAGCGTGTTCCTCAATTTCCTGGCAGATCCGGGAGATAAAGTTGTTTTTGTCATGACGGCAACGCTTCTGGATTATTCTGCTTAATTCGGAGTATTTGTCACGATCCACTTGGCTTAGAAGACCACCGGTTTTTAGCGCTTTTCGGTCTGCAATCACTTTCCATGTGTCAGCAGAGAGCCATATTTGTCTGGGGCGTGTTGGTTGACCGCGATTCTTGGTAACTACATCTACAGATTTCCAGATGTGACTCTTTAGATGTTCCCACTGTTGATTGGGGCTTGCCTCAGGTAGCAAAGGCACTTCAGCGATTATCTTGTCGAGGCTGCTGCGAAATAATTCAGTTTCTGTTGGAGCAAGAGTTCTTGGTCTTATAGGATTCCTCTTGCTGGGAGCCTTTAGGCGTAGGGTGAAATTTGCTACCAGCAAGCAATGGTCGGAACCACAGTCGGCCCCAGGGTACGTCTTCACGTTGAGCACTGATGATCTCCATCGGCTATCGATTAGCACATAATCAATTTGATTACGATATCGACCACCAGGCGACATCCATGTGTATAACCGTCTGGGGTGGTGTTGGAAGCATGTGTTCAATATGGTAAGTTTCCTGCCAATGCAAAATTCTTAAAGCCTTGCTCCACGTTCGTTTCGCTGACCAAGGCCATACTTCCCAACAATATTCCTGATATGGGTGTCATCCAATGTGCTGCCTATTTTCGCGTTCCAGTCTCCCAGTATCATCGTTATCTCACGATTAGGTACTTTTGTGAGAGTGTTTTCCAGTTCTGCATAAAAGTTATCAATCCTGTCGTCACTAGAGCATGAGGTTGGTGCATACACTACTACAACATTAAGGGTGCAGGGGCGAGTGTTCAGTCTCAGAGTCAGGATTCTATCGGAAACCGGGTTATATCCCAAGACGTGGCCGTTCATATAACGGGGTAACCAGATGGCCACACCATTGTGGCTGGAATCCTCTGCTCCAGAGAAGTACAGGGTGTTACCATTTGGAGTCGATTGATGTCCTCTGCCTCGCATGTGGGTTTCTGTTATTCCTAAGATGGTGAGTTTATGTAATTCCACTTCCCTCTCCATGATTTCCAACTTTCCCGGCGCTATCAATCCACGAACGTTCCAAGTTGCAATCCGCTGTTGTTTTCGGATTGAGATTTGACGGATTGAGATGACACCATAAGGTGCTCACCAGTAACATAACTACTGTCTAGGACCTGCTGAGTCGTCCTAGGAGAGTCTTCGGTAGCCAACTTCACACCGCACAGCCCGGTAACCGCGCGGCGCCGGGTGTTAGCCGGATCGTCCAACAAAGTCGCATCTGTGTTCGCAAAATCCATAGGTTCTTTTTATTGGGCTGATATCTAATGGTGGGCGCCCTCGTCCTTCCATAGCAGACATTTTGCTATCCATACACGCGACCGTTTTAAAATTTCGACTTTAAATGTCTCCGTATTCATTACCGCCACAAAATATTTAACAAATAGTTTAACCGCCTAGTTCGTCCCTCGCGTAAGTGCCGCTGTCTGTGCCGCTCGGAGTCGTGGCGTCGGACTCGGTCGCAGTACATTTGTTCCCGCCACTCGCCGCACCGCGCGCCGCACCGCTCGCCGCGCAGCCATTGGCGCCAAAAAAAACGCGCGTGTTATCGCTGTGCGCGGCGGCTCGTGGCGTGCTTCGAACGTCTTCATACATTTGATCTTACCGCTCGCCGCCCCGCGCTAAGCCGCCGCTCAGAGCGGCAAGGTCGTGACAGGGCCGTCAGGGAGGTGTACTCTCACCCCTGTTGTGGAACATTATGGTGGACGATCTGTTACGGAACTTAAACGACAGACGATTCTTCACGGTCGGCTATGCAGACGACATCACCATCCTGATCAAAAGTGACTCAGAAGGCACGATCCGAAATCGGATGCAAGCAGCCATCAGGATCATGGAGGAATGGCGTAACCAACATGAACTGACGGTTAACCCCAACAAAACGGAGCTAGTACTTTTCACCAACAAAAGGAAAACCTATATGTGCAAAACACCAAAACTCTTTGGAACGGAGCTTACCCTATCGAATGAAGTCAAGTACTTGGGCGTAATACTTGACCATAAGCTAAACTGGGGCAAGCACATCAGCACAAAAACAACAAAAGCATGCACAATCTTCTGGCAATGTCGGAGAATCATAGGCAAAAAATGGGGTCTCAAACCATCAATTACCCTGTGGATCTACACTGCCATTATACGCCCCATGCTTACATATGGTGCAGTAGTGTGGTGGCCACGCACGCAACTAAGCACAATCACAAAAAAACTACAGAGCCTTCAACGCCTAGCCTGCTTGGCCACAACAGGCTGCATGAAGAGCACCCCAACAGCCGCCTTGGAGATACTACTGGACCTAAGACCGCTGCACCTAATGATCCAGCAGGAAGCTGGCGCTGCAGCAATCCGTCTAGACAAGCTCGGGCTATGGAGAAAGGATGATCGAATTACTCACGCACGCCTAAAAGGGACCTTAACCAAAGAGATCCCGATGCTAGAGGCCGCTTGCGATCTCATCCCTAAAACTTTTGTCTTTGACAAAAAATATCGCATCCAATTGCAGGAGGAACACAAAGACTGCTCTGGTATACACGAAGTCAGAGTATACACAGACGGCTCAAAAACGAAGTATGGGACGGGTGCGGGCGTATTCTCCCATGACTTAAATATCAACATCTCAACATCCCTTGGCACCCATAACACCATATTCCAAGCCGAGTGTGTTGGGATAACAAGAGCCGCAACAGCAATCGCGTCTAGGAACGTAAGTGACCTGGCTATACGCATTATCACGGACAGTGCCTCTGTACTACAAGCTCTAGGCAGCAACTGCTTTAACAGCGGCCTCATCATGGAATGCCACCTAGAGCTGCAAAAGATTGCAGAGAAGAATCGGGTTACGCTGCAATGGATTAAAGGCCACAGCAACTCCGCAGGCAATGACGCCGCAGACCAACTGGCACGGCAAGGATCGGACACAATGATAATGGGACCCGAGCCGATTGTACCGATACCAGCAAGCCAAATCAAAACGTGGCTACGTGAGAGAACCGCACATGAACACGAAAAACAGTGGGCAAACATAAAAGAATGCAGACAAACAAAAGATGCCATCCCCTGCTTGAACAAGCGACTCTCACACAAGCTGCTGCATTCTAATAGGAAAACACTAAAGCATCTGACGGGCATAATAACCGGCCACTGTCCACTCAACAAGCACCTATTCAACATAGGCGTTACGGACAGCCCACTGTGCAGGGGCTGCATGGAAACCGAAGAAAGACCCGCTCACGTCATTCTGCACTGTGCAAGTGTGAGCGATCAACGGGCAAAGCTGCTGAACAACCCCAGAACCATGAGTGAAGCTTTAAACGACACCAGCCAACTAATGGCTTTCTGGAAGGAACTAAGGTGGTATGAGTAGTCGGCGTCAATGAAGTCGCCACATACGCACAATGGCCCAAATAAGTGGCTAAGTGCGGAAAACCCACGACCAACTAACTAACTAACCCAGACCAAGACAAACAGCCATGTTTATGCGCACAAATGTTTGACTTGAGCGGGAATCGAACCCGCAACCATCGGCGTAGCAGTCGCTTACACTCCCGCTGCGCCAACCGGTCGTCAGTTATGAGTATAATCACTATGTTCTGTTGTGACCGCAATATATTTTTTTTAATTTTTCATTATACTACTAGAACAGTATAGACATGAATTGACACTTCAAAAGGCACAAATACAATCCCTCAAAGTTCTTCTGGCTTCTAAAGTTACGAGCGTATTTCATAACATAACTTTTTTCGTGCCCAGGCAGAGTAGCAGTTCCCATGAAGATCATTTCAGGGCATTACAATCAAAGTCAAAATCCTTTATTCATTTGGGTCACAATGTGACGCTTATGAACGTCAAAATAATACAGTTATAAAATAATTACTTAAAGACTCTACATTTACATTTACTGCCACGTTCGCAAAGCAAGGGCGTAGAACCATGAGAAAGAAAGGGCAATAAAACTCACGGTCACTCGTTTTCATCGCCAGGTTTTGCATAATACACATAATTTACATTTTGTAAGGTGCTGCAACTGTAACACCTTCTATATTACTTGTTTATATTTACTGTACATAATAATACTCAAGCATAATACTTAATTTTAATTTTGATGTTCATTTAGTTAGCCACCTCAGAACAGACATGGTGAAAATCAGTAACATCAATCAATTCATGATCTTTATAATTATACTGATACGCTTCATCATCAGCCTGCACTATCCGTCGGACATATGTATGCTTTGACTAAACGTTAGCTTTTACACAGAGCGATTGCCTTCTAATTTCCGCAACCCAAAGCGATAGCAATAAACCATGTTTTAGACTAGTATCAATTTATTCGCAGGTACTGGCTTCCCATAACGACTATCAAAGATCTTCATGGCAGCCGGGACTGACGGCTTAACGTGCTCTCCGAGGCACGGCGCAAGTAAAAATCAATACCTAATAAAATTACTTTGAAAAATCAGTAATTTAGCTGTGCAACCAAACTATCCACTAGGCTAAATCGGTGCTCGTGGGTAAAAATTATTACATTTCAGTATTAGTCCTGTACAGTTGCAGCTATTCCATGGAAGTGCTTACATTCTGGCAAATCAAGTTTGACAATAAAATCGGTAAAATAGTTCACTGGTGCTAATCATCATAAGCAGCCTGTAACAGTCCACGACTGGACTAGGCCTCTCCTTTGAAAGGAGCAATCGGCCTACTATACCACGTTGGCCAAACGGGTTGTTATAGAGTTTGTATCAAGTTTTCCTTCTCTTACAGTGCTGCTCTCTGCATAATATGCTCCCTCTGTCGGGTCTTACGGCACCCATGGGATGATATGAGGTGGTGACATTCCGTATTCTTAATCCGTCACCACACGGACACTGATGCTAATATACTAGCAGTAATTATCACACATCGTCACTCGTAGATATTAGGGATAGTAAAGAAAGACAACATAGTTATTAATCTATCCTAAATCATGTACTTATACGCGTTCATCGGAATAGGAATTCTACATTAAGTGTGAATTAGCAAAGCCATCAATCAAGATCAGAATCTAAAACAAGACCTCTTGAAGCAATCGTGACACATGGTAGAGAAAATTGTCAAGTAAAATATAGCGAAACTTACCATGCAGCATGTGGTTCCATAATGACGACCCGGTGGCGTACCGGGATTGTAAACGACTGCCAAGCCGAAGCTCGCAAGTTCGATTCCCGCTCAAGTCAAACATTTGTGTGCGGGAAAATTGATATTTGTCTTAGTCTGGGTGTTTCTAAGTGTAATATGTATATACATATTTACAAAAAAGAAAGTATATATTTATGTTTATCCATTGTCTAGTAGACAAAGGATAAACTTAGACCCTGTACTGATTTTGTTTCATTCGGTGATTGAGCACGCCTGATTCAATCACAGTCCGTTAATAGTCACTGTTTCCTTCTTTTTCTGATATGCAAACAATTTGGTACAAGAAGTTACAATTACAATATGATTCAGTTGTAACTTACCATGAAGTGATTGCACTGTCATCTAGCAACAGTTTGTATAGGATTTTTATACATTGATCTTGCCAAAGTAAAATTACTCTATTATCAATTCTGCTAATAGATTCAGTTGCTATACAGTTGTGGCATACAACGAGCACTACTTTACATCGGAAACTTTCATTAATATTGGTTCATTTATTTCCAAGTCAGCATACATAAGCCAAAGATTAATACATTACAATACATAGACAGCCAAATGGGACAGGAGGAAGGGGAAGACCTAGACGGACGTTTTCTGACCAGATTGGAGACATCCTAAAAAAACGACAGGTTAGAAGTACCCTTAACCGAAGAGCATGCATGACAAATTTAATGGGCATAAATGAGCAAGAGAGATATATAAAATGGCGTTCCGTAGTCTCTGCCTACCCCTCCGGGAAACAGGCGTGAGTCCATATATGTGTGTATGTAGACAGCCAAACGGAAGTACACACAACTGATCAGGCTAGTCACTTTGACCTTTGTACCGTTCTTATGGCGTAGGAAGTAAGAATCAATATCGTACTGCAACAGGCAAGCTTGGCCTGTAACCGTGTATCATCATCAGCATTTAACAGTCCATTGCTGGACTAGGCCTCACCTTTGAAAGTAGGAGTTGGTTTTGTATCAAGTTTTCCTTCTCTTACAGTGCTGTTCTATGCATAATATGCTCTCTCTGTCGGCTGTTACGACACCCATGGGATGATATGGGGTGGTGACAATCCGTATTCTTAATCCGTCTCCACACGGACGTGTAGCCGTGTATACTATAAGAAATTCGTAGGTACCATTTATTGGATTTTCTAAAGACTGGTAAAAAGGTACGCTGTATCTGCACAGTCATCCATCGCCTTAGCACGTATGTCGCCCATATTTACAAAGACACCGCTTCCCGAGCATACATTTACAACAATTCGTGGATGATTAATGTTTACGAAATTGATATTTCATTGCTGGTAAACATGCTGTATCGTGGCAGTGGCGCCACTGCGGTCTTTAACGGCGTAATTTATGATAGGCGACACTCGTATTAATAGGACAATACGGTTGAAGTACTTCGCCGTTAAGGATTTTGATTGCGTTCGATTGTAAATTGGTTTGTGGCTCACATGATGCGGTAAGTGGCAAACCAGATTTCATTTTCATTTCTGACGAAAGTCTAACGTCGTGCTGATTTATGGTAGGCTGTTGTAATAGGTATAATTAAAAGATATGACAATATGACTGGAACATTTTTTTAATTCTTTCTTTAAAAAAACGTAGATGATTCACTTGCATTTGCTTGGCGCGTAGAAACTACTTAACAGATTTTGCTTTAACTTTGTAATAATAAAGCTTAATAATAAAGCTCTAATTGGAATGGAGCATAGGCTATTTTTTTAGCTTAGGTGGACCCACACGGATCACACGCATCAGAACAAAATCTAATAATGCCAAATACAAAAAATAACCCTTCTCATAATGGGAAGAGGCCCGTGCCCAGCAGTGGGCTGTCCCTTATAACAGTATTAGGGCTGATGATGATGAAATTAAAAAATCTATTACAGCGGCTACTATAATATAATAATAGAATAGTTTTCTCCTCCCTTTCGATCTTCTAAAAGATGGCACAGCTGGGTACCAAGCTAAAATCCCAATGCACTCACTTTATGACTTGGCTATTCTGTAAAATCTGTAAATGTATATAAGTAAACCAATACCTCATAAAACATTACTACCTAAAACATACTATGAATTTTTACCTATTACAGAACCTTGGTCTAATGCGTCTTCTACAATCACTTAAGGACAACATTTTTAACACAGTCATCGCTAAACTTAATGTCCAAGGCAAAAAAATGCAATCCTTTGCTCTACGCATAAAAACAAACCACAAAAAAATCAAGCCTGCAAAAAATTTTTATACTATAAATTAGATTGAGCTCCCGACAATTTCTCGACCCAATTCTCCTTCAAGCGTCGTATTTGAAGTGGTCAGATTATATGCTTTACGACCGAGTTTAGATGGTCTATCGTGAGTGACGCTAATTGCAGCACTCACTTAACACCCAAGGATTTGTTCCCAGCACCGTTTACTAGGGGAATTAATTGCTGCTGAATGCTGCGCTAGAAGTGGTGGAAAATTTAAGAAAATTATGCTGACTTGAAGAAAGGCTGAACAGATTTCTCAAATCTATGACGAAAAACAAAATCCAAAGACACAACGACAGAGAAACATGCTTCCGTATAAAATATTTGATTGCATTACTTTCAACTGGACTTTAGTTAATAACATACATTATTTAATAGTCCTGATCCCGTAACTTAGCTAATAATTCGATGGAGCCATTTTAAGTAAAATTGAATAGAAGGTATACTCGTAAATACGTTTAAAGACCCGCGTGATTAAGAACCGTTATAAAGATATAAGCTCGTATGACATATAGAAATCGCCAAAATTCGAATTCAATTAATTGTTCATATACTTTTTAGTTTTATTATATCAATAGGAAGAGCTATGTTTCTGTTTTCGAGTGAATGATATCAATATTACCCATGAATTCATTGTCAATGCACACAATGTCAGCACAAAGAGCATCCCGGTACTGATAAACAAATAAGTAATTAACTATCATTGCCTAGCTGTGTTTATGCTATTTAATTTGTATAAAAGTACGAAGGACTGACGACTCAAAGCACGTAATTATCCTAAGTAGAAGAAATGTAGTCATATCAACACCCATCCTCATAGCCTAATTCTATTAGATGCCACATTAAAACAATAGTCCTACACGTGCTGCGGCTAGTCCATAGCTGTACTTAATAGTGCAGTTATGGAGACTCTGCTGCATGTGTCCCATCACATTTTAGATTTGAAACTATCTACGGGCCTCTGCACGTTGGATCTATGTCTCCGTGTAAGCCTCCCAAACGGTTTTATTCTTCTGCTACGTCATTGTTATAAGAGTAGTCCTCCCGACCGATTTCGGCCACGGTGGCTTGTCTGTACAGGATGATTTGTAATTGCTAATTTTCGCTTTGGGAGATGCACCATTTTGGAATAAAACGGATTTTAAGATTTTTTGAGCAAATTCCAAATTTTTGTTACAATATCTTTAAAAAATATATTTTGTCTATTACTGGTAGCAAATTGGATCTTATTTAATGGAGAATTAAACGGCCCATCTTTTAAAATAAAATAAAGCTACTAACTCAACGTGGAATATAAAAATAGAGCGAAAAACACACAAAATATGTTGGAATAAAATAAAATGTCGCCACAAAAAAGCAAAATTATTTGAAAAAAATAATAATCGAAAATAATACTTATGTGGCATGTAATGTACAGTGTTGGAATAAGTGCCTGGTATTACCTGCTATTCAAAAACGTATTATAACGTTTAAAAGCGTTTTCAAGATAAACATGACATCCATTATGGATCCCCAAATGTGGGGGTTAAAAAAGCTCCATTTTGGCCCTAGAATCACCGAATCCCGAACGGAATACGAGCAATTACAAATTACCCTGCATATGAGAGTAGCCAACTGCGGGGGACATATTATAGTACACAAGTTTGTGCGCATACACAAGTGCCTTCTCTATTCCCTCACTTTATCTCACTCTCATGGTCCGATGGGACGTACAAGCGACAGGACCGGAGAGAGATTGGGATCAGAACCAGTGGCTTAACGTGCTTTCCGAGGCACGGGGGTTTGACACCGCTAACTCCCTAACTCCGAACTTTCTATTAGATAATTCCTAACAGAAAAACCCAATATCACAATTTTTGTTCGACCCGGGAATAGAACCCGAGACCTCTAGATCCGCAGTCGCTAACACTACCGCAGGACCATAGAAGCAGTGAAGTATTATCTTTTAGGATCGCCTTCGCACATGGATAAAGGGATTTTTTAAAAATTACATCGACGTACCAAACAAATATTTAAAAAATAAATATAAGTATGTCGGTATCCCCAATTTAAAACAAAAATACTTCCCGTGGTAATTTTACTTATCATTACGTCCATATAAACTTCTTGAAGTTTTATACTCGCCGCAAAACATGGCAGTATAAGTTTACTCTTTTTCTATGACAAAATTCTCCAAATCTGTTCAACCGTCATAATGAATAATAAAACATACAGTACCTACAGAACTGCGGTCATCCAAATGCCCTAAAGGCGATCAATTTATCTTTTAAGATTCATGAAACCATAAAAGTAGACTGAAAACCCGAATATCAATGTTATTTTATATTTCATTATTACCATATAAAAATGGAATAAAAATATTCATACACCTTGAGAAAACATATATATTCATTTAACGATCGAATAATAACTGTAAAATAATTCATTGCAATGACGTTAATAAAATACTGATAAATTTACACAGTTTTTACTGAAGGAGAAAAAAGGAAGAAAAAGCTGATTGAATTCCAAATTGCAGTCTAGAGTCCTCCTTACACGCCACGACAACGACTTATATTTAATTTATAAGTTATTTAGTTTGCTAATGGCTGAGACGTGATTTGTATGGTTTAACTAACCGTTTACAAATTACAATGAAAAAAATAATTATGATTTTCTTAGGGTATTGATTTAGTTGAGTACTCTTGTGCAGTTTATGTGTGACTGTTGGGCTTCTTAAGTCCACGACGCTGGCCAAGTGTGGATTGGCAGTCTTCACATGCCTTCGAGAACATTATGGAGAACTCTCAAACTTGAAGGTTTCTTCAGGATGTTTTTCTTCACCGTTTTAAAAAGCGGTAATTAACAATTCATAGGCACATAACTTCAAAAACTCATTCTTGCGCGCTATGGTTTCGCACCCGAAAACCTCTGCGTAGATCTCTCCACTATGTTATTAGGAACTTATTTCTTGACGTCAATTTTATTTTTCAAGTGAACTCAATACTTAAAGTTATGGCAGTACCACTGTTCAGAGATTGCCCTGACAGTAGTTTGACGGCAGTGGAAGCTAAATAACATACATCAGAGCAAGGCAAATAATGTCTGACATATGGCCGAGTTTCTCGGCGCTAAGAATCAAAATACAATATACAGTTACCTGGTATCTTCACTGGTGTCGATCTTCCATGGAGTCCTGGAGGCAAGCTAGATAAACACACACTAAATTGGTCAATAAATTAGTGAGATATCGTTACTTTACCAGACTTCAACGCGACGTCTTCAACACGAGGAACAGGATTCACAATTTACAGTTTTACGATGTCAATGATCAATACAATAACAAAATTTTATCAATAGTTCATTGGGCGTTGCCGGGCAAATCAAAAACGGCAGTTTTACAAGGGTTTTACAAATTTACTTGAATTATACAATCTTACACTGGTGGCAAAAGGTGTGCTCTCAATCAAAGTTTTCCAGAAGAGGGAGAGACACATTTGTCAGTTCATAATGTGACCAGAGTCAAAAAAATTACAATAGACAACAAATGATACCAAACTAATATTCTCGATTTATACTAAATATTATAGGCAATATATCTATTTCAAACAACTACCATAATATAATAATTCATTGTAACGTAACCAATCTTAAACACAAAACACAATCTAAATAGCAGTATTTAAAATCATGATGTGTCAAGCGAGAAGGCTTCGGCTTGGTAATTAGTCTTTTTTTATTAACTTTATATACACATTGCGTATAAAGGTGGACTTAATGTCTTAGGCATTTTCTGCCATTCTACCTTATAGTGATGTCTTTTGACAGTCACCGTGTACACGTATACCGATAATAATACTGTACCACATACACACAACATTATAGTAACAACAATCTAGTCCCAAACTAAGCAGAGTTTGTAATATAGCTTAATGGATAGGTAAACATACAAATATACTTTTTTATAAATACATGTATATAATTACAAGACAAACATTCATGTGTGCGTGACAGAAATGTTTGGCTTGAGCGGGAAGCGAACCTGCAACCTTCGGCGTGGAAGTCGCTTACACTCCCGCTACGCCACTCGGTCGTCATGATGTGAGGTCGTCGTCATTATACCTATAGATAGATATTATGTAGATGGGAATTCTATTGACCATACACAGCCACGTAAAAATACGAGTATCGCATAGTATAAACGGCTTCCAAAGCAAGTAACAAGCAAAGTACGTTAGCACCACAGAATTTGCATTTCAGCAAGACGGTGAAGCGCCGATGGATCGACGCCTTGAAACTATTCCACTTCTTATTATTAACATCTAATGGTAATTTGGTAATGGCCACTGTCCGTCGGTTCTACATTGCATTATCATTAACCTCTTTAATAAAAAATTTACTACGGAAGCTCCAACCTAAAATGTGTTTGATTATGGGGACAAGGGATGGATGATAAAATGAAGACCTCTTTTTTGGTAAACTGCCGATGAACTACACACATCAACAAAGTCTAGGGATATCTTAATCCTAAATTATTTACGAGTTTATAGTTTAGAACCTTGTTAGTTTCCACAAAAAGTTTATATACAGATTAAAACCTCTTTTATTCTATTTTCAAAATTTGAACATGGAAAGAAAAAAAACAAAATAATAAACAAAATATGGCGGCAAATTTGCTAGTAATTCGTTACATTAAAGAAAGTTAAAACTGTTTTATTATAATTATTAATGAAAAGGGTTTTTAATTGTTTTTCTTTTTAAATTTAACGTGACGTACGAACTTTAAAAGTCATGTCACGTCGTCATTTGAGTCGAGATGAAATGTTACGAGCCGTGGGCATGTTAGAAAATGGTGCAATTCAACGCGTCGTTGCTGAGGCCCTACATACCAGTCAAAATGTGATATCAAGGTTGTGGTCACGTTATCGCAGTACTGGAGATGTGGCCGAACAGCACACAGGTAGATATCGTGTTACTACGCAGAGACAGGATCGATTTCTCCAAATGACCGCCAGAAGACAACCCAATATCACAGCGCTGCAACTAGTGCAAAGGCTCCAGGAGGACCACCAGCTGCTGGTAAGCGACCAAACCGTGCGAAGAAGGTTACATGAAGTTGATCTTCATGCTCGAAGACCATTGCGTGTTCCAGCATTGCGACGTGGCAATCGCGGTCGGCGGCTTTCGTGGGCTCGGGAGCATTTACCATGGAGTGACGAACAATGGTCTTTGGTGCTGTTCACCGATGAGTCCCGGTTTGGGTTTCACCCGGATTCACGAAGAACACGCGTTTGGAGAGCTCCAGGGAGAGTTAGCCGTCTACGGCACCCTCAGGAGGTCCACCCATACCAAGGAGGGACAATCATGGTGTGGGCAGGAATTCGTCATGGCGGACGAACCCAACTCGTTTGGATCCAAGGCAGCATGACTGCACAAAAATACCACGAGGAGGTAGTAGAGCCCGTTATTGTCCCACACAGAACTCAAATAGGCCATGAATTTCTACTCATGCACGATAATGCTCCTTGCCATACGGCGCGGCTGGTATCGACCGCTCTCCGAGAACACGATATTCAAGTTTTGGATTGGCCTGCACAGTCGCCCGACTTAAATCCTATCGAGCATGCCTGGGACATGTTACAACGAAAAGCTTTGAGAGATTTTCCACCAAATTTGACGACTAAACAACAACTTTACGAACACTTGCAAAGGACATGGGACCTCATACCGCAGCAAGACATTGACAATTTAATTTTAAGTATTAACAATCGATGTCGATGTGTAATCAATGTAAGAGGTGGCAACACTGATTATTAATGATTAGATTTTACAAGATTTTTTCCATTTTTATTAAAATTAATAGTTTTTTAAGAAGAAATGTTTGTTGTTATCATACTAATTTTCCATGATGATTAAAAAAAATATTTTTTTTATTTAAAACAAAAAAAAACACGAAATGTTTTTTATTTTTATTAAAGACCTTAAAATAATCTATGATTCTTCTATTTACTGTATCAGAAAATTCTTCATAGATTTTTAGATATTTGATGAAATATAAAATATCCCTAGACTTTGTTGATGTGTGTATATGTGAATAAAAAGGTCAAAGAAATTAAATATTGTTCCTATATGAGCAACTACTTGGTTATATATAAACTTATACTTAAAGTTAATATTCCATATAAAGATACATAATTATAAAACTGTGTCCATTTTGTTAATTGGATTGGTTATGGGTACAGCATACAAATTAGCACTACAATTATTATAAAGAACTTTTAAAACTACAATAAAATTAACATAATACAATACATATAAAAACACAATATTTAAATAGACTCATGAAAGTCCTCCACATTGTCGTCTATTGGGGACGTTCCCATAAGACTGGTAGCATTGCTACGCTGTAAAGCAATGCTAATAATAAAACAAGATGAGAACATTTTTGTAAAACAGCTCTCATGAGAAGAAGCAGGCAAGAATGTTGTAGGATTTATTTAATATAATCTTATATAATATAATCATATATTAAATAATCATCATCAGCCTGCCATAATCCATTGCTGGATACAGACCTCTCCAATAGCACGCCACTGAGCCCTATTTTCGACTTGTCGTGTCCAGCCACTGCCAGCCACTTTGCTAAGGTACACCGGACGCCACGCCGTCTTACACTATGATGCGATTTTACGTTAGGATTATTACTATCAAATAAATATCAAAATATATCGTTAGGCTATTATATGTCAGTCTAAGCAGATTGTTATGCGCTGCTTTACTACATAGCCGATGCTTTACTTTGTCCAAAAGCCATATAAGTGAACATGAGACAATCTGCACCTACACGGGTATGTTAAACCAGTTAATGTGAGACATAAGATAATACGTATCTTATCATGAAACAACGCTTGTAGAATTTAAATCCCATACTAGAATTTATTGCAGCAATAAATTTGCTTTTGTGATCCGTGAAACAAGTACCCAACTTTGCATGAGAGCAGGAAGTAGAAGTAGAAAATGTGTACAATATTTTTTTATTAGGTGAATAAATTTATTACATTACATGCCTGAATCTATTTGAAGGGGTAAGTAGACGTGTACTTTCGTACGTTGCTTTAGTATTCCGTTATCTTAACGAACCGCCATCTGTCGCTGACCAAAATCTTTGCTGCTTCTGTGACAATAGAAATGAAACACATTATTATTTATCGTACAATATGAAACAAATAGCTATTCCATATGTAAAATTCTAATTACATTACAGTGGTTTTTGTCAGCATAATTTAAAGTGACCTTACATAAGAGTGAAGCTAGTGGTATTGTCTAAAACCAAATATGAAATTTACTGCTTAAAAATCATAAACAAGACTTCTCCCACGTACATCTTAAACGATAAAAAATAGTCACATGTCATGACTGCTTCTGTGGGTCTCCGCCCTCAATGTGCTCGATTCTCCGTTCGGGCAAATGTGTTATTGAGATTTTTCGAATTTTCTGTATCAGCATGAAATCTGGCAATTAAACAGAAATAGACTCATCCCCGATAACGTGGCACCTAAAAATAATAATATGGCGAAAGTAAACAGACGGACTTAATGCCATAGGCATTATCTCCCAATCTACCCAAGAGTGGTTCAGAGACAGTGCACAACTCAGATTTAAAAAAACGTTGATCGGACCTTAAGTACTACGTAGATCTACGTATTTTTTACAAAATCTAAGGCAAAGATTATAAAATTTATAAAAGGAGTGTTTCAAACATTGCTCCGATTAGGTTATTCAAAAATTAAATACTATTTAGAGTACAGTACTCACGCAATTTCTTATAGTTTGCATGATAAAGCAAGTACTAAAGACCTAAATGGACGGTGATTTGGGGCCGAAAAAATAAATTATTTTTGATTTTGATTTTTGTGTAAGTACGTAAAGTTTTAATAAATAAATAAAATATATAAAGTCGACCAAACAAGATAGAAATAACGAAACCAACAACAATGTAATCTACTTCCACAAAATACTCTACTTACAAACCAACTTAAAAAACTACTGGCGTCCCAAAACAAAATTCACACTAGAGTTCACAATACGAGGGTAGTTCCATAAACTAGGCGAAGTTAAACAGCGTAAAGAGCCATAATAAAGGGCAGTAGGATAAGCCGGTTATAAATAATAGTATTTTGTTGTAATATTAGTTGTGCACCTTATCTCGTCCGGTAGATAAGCGGAGTGCCGCGTCCGGCAGTTTTGCGTGATATTCCACTTGCCTGTGTTATTTTATGCAGATATTCAATCAATTTGTACTGTAAGGTCCCCATTTTTATTAAAATTAATATCGATTGGAATTTAATAATTTGTAGTCGACTGACTCGTCCGAGTCACATCACTATCGAAATAATTCAAAATGGCGGTTGGCGAGAGCGGGCATTCTATTCCTGGCGACGGTACCGGGGGTATTTTGTATTCGTCCTAGTTTTGAACTTTTGTTAAATATATATTGGAATAGAAAACTAGTTACCAGCGTACAATGTACGTTGTACGTGCAGCCTAATATTTTAAATATTGGTTGAACGCTAACAAATTGAAAATTACCCTCTTCATAGTGTAATAATTGTCTAACGGATTATTACTGTCTCGTTGGTCTCGCGGCATAAATTTTCTCGTGGGTTATGTATATCCCGGGTTCGATGCCCGGATCGGGCAATGTATTGTTGGGATTTCTTTGGTCTGATCAAAAGTGAGTATAGCAATATCTAGCTCTGCCTAGCTCTTCGAGGATATAGAAGGGAGACTGTGTATGTATGTAACGGATAATTACGAAAAGAATACTACTTGATTATGGTTAGCTTAAGCCGTGAACGTAGGGTCAAGGTCACTTTAAAGTGCAACCATGGTCTTGAGGAGGAAGCTCCAAGACCGTCTATTTTATTATTAAATAAAGTGTATCATAATTATTGGTCATGTTAAGGTCAGGGGGCTTATTCACTATGACCATAATGAAATCTTAACGTGTTTTAACGTGCTAGTTACCCACGTCGGCACGTTATTGGCTTAAACGGTATTCTCTATGCCAACTTCAAGTTTGACAAGCACGGTAGCGCACGTTTCGGAAACGGTTTTAGTTGTCAAAATTCCGTGAGCTAAGAGGTCACGTAACATGCACGTAACGCGTTTATTGTAAAACGATAGAGGATAAATAAGTACTAAGTTTATTTGTTTTATATTATTTTCAGTGTCCATTAGTGGTTAAATGCTAAGTTTGTTTGCTTTTTTATTTACCAGTGTCCGTGTCAAAGTTATTTAATTAAATATAATGTTTTATGAAAATTGACGCCTGTCGCTGACGCCAGCGTCTCACTCGTCTTCGGATAAATAATAAATCCATTATGATTTATTAGATTCTGTTAGAATTGGGCTATTTGCTGCACTAACCGCACTTATATTATTTATATTGTAGCGCGACTACAACTGTCATGTCTGTCATCAATGTCATCATTATGTTTTCGTTCAAAAATTGACTTAAGTACAAAAGATGAACTAAACTTTGAAGATATTTTTTTATTTTGAGTATGAACTTGAACAAAAATAATATAATTTAAGTTTTATTAGCCTTTTCTATTTGTACTGTAGCTTTTAGTGAACATTACAAGTTAGTAAAATAATATTTATAAAATCGAAATTGAGCCGGCAAACCGGCATTAAGATTTATGAACGAATGTTGTGAAATTGATAACTAGGCATAGACAAGCTGTCGTATGGCATACTGAATACAATATTTGGTTGTCATGGTACGTTACGTTACTGAAACACGTTAACGTCTAGTGCACGTCACGACGACACACGTCTTGAACATGGTATTTCAGTGGTCATAGTGAATAAGCCCCCAAAAAGGGTTCTAAGAAATATGCTCCGGGGTTTTATAAAGGGGTATGAATTTTTCATTGTTGTTGCGCTAACGCGCACCGTTTCCGAGATAGACGATTTTTTTAAATAAATTTACCGTATATTTAAAAATACAAATTCAAACCGAACTTTTCGTCTCTGAGTTAAAGGAAATGGACCAAGCCGACACCTGGAGACGCCAGAACCCGGTGGATCAGGACGCGATGGCGAAGGTGCTGGGCTGGTCAAGGTCATGTTAAGGTCAGAAAAGGATTCTAAGAAATATGCTGCGGGGTTTCATAAAGGGGTACGAATTTTTAATTATTTTTGCGCTAACGCACACCGTTTTCGAGATAGACGATTTAAAAAAAAAATATTTACTGTCTATTTAAAAATACAAATTCAAACCGAACCTTTCGTCTCTGAGTTAAAGAAAATGGAGCGAGGTGGGAATGGACCAAGCCGACGCCTGGAGACGCTGGAGCCCGGTGGATCGGGACGCGATGGCGAAGGAGCTGGGCGGGAGTCGACTGCGCAGCGAGGTGGACTGTGGAGGTCGCACTCGCTATCGGAGTCGTGGCTCTGCTCATCGCGGCGTCTGCAGCTGGAGCATCCGGGACGGGGATTCTGAGTCGGAGAGAGAACGAGATGGAGTCGGGCGCTTGTAAGAGGAAATCAACTTGCAACGGAGTCGTCGGCGACCGAGTTCCCGACGGCATAACTCTCGTCGCAACGACCGTAATACGTCGCATATTTGTTATTTATTTAATTATTTGTCATTCACACGTTTATACAGGAATAGTGCAGTGTCCCACAAAACTGTGTCATCGGTTTGACTGTGGGATCCAGTCTCCGTACAGTAAATTAGAACGTTTACATAGATAAAATTACAATAACTACTTATAGCTAACTTCACTCTTAAATTCTAGCACTTATCTAAGTAATATTGCTTAACCCCTTGTATGCCGGAACGCAGATCTACGCGAGACACAATAGCTTTTTAATTGTGTCTGGTATTCCGGCATACAAGAGGTTAAGTCTCTTTTTAAATATAGTTTCATTATTTTCGTTCCTTATGTCCTCTGGGACATTATTTGGCGGATATGGCAAACGTTTTTAAAGTTCTACCACCGTAATAATTAAACACTCTTGGTACAATATATTTGCCAGAGGCCATCGATCGGGTGCTATGATTATTTGTAAAATGTTCCAAGTTATGCTCAAGACTGCCATGGTTGTTTACAGCCAATAAGTATTTATGTTTTAGGGAAATTGGTAGTATTTTACAAATTTTAAATAATTTTGTGTAGACATTTTTATGCTGATTTCTAGTTTTATTATTGACAAGAAGTTTAAGAAACTTTGTTTGGATTGATTCTAATTTATTTATATATGTTTTGAATGTAAGACCATGGTAATCTAAAGCATCGGTTATGCTTTAGATTACCATGGTCTTACATTAATAGACTCCTAGAGTGACTTATATAAGGATTTCAATGTTCCGTTAGGTACTTTAATAAAGCTTAAATTATAGAATTTTCCAAGTAATACTCTGTTTGTAACAAAGGTATTCTAAATGATGGCACCATGAAAAATGTTCATCTATTTTCATGTCTAAGTATTTAAAACAGTTTACTTTTTCAATAGGTTTACATTGACGGTTTGATAAATTATGAAAGCTTGAATGGTTGTGTGTATACAATACTGGTTCTACTGATGGTCGCAAATATATATAGTGTTATTAGCAGTTTGGTTTTCTCTGACTTGATGACGATGCCGTTATCGTCGCATAGACCGACATCATTGAGACAGGATGATATGCGGTCTTTTCAAAAGGACGGCCGAGGTGAGCAGCGATGCCGTCTTGAACGGGACGACAAAGAGCTGCCTCATGAACCCTCCAGAAGTCTTTGTCTCCAAGTACTCATGGATCTCAGAGTTGCGAGTGGGCTGGGCGGCGCCACTTGTAGTCCTGAGAATGTTATTTTGGGCTCTGAAGGCATTGGTGTTTGATTTGCAGGCTGAGGACCGCAGTTGGAATTTATAAGTCCATATGGGTTTTATAACTGAGCTGTAGACTCTGGGTTTGCTACTCAGGGACGGAGCGGATTGTTTACCGAGTAACCACAATAGGTTTTTAAAAACGAAAGTTGACTTCGTTCCGTTTATGTTTTACATGCTCCTTCCGGGTCATACGTGGATCCAAGTGGAGGCCCGGGTGCTTCACACATGTAGATTGAGGTAGCGGTACTTGACCGGGATTTACTGTTGGGCATAGTTTCTTTCGTGGCGTGAAAGTGATGTGGTACGATTTGAGGGCACTCGCTCTAATTCGCCATTTATGCAACCAGCTATAGGTTTGGTCTGGTTGGATTTGTAAGGGTCTCCTGGCTTCATCTGGGCCACTACTAGATGTCAGAAATGCAGCGTCATCCGCAGGCGTCGCAATAATTACGTTTGGGGGCTTGCGGTAGGTATGTTATACAGCACTGGGCCAAGGACCGAGCCTTGAGGCGCTCCTGCGTCGCAAGTGTGCGGAGGGGATCTGGAGCCGCGTTGCTTGACTTGGAGGGTTCTATCTTTTAAATATGATGTCAAAAGAAGGTAAAACGTATGGGGCAGGGTCCTTATTTTGCAAAATAGGCCTTTGTTCCAAACCCGATCGAAAGCCTGTTGGACATCGAGAAATGCTGCTGAGCAGTACTCCTTATTTTCGAGACTTTGTCTTATCTTTTGGTAGACTCTATACATTTGCAACCTGTGCGAGACCAGCCTTTAGTTCAGTGATCACCCGGTTGAGTCGTGTTTTGTCTTCTCTATTGCGTGAATGTTGCCACACTCTGCGAAGTCTGCGCTTTTCACATATCTTGCTGCGGATATCAACTGGAATTAGTTTTCTACGATTGGGTGTTTCTAGAGTGGGAGTGTTTTTCCAAGTCGCTACTTGTATCAGGTTGGTGATGTCTGGGCACGCGTGGTCAATGTTTTCGGGATTTTTCAGTGGAAGTTTAAGAATTATATTGGATTCCAGAAATTCACGAAAATTACCCCAGTCCGTTTTTGCATTGTACAGGTTCTCATTATAGGGTACACAGTAAATGATTGTTGTGCTTATCTTCAGCATCACTAGACTATGGTTCGAGGAGACGTCGAGGCTTGATACTATGTGAACGTAAAGAGGTTGAATATTTTTGGTGATATAAAAGTCCAACAAATCTGGTATCTTGTTGCTGTCTGTAGGCCAGTATGTCGGTTCACCAGTAGATAATGGTATAAGTCGATTGGAATCGACGCTCCTTTTATTACTTCTGGACCTCTTGTAACGGTTACTTGTGATCCCCAGTAGGTGTGCTTAGCATTTCAGACCCCACCAGCTATGAAGCGATTCCCCAGAGACTGGAAATATTCTGTGAATATGACTTCTTTTATGCAATGTCACGGTGGGCAATATATGGCCGAGAGGTTCATATGACCATAGCCGTCTTCTATGCGGTTCACTGTGGTAGCTTGTAGGTGGTTAGTCGCGTACGGCTGCAGTAGGCAGTGTTTTATGCTATTTTTAATAACAATCGCAGAACCAGCATGAGCTCCACCATCCGAGTGGCAGGTAAAGTACACGCTATATACGGTGATGCAGATTCGGCTTCGATTGGTTGTATGTGCTTCGGATATAAGGCATGCATCAAGTTTGTTGGAGTGGAGGAATGCTTCAAGTTCATGAGAGTTAGGTGCAAGGCCATTAATGTTCCACGTTGCAAGGTTTAGAGAAGTAATTTGTTGTTTTGTAATGAGAGTTGTGATAAAGTCCAACATGGAGCTCATTTGTTGAATTAGGAGATCGATCGTCTCACTTTGTTTATGATTATGCTTTCAAGAGTCAGATTTCGTTGATTGCCAGTAATATCAGTGGTGTTATCAGAAGCTGGTGTAGATTTTGACTGCGTTACGGTCTCGGCGGCTACCGCACTTGCATAGGATCTCTGTTGTAGTTCACAATCTTTGGTGGTTGTTGGCTATGGTGGAGGTTTTTAATGACTAAGCGGTAGTTTTTATTGTCCTTTGGGGTGAATGTATAGCCGATAGCCCATTTGACCGGATAACAGTTATTTTTTGGGGGCACGTGTAGGGTGGGTCTAGGAAAAGATGGTAGGTAGTTCCTACTGACGCGAGTAACTTCACCCCCCCCCACCCCAAATTATTGATTTAAAATAAAATTAATGAACCTAGGTATTAATGGTACAGTCCAGAACTGTATTGTTACAGGCTTATTTGTGTGGAAGTGATAAAACAGCCTATCATTCTAATTTATATCAATTCCTTGTTATTATATTATGTCGCCATTATAATATTTTGTTAACCTATGCTAAAATTGAATGGTTAGTAATAGTGATGTTTTACACATATTGCGCTAATTGTTGTATGAGCTGATATATTGCACTGTTGGTTGTAAAAACGTATTAATTAAATTTTATATATCTTTTATAGTCATGATTTTATTTATTAAATGTCTATTTTGTAATGTGAAAATACTGTGAAAATAAGCGATTTATAAAATGTATTGGTCAGAATTGGATGGGTTGACCAGGATTGTAAGCTTTTATAAGCGATTTATAAAATGTATTGGTCAGAATTGAATGGGTTGACCAGGATTGTAAGCTTTTATAAGCGATTTATAAAAAGTATTGTTCAGAGTTGGATAGAGTGACCAGGATTGTAAGCTTTTATAAGCAATTTATAAAATGTATTGGTCAGAATTGGATGGGTTGACCAGGATTGTAAGCTTTATAAGCGGTGTAGCAGTTGCTGCTAGAATTGGATGGGTTAGCAGCAACTGCATGTCGGTGAATGTCAATCTTGCTAGAATTGGCTGGGTTAGCAAGCATTGCATTTTTTATAAAATTTATTGGTCACAATTGGATGGGTTGACCAGGATTGTAAGCTTTTATAAGCGATTTATAAAATGTATTGGTCAAAATTGGATGGGTTGACCAGGATTGTAAGCTTTTATAAGCGGTTTATAAAATGTATTGGTCAGAATTGGATGGGTTGACCAGGATTGTAAGCTTTAATAAGCGGTGTAGCCGTTCCTGCTAGAATTGGATGGGTTAGCAGGAACTGCATGTCGGTGAATGTCAATCTTGCTAGAACTGGATGGGTTAGCAAGCATTGTATTTAATTTTGCGAGAAGTGGATGGGTTCGCAGAATTAAATTTGTGTATGTTATCGTTGTCGTAAGAATTGGTTGGGTTTGCGGCAATGATAACGTGTAACCAAGCCAACCCAAGCCCGAATTGGATGGGTTTACAGGATTCTTTAATGTGATTGTAAGTGCCCCCTCTCGCCGAGTGTAAGGTTTATGTTAAGTTTGCTTGATTGCGTGTATGGGGACATACACGAGGTCAGGATGGACGAGTGTAAGGTCCCCATTTTTATTAAAATTAATATCGATTGGAATTTAATAATTTGTAGTCTATTGACTCGTCCGAGTCACATCACTATTGAAATAATTCAAAATGGCGGTTGGCGAGAGCGGGCATTCTATTCCTGGCGACGGTACCGAACGGACGGTGGCTCTTAGGAAACATTATAATATCTGTACAGTGTAAAGGACATCTAAAATATAAATGTATAAACTATATTCTAATATAACTGGAGTTTTACTACAGTACTTGTTGCTTTTATGATTGGAAGGATGTTGTTTTACTTTAAAAGTGACAGAGGTTTAAGTGTATCATAGGGATATAGATTTGTACTTTATGTACGTAATTTTATTTGCGAAGCCAGCTCGAAGCAGCTTTATGACAGGTTTTCTTTATGACACTTCTTTTTAATCGCTCATGGTTTGGTTATGTCGTTTGTCTTTTATTGCCATAGTGCCATTAGTATGACATATGTAGTTGACATAGATTAGTTGAAATATCGCTAGACCTTTGAGCTGCGGAGGTCAGACGGCAGTCGCTCTGTAGAAAAACTCATAGTCTGTCATAGCTGGTTAGGCTGCTAAACAGATCCTGGGCTCCAAGCCGTTAGTCTTGGATGCAATAGGAACCGTATATCCTTATATCCAAACGCTAAGAATATGGATGGATATTAATATGACATAGATCTTTGAAGAGCCAAGCTGAAGTGGCAAAAGGTAGGGCACATAGCTCGAAGAACCTGTTGCCGTTGATGTCAGAAGATTCTACATAGAGTAGCTGCTTTGCACCAAACGACGCAACAAGTTACCGTTTAAGCAATCATCTGTCAATGGGATCCTGGGCAGTTCAAGATCGCTCTGTTTGATGAGCCTTGGATAAGGCTCATGCCCTTTAAGCTGCAAAGTTAAAATAGTTTCGAATTCTTCAATAAAAATGGACGGCCATCGCAGGTTATGGTTAATTGTTATTTTCATGGATCATCTGAAAATATTTTGCACTATGATTTGAACGCCTTTCTGCAGAACTTGTCACAGAAGCAGCAAAGAAACTACGTTAAAATGTCCCACCAGCCATGGGCACGAAAAGCTCGTCAACCCTTGACTAAGGCTGGTCATCGTCCTCCTAGCGTTATCCCATGTCCACTTAATAGTCTAACCGGGTTTGGCTGAATACTAGCTGTGACTAAGACTGGTGTAAAATATTGATTGTTGGTAGATTCAAACCCGGTGTTCTTTGTTGTAAAGTCGTAATATAAATAAAGTCACCGACGACACATGGTTTAACCCTAGTACGGGCGTTGTCTCAAAAACCAAAGGACTCTTTTAGTGTGGAAGTCAGATGTTGAATATATTATTATTACTACCGAACCGATCCAAACTCTCCACAGTCGTTTCCATACAAATGTCATGAGCGTTTTACTAGTTTAATTATCGTCTAACAATACACCAGACATTTATTTTTCAATCCTATCGGTTCTGTCCAGGAAATGATAAGTAGGTAACGCAACATGACAATTTAAATAAAACAGTATTGCTGGCGCTTCTGCATAGTGAACTTGTTAAAATATAAGAGCAGCCTGTGATTATTAAATATAAACTTTGTGTGTATACATTTATGGTTTGTTTTGTAGTGAAAATGAGGACTTTTATTGTAGTAATGGTTTATTTATTTTTAAATGTAAATGCAAGTGATACTAATAGTACTTATATATATATACAACGAAAAGTAAGTACATCATTTAAGCCCTACTTTTTTTCTCCGACGCAAATAGTTGGTTTGACTTGTCTGTGTGTTAATCTGTAGTCTCATAGCTCCTAACGAAATGCGTTGGTCTTGACGCGACTCGAGAGAGACTTGTAGCGCAGCTGCAATTTGGCAAGATCTATGTCATCTTCTTAAATACATAATATTACATTAATTTATAGTTAAGTCAAACATTTGTGTGCATGAACATGGATGTATGTCTTGGTCTGGGTGTTTCTATGTATAATATGTATGTATTTAAAAAAAGTATATATGTATATTTATCCATTATCTAGTAAGTATCCATAGTACAAGCTCTGCTTAGTTTAGGATTAGATGGTGATGTGTGTATGTGGTAGAATATTATTGTTATAAACATAGACTGACAAGTCGGATTTCTGATAGTTTTTGATAAGATGAGGGCGTAGGCAGCAGTGACTTGGTTTTGTTAACTTCGGCTTAACGTGCTCTTCGAGGCATGGTGTAAGGAATAAAAGTTAATACAAACATTACTTGGAATTGTCTGTGGCTCGCGCTGTGAGTTTGAACTCGAGATCTTTTGAGCAATATGTTAGTCTCTCCACTAGGCTATCGCTGCCTTTGGACTTTGCCCCTCACTATAAAAATGCCCATTTACCCAAAACACCAATAACCTGGCTCCGTGACTAGACTGCATCCGTGGTTCCGTGGGTAGGATTCGGGTCAGGCAAAAGTATTATTGAGTTTTTCCGAGTTCTCAGACACAACACAGAGTCTAGCAATGTACTCGGTTACGGAAAGTCGGTTAGTCTCGCCCCCTATCACGATTTGACCTAAAAATGCATAACTTGGCGAAATGTGGCTGTAATACTACACCTCTGCCCACCCCTTCGGGGATACAGGCGTGAGTCTATAAAACAATAACAAAATAAAGAAATAATAAACAAAACTATTTTCACAGTGGCCCAATCGTGCAAGGAGCATATCTGCAAAGAAGGTTACAACTATGACAGAATGTACGACATCGACAGCAGGGAGCTGAAGGAGATACGGAAGGACATCGATGTGGACTTCGAGATGCACATAGCTATCCAGGCCATGAGCAATGGTCATATTCTACTGTCTCCTGTGCCGAGCCCGGGGCCTTTGGATCCAGTTTATGAAATTGGTAAGAATACAAAGTGTCACTAACGTATTTCATTCACGACTGCAGACGACCGAGCCAACGACCTCTAGGGTAACAGTTAGGGTCACTAACTAGTCGTCCAACAGGCCAGTCATGTGTTTGAGAGGAAGTATGAACGTAGGATAGTGAACCGGAAAAGTTCTGTACCACTGAAATTGTCAAGCGAACCACAAACAGACAACTAAACGAAACCGGAATTACATTTATCGTTATGACGCAGAGCATGCTGTTGATATTGCATACATTTTTATACATAGACAAATACCTATTGCTTATAGTTATAACGTTAAAGACGGAACGATGAATTTGTAAGAAAAAAGGGAGTAAAACGCTGCTAAGCGTATTCTTGCGTATTACTTTTGATTCAATAATGTTTTAGTCTGGTCTGGCCCTAGGCATAAACCCTGCGTCGCGGGGTAATTTACAAACATTGAATCAACTTATTATACTAAGTATGTCCAGACTAAAAACAACTATTCTTAGATCACACAGTGACTTGCATCACCAGCGGATTCTATACCCTGGCGCAGTTCTAAGTAGCGAGGCGACTGTTTAAACCTCTACGCCATACTTTCAGTCGAATTCTGTATTTTTATCAATTTTCTTACTTATTTGCTTACTTAAAATGCACATAAATTTATCTTTTCTTTTTATTATAGAAGCTCTTATTATTGTTTTACAGTGGTTGGCGGAGGCGGCAACAAGTTCACCGAACTAAGGCGGCATTTGAAGAGAGACGCACGACACTCTATCAAAACACCAGGCATACTATCCTCTTTTGAACTGCGAGGATTCTATATCAGAATAACCATAGGTAATTCACCTCCATTAGATTTTAAATTGCGAGTGGCTCAAATTAGTATGGATTGTGGTTCTATGGAAGTCTTTCTGCTAAAATGATGATGACGACGTTTTATACTAATTAAATAATTTTATCAAAAACTACTTCAAATTTCATATCTTCTGCAGTGTCCTGTATCCCTGCATCTTTAAGCCATGACTACTTCAGAGCATGCTAAAATATATTTAACATTAAACCATAATACCTTCCTTTAAATACTTACCTGGGACTGTTTTCGAGCTAAATGAAATTAGAAAGTCGGTGTAACTTTTAGTATTTGACTCTGCAATAAATAATTTATCTTTTTTCTTACTTTTGCTCTTAAAGATGGTATTGTAGAATTTGGCAAGGAAGGTGAAGCACTGCCTCTGTTGACGTACATCGATGTTGTGCCTCTGAGCATCAGATACTTCAGTTTCGCCGCCTGGGCCGGAGTGGAAGCTAAGTTCTTGTATGACTGTCCGATACACACCAAGGACGGTGGCGAAAGTAAGTAAATTATGATTTTGTATCTGAAGACTTTATCATACACTTTAAATATGCTATTGAATTGCCTCTTAATATACATAAAAGAAATAACAAATGGCAGCGAGCCAGGAAAAAGAAAGAAAACTATTTATTCACAAACGGCACACTTATAAAAATACAATAAAAACAAATGAGAAATAATATGACAGAATAAAGACAGTTTAAAAGTAGGTCCCTCTCTCGACGGGACTGTACTGTCTCCAGTACAGTAAACAGTTCAGCACATGTCAGACCTATTGGATTGATATTAGTTATGGACTAACGATCTTATCACCTAGCCTTTGATTTCGGCCGTAATGGATCACTTCCATTATAGTCTTTAATGTTGAAAGTATCCATCCACCATGAGTTGTTAATATGTTGTTTCTTTCGAGAGCAATCAAAAATATTTAGGTCCAGTTTCAATACTTCTGGATAGAATTTATCTTTTAGATAAATTCTAAATTAGAACGAAATTTTAATGATTTCGTTATCTGGCAAATTAATTTAACAAGAACTTATCAGGAAGCGGTAAAACCGGCCCCAAGTATTGTAAAATATTTCATTTGTCAAACATGCACGTTTTAAATCTAAATTTACAACAATAATTGCAACCTTAAAAGTGCCGGTTCCCTGTACCGATATTCCCTAAACTATAGTTTTTCGATGTGCAGTAAAAGCAGACTCTCAAGAAGTGCCACAGCAGATCTCAGTGTCGGACCAGCTGAAGCGAGATCTGTTGAACTACAAGCTTCCTTGGGTAGCTCCGAAGCAGATCATGAACGTCAAGCTAGGCGTTAAAGTCACCAGCGTGAAGTACAACGCATTCCAGTCCAAACTCATCACCACTATGTCGGTGGTCGTTGTAAGTATCAACAGATGCATTGCCGGCGCAGATTTGTAATATTACATACATATTATATTTCGCTTTGTTATGATTTTTCTCAGTTACTACTTAGAATTTAGGAAAAACTCGGTAACATTTTTGTCCGACCCGGGAATAAAACTTGGGACCCAATCAACGTCCTTGTGTTAGTACACACATATTTAAGAACAGTTATGTCAGTCATATCCATTATTATTTCGAAGACAGTTAAGAAATCGCTTGCTCTTTTTTGTAGAATACTGCTACGCGTTCGGCGATTAGGGCCGGTCATCCCATGATATTATGATTTAAATATTTTCATATCAGCCAAGAGACGTCCACTGCTGTGCATAGGCTTCCCCCAAGCTTGCCCTTCCACACAAACCGATCTTGAGTCGCCCGCATCCAACTGTTAACAAACCACTTGTGATCTAAAGACTAACAAGATTTTATGTTCATATTTGCTAGACCTGGATAGATGACACTATGGCGTGGTTCCCAGACAAGTACAATGGGACAACCAATCTCAAGTGCCGACAGGGACAAATATGGCGGCCCAAGTTCTACGTCTTCAAGTAAGTATATAATAATTATATCAATTCACATCTGCATATCCCTAAAGAGGTAGCAAATTAAATAGAATAAGCTAATAGTAATATTGAGAGAATTCACACACGATCACCTAATTCGTAACTAGACAGAGCTTGTACTATAGAAACTAGACAACTGTTGAACATACTTATATAATCTTAAACATATACATTACCCTTTGGAATGCTCAAGATAGGTCAGTGGCGAACTAAACAAATAAATTCTACTCAGGATACACACTTCTGGTGAAAACTTTACAGAAATCTGTGTGGTTCTTTTTGTTTTATCGCGTTCATACTGATGGATCACGGCGAGTACTGCGTTTTATAATATGAATATCTGTATAAGTAAACATCCAAATAGAGTTTAAACAAGCACTATAAATGTTTGTGCGGAGTGGGAATCGAACCCAGCATCGGTGCAGCACGAGTTAATAGACGTTATACCAATCGTAAAATGCTGTGAATGTTACATATACCACAAAAGGAATTTTATCTGTTCAACTTTCTTCGCTCAACCCAAAGTAATCGCAAGCTCACACATTATGCGATTTAAAAAACAAACAATTGTTTGATTAACATTTTGTCGACGTTCGATATGTTTATCGTGTCGCAATTCAGTGCGATTTCCCCCGACTCACTGGTTTCATTGTCCCATGAATAAACAAATTATTATTTAAATATACCTGTAGACTAGTGGCGTAGGCATGCGCATCTTATAATATCCATATTATTATTATAAATGCGAAATAAACTACAAATAAGGTATGTTTGTTTCGTCTTCGTGGCCACTGAACCGAAATTTTATCAAAATGTGGAATTTGCGTTTCGGGCTCTAAGAAATCACAGTCATGTGCGCCTTTTTAGGGTTCCGTAGCCTAAATGGCATAAAACGCAACCCTTATAGATTCACCATGTCTGTCTGTCTGTTTGTTTATCCGTCCGTATGTTACAACCACTTAATTATATTTATTTTTTCACCCCTCCTCTCTCTATCTTCCCGTCACCCACTTGAGTTGAATGGTTTTGCGTTTTAAAAGTGACCTTATCCAACTAATTAGGGTTTTTACGTATTGTGTTTATTTTGGTTTCGTTACGTATCTTGCGTATTACTCGTATATACATGGATTTCATTATTATTCGTCTTTAATTTATTTGTTTTATTTAATGTTTCAATAAAATTGTCTCATTTATTTTCATAATTATGGACCTGAGGGATATCACTAATTTCTATGACCAAAAGGACTATTCAATAATATCTGTTAAGATTGTTAATGTCCAGGATGATTTATTACGAGCGACAGTATAAGTAATCATCATCATCCTAGCGTAGTCCTGATTGCGATCCAAGCGGAGCCCAGGGTTCGCTAAGCGTCCAGGAGCGTCGGTATAAGTGTTAATGTATTGTAGTAATATATAGTGTATGTGTATGTTTCCGACAGTTCTGATGATCAAGGATTGTTCGACGCGAGAAACTCCGAGCTCATCTCAATAGCTAACACCGGGGAGATGACCTTCCATTTCCAGACGAAAGTCTACACTTGGTGCTACGACACACCACCGGGATTAAGCAGGTTCTTATACTAACCGCTCAAAGTAACCGCTTTAATTCGGCATTTATCGCTAAAGCATCACGCGATCGTTATCTGACCACCCGCGAAGCAAGGCCACTTGCCGTGATACCTTAAAACTAAACTTACGACTCGTCACTCGGGTGTTGATATTTGAAATGATGTTTTTATGAAAGTAGATTAAATAAGCTTTGTAGTAAAGTTTGAATGGTGACTGAATGACGGAATGTTTAGTTTATGCGACCCGCCGAACTTGATCCTATTGTAAACAATGTCGTCTACCGACGACCTACTCGCCACTTTTGTTTGTCATGATAACAATATGGGTTATAAATTGCTTACTTTTATTATTTTGTATACCTGGTGGTATAAACTTTACAAAAATATAAAATTAAAGAAATGCTTGCTTAGAAAATTATTTAAATGTCAGCATTTGAAATTTTTGTATATTTCGCTGTCTTTGCATGTTGCGCGCGGGGCGATTCAAAACATCATTGTAAACAAATAATATAATTATATTTGATATTTTTATGTTTTAATTGTGAATGAACTAATTAGTTATAAAATAACAGCAAAAAAATAAACAAATATTGTGTAATAATTTAATTCAAGAGGCTATATTCATTCAATTACCGAAACAACGGCATTTATTTTTTATTGAATGAAAATATATAGATAAGGTTACATTTATGCTATGAATTATTGTTTTATTATGAGTATATAAATAAACCTGTCATGTGATGTATAATACTCCTATAATTCATGAGATATAGGCTTTCAAAAATTTTGGCGGGTGTGGTGGTTATTTTTTGCCGAAAAAGTAAACATTTGTGCAAAGTCCAATAAGAATAATTCGTATCGATATCTTATCAGATATGGTTTTTTTATTGGAAATCTAGTTGAAAAGAAAGTTATCTAGGTTTGAATCTGATATATAACAAAAAAATATGTTTAAAAAAATAAAATACGAAAATTGGTGGCAATTAACAATCATTTATATTTTATATTTTTTATGTTTAAAATTAAAATGTTTCTTTCCATTATATTTATTATTTCTGAAAGTAAATTAAATTACCTTTCTAACCGTGTACAACACTTATATACCTCCCATAATAAAAAACGACGAGAAATATGAATATGTTAGAAATATAAAAGCGCGCTCGAAAATGGCGGGAAAATATTATACCGGGCGCGGTTTATACCGCTCTTGCGTGGGTTTCAAGTATATTATTTGGTGTTAATTAATATCATTCGAAAGCTTATTTAATTACGCGTCTTTCAATATACAATATTAACTTAATAAATAGAAATATCACCATTCTTTCAACGAAAATATTACGCGCCCGTACTTAGCTTGAAAGCCTAGCCTCGAAAGTGGCCAAAATACTTCTACGGGTGTCCTGAGATGCCTCGATGGTGGCCAAAATGCTTTGAGGGGCTAATAGATCAAGCAACTACTAAATACGGAACATAGTTTAGCTAGAAATAAAGTGATTCGAAGCACTTGGCTAGAGGCTGAATTTGATCAACTTTGTTTTATTTGCTTTTGTTTATTTTGTGACAAACGAGCAACGGATCGCCTGAGGGTTAATGATAACCGCTCAAAGACCTAAGCAACACCAGAAAATCACAAGTGCTTTGCCTCCTATAGGAATTGGTAAAGGAAACGAGAAGAAAAAGCAATCAAGAAGAGAGTGCCGGGGGTCCACCCCGGCACTCTCACTCACCGAACGAAAAACAACATTACAGATTATATTACTTTACGTGTTTTATTATATTACCTTACGTGTGTATATAGACAATCAGTGGCGTAGCTAGATTGGGTGGCACCCGGGGCGGTTGTTGGCGGATGACATTTTTTTTTAGTCGACACCTGTCCGTGCTAACTTTCGTAGTGCTGAGCTAGTGCCTATGTTTTTGTACATTGGTCTTAAAGTTGACTTTTGGGTGTCACCCCTATTTTTGGATGGGTGGCACCCCAAATAGGGTGGCAACCGGGGCGAACCGCCCCCTCCCCCTTCCTACGCCACTGTAGACAATATCTACATAACTATCTCAAATATCACTTTTTTGTAACAATTAATTATAACAGATGGCCGCACGATGAATATGACTGTACGATAGTCATTCAACCCTGGGAGGTTCACGACAAAATAAAGCTTGATATACCTGGTGCTCAAGATCCTATGATGAAAGTCGTAAGTATGATTCACTTAATAATAACAACACTTTCTTTAGGTTTTTTTGACTGCCTGTGTGGTCCAGTGGCAGTGCTCATGACTGCGGATCATGAGTTCTCCGGGTTCGATTCCCGGGTCGAACAAAAAGTGATATTGGGTTATTCTCTAGAAATAGCTTGTAGTGCCATCTGCATTGAGCTTCGCATTCTTTGAGATAGTAGTCTTTACTAATAAACGCCGTCTACTCTTTCTCCACTTGAGAAATAAATGGCAAAAAGAAAACTGCTCTCCTAGTACCATGTTCATTTTATAGCCTACTCAACTCTGCAAAATGTTTACGTACCGTTATGACAAAATATTTCCGTATTTGAATGCGTAAATTACCTTCACGCTCTAAATGGCGTAAAAAGGCCTCTTCTGCCAGCGTTTTTTGATGTCATTTCTTATATTTTTATTTTTCCGGCATTCAGAGAACTCTACCTTAAGAAGTTCAAGTGTGCTGCGTAGGTACTTATTTGATAGGTCGTCGTCGTTTGCATTGGTTATATTTTCTTATACCAGATTAAATATGCATATAGCTAAATAACATATACTATGTTATCTTAATATATAAAATCCTTGCGTTACTGACTGACTGACAGACACGCAACAGCCAAAACCAAGTAAGTCTATAATTTTACTCATCTCTGATTTTAGTTGTAATTATATATATATATATATATATATATATATATATATATTATATATATAGATATATATCTAAATAAATATTTTCTTTAGTTTATGTATTTTTATCATAATATATATTTATGTAAGTATGTATATTTAGTATGACCAATAATTCAATAATTAGTAAGTAATCGCAACCTAAATCATATAATACACCTACTTCTTTTCTCTCTACACCACTCTAAGGTAGACTGGTAGATAATGCCCAAGGCATTAAGTCCGCCTACATATATACCTACTTTGTGTATATGAAGAATAAATAAATAAATAAATAAAACTATTGGGCGCAGGAAGCTGAAATTTGGCATGTATGTTCCTTGGGGACCGAAGGGCTGCACTAAGAAGGGATTTCGCGAAATTCCCACGGGATCGGCCAGAACGGGTAAATTTTAAAAAAATGCGGGTGTAGCTGCTGGCGTCCTCTAGTTTACCCATAAGGCTTTTCAAAATAAGTAGAAAGCAAAAACACGTTTAATTGGCATCGTTATATTATATTTAAAATGAAGTTTAATATTATTTATTTATGCAGAAACACATATATTAAATTAATAAAAAAACAGGGAAGAACAGAAGTATTATACGTTAAGGGTCTAAATCGCGTTCGAAAAGCCAGACGTGGTAACTGAGACAGTATTAGTGACACATGCCAAAATATACATACATACATAGACTCACGCTTTATAGGAATTCAAATCAAATTCCAAACTAAGGTACGTGGTACAATTTAATTTAAACGGGTCTTATTCGCGATATTTAATTAATTTAAGGTATAAATACCTATGTTTTACCGACGTTTCGGCCGTCTTACAACAGCCTTGGTCGCGGCAGGACTGATGTCATCTCAGCGTCGTCCTTGTGTTGTGTTGTGTGTCGACGTACCGACAGTTCGGATAAAAATAAAAAACAAGTGAGGGTAGCTGCCGAGCAATCCTGGGGGTTTCCCTACCTCAAACGGTAGGTTTTTGTGCTTCAGATGGCAATCGGTACTAAATTAATAAACCCAAACAATTCGCCAAATTGATAAGAACGAAAATGGACAGGTTACATAACACTTTAAGGATAACGGATAGGGCGTCGCCGCGAAACGACGCGCAGACATATCGCCCTACATCTGCGAACAGTGTGCAAGGGCTACCGAGTCACGGACGGGCTCGGCTAACGACGTTAGTCCCAAATTGTAACTCAAAAGTCCGCTTCGCTACCTTGAATGTTGGAACATTAACGGGGAAGACTAAAGAACTTGCTTCACTCTTCAAACGTAGAAAGGTAGATTTCGCATGTCTTCAAGAAACAAGATGGACTGGTGCAAAAGCCCGTAACATCGGAGAGGGTTATAAACTTATGTCTGTAGGAGCTAAGCATGGGAGAAACGGTGTAGCAATCGCTGTCAGTGCCGAACATCTCGATAACATCTTAGAGGTAAATCGAATTGACGATAGGCTAATGTCTCTAAAAGCTCTTGTTGAAGGAGAAGTTTTAAATGTAATTTCAGCTTATGCTCCTCAGGCGGGATGTAGCAGAGCCGATAAAGACGCATTTTGGACAACTCTGGAAGACCATCTACAACAAATACCCTCAAAAGAAATGATACTGCTGGGAGGGGACTTAAATGGTCACATAGGGGATAAAAACAATGCTTTTAAAAGAGTGCACGGAGGTCACGGATATGGCACTATAAACGAAGGAGGGGAAGTTATTCTTTCTACAGCTGCAGCATTCGATCTTGCTATAACTAATTCTTTCTTTGCCAAAAAGCCAGAACACATAATTACATACAAAAGCGGACGAACATCATCACAGATCGACTATTTATTAGTAAATCGAGCTTACATTGGCCGGGTAACAAATTGCAAGGTCATCCCGGGTGAATGCGCTGTTACTCAACATCGTATCGTTGTAATGGATATGCTTTTTAAGAAAACATCTAAAACGAAAACATCTCAGACGCCAGAAATAACCAAATGGTGGAACCTAAAAGGAGACAACATTCCCAAATTTTGCAACCACTTACACAACTTAAAAGTTGATACTGATTCGGACGTTGACACTGTATGGAATTATCTCAGCAAATCCATTCTAAAAGCCGCTTATATTACTCTTGGTCGTACAAAGGGTGGTACAATAAATTACAGAGAGTCTTGGTGGTGGACAGAAGCAGTGAAAAATGCAATTCAAAGAAAGAAAGATGCCTTTAGGACCTGGCAGTCTACCCAAACTTCTGAAGACCAGGCAGAATATAAAAGAGTTAAGAAGGAGACCAAAAAAATTATAGCAGTGGAACGCGCAAATTCCCAAAAAACGATGTACGAGCAATTAGAGACCAAAGAAGGTCAAAAATGTATTTACAAGCTCGCAAAGCAACGTTGTCAGAGCACAAAGGATCCCGCTAGATGTAAAACCGTTAAAGGCCCAAATGGTGAGCTGCTGTACAAAGATAAAGATGTCCTATCAGCCTGGCATCAGTATTATCGACAGCTACTCAACCCTACCCAAGCTGCTCCCCAGCTCGAAAACACCGGTAGGAACATGGGACTTATACCTCCAATACATCCCAGTGAGGTCAAAATGGCGCTAAAAAAGATGGCCAACAACAAAGCCATAGGGCCTGACGGTATTCCAGTCGAAGCTTGGAAGTGCCTTCGCGAACAAGGAGTCGTACTGCTTACCGACCTCTTCAACTGTGTGTTGCTCTCCTCCAAAATGCCAGAGGCATGGAGATTGAGCACCATAGTTCCAATTTATAAGGGGAAGGGCAGCAAATACGAATGTAATAACTATCGCGGAATCAAGCTGTTAAGCCATACCATGAAGCTATTTGAAAGAGTGATTGACAGTCGCTTAAGATCAGAATGTTCGCTGTCCAAAAATCACTATGGCTTTGTACCGGGCTTATCTACTACCGATCCTATGTTTGCTCTAAACACGATCGCTGAAGAGTACAGAGCGAAACTTCGACCATTGTATGTCGCATTCTTGGACATGGAAAAGGCATTTGATCGTGTACCAAGGGATACGATTTGGTGGAGTCTTCGCATGAAGAACGTCCCCGAACATTATATTAACATCATAGCCGACATGTACAGGGGTGCGAGATCAATGGTACGAACAGTAGTGGGTCAGACTAAACCAATAGCGGTTGCAGAAGGTGTGCATCAAGGCTCAGTACTGAGTCCCTTCCTGTTTTGCTTGGTATTAGACGCACTCACTGAAGCAGCACAGTCTTCAGCCTCGTGGACTTTCATCTACGCAGACGACGTTGCTATCTGCACCGAGAGCCGCGCAGAGTTGCAAGAGGCGCTTCTGTCGTGGAAACATCAGTTACAGGCCGGTGGCCTAGTGTTGAGTGTTGCAAAGACCCAGTACATGTCTTTTAATGACCCAGATCCAGATAACAATAGTCCGATTCCTATCGACGGCCAACTTGTAACCATGTGCGATGAATACAAGTATCTTGGTTATATGATGCACAGATCTAGGCATTTAGAATGCAATATCCAGCACAGAATAGCCGCAGCGTGGCTTAAGTGGCGAGAAGTGACTGGTGTTACCTGCGATAAGAGGATGCCTGTCAAACTCAAGGGTTTGATCTATAAGACCATAATAAGGCCAGTTCTTTTGTATGGCAGCGAAACATGGGCTGTAACCCAAAAGAGCGTGCATACCATCCAAGTTGCTGAAATGAAGATGCTAAGATGGATGTGCGGCGTAACCAGGCTCGATAAAATCCGCAACGAGTACGTGCGAGGAAGCCTTGGTGTACGCGACATCGCCGAAAAAATGCAGGAAAGTAGGCTGAGATGGTATGGTCATGTGAAAAGGAGGCCACCAGACTACGTCGGCAATTTGGCACTACAGCTTGACCTCCCTGGTCGGAGACCTAGAGGACGACCCAAAACAAGGTGGCGAGATGTAGTACTCAAGGACAAGAGGGAATGCAAGGTCACTGATGATGATGTCATGGATAGAGCGAAGTGGAAGCGTAACGTGAAGAAAGCTGACCCCACCACCATGTGGGATTTATAGCTAGGAAGAGAGAGATACTAATATCGTCAGTAAAATACAGGCTTAGAGGGTACTTCTAAACATCAAAAACATTAAACCAGTCCATTCGTACAAGACGAGTTTGAAACAACTACATGTGGCTCTCATAAACTTTAGTCCCGTTATTAATTCACGTCATTCAGCGGCTTGCAGTGGCGAGAAAACTACTAAACCCAGAATAACAACAACCCTGAGTACTGCATCTTTATATGGCGCACTAGAATAAATAAAACTTTGACCTAGCCGTATTATGAACACGCTTCTTTAATTGATATTTAAAGGGTTGTATTTAACTGTTAGTCAAAAATACTAATTTTCCACCAAAAATACTAATTGCACCACTAAGTTGACGAAGCCCTGCTTCGCAGGGCTCCTATTTTTGGGAGCAGCATCACAAAAGAACCTAACATAACCTATTAAGTTTTCTGAGTGGATAAGTTTCTCGAGCGGACGAAACTTTTCATATCAAATGATATTTTGTAAAAAGATCATCATATTTGGTGTACAAATAGTATTTTAGTGTGCAAGGCAGTACTTTAGTGAAATAATAAAGTTTTTTTGCGTAACTCACTTTAGTGTGTTACATAACATTTTTGATACGCTGTTAAAAATATCCCATATTTAAATATATTTTTCTTTGTATGTCAGATAGGTCCTCCAGGCCACATAATTTAGACGTTGCCAATAATAAGACATCTTCATCATCAAACTACCTTTCACAGTCTCCTGCTGGACATGGGCTTCTCCCAATTTTCGTCACAATAGCATTTGGCTTACTATACCACGCCAGCCAGATGAGTTGGAACAGAGTTATAAGTGAAGTTTGGCTTCATTTTCTAAAGACATTATTTGCTTCATATATTCCTTAGTCACGACACCCACTGTACAAAACGACCCCCAATGGTAACATCTTCAAACCAACACTAAAGAAATGGCTACTTAATCATGGATTTTGTAACTTAAATGAGTTCTTTTGTAACAAATATGCTTAATGTTAAGAAATTAATTTTGTGTTTCTCTCTTTTTGCATATCCGATATGGATAAACTGTTGGACTAATTACTTTATTGTTATCCAGTTATTGTAAGACCCTTTTTGTACACAGTTACGCAATAAAAATATCTTTCATAAATCATAAATCATTTATTTGCATCAAACAAGGGTTTACAATAAGATCTTAATAATTAATTATTACATTGTCCATTTGGCCTTGTTTTACCTAATCACGCATGCAAATTGTATTATTCTTAGTAGACATAAAGTTATAGAGAAAAATGTAGTCATATTATAATGAATATTGCTAAAAGAAAGAAAATTGATCAAACACATAACAATACACCGTCCATAAATAAATTCAGAAAAATTGTGTTACCATTCATCTATATCATATATAATGTTTTCACATAAAATTTGTTTCAATTTTCTTTTTAATATTGGCAGTGGCAGATCCTGAACATAACTTGGCACCTTATTAAATATTTTTATACACATTTATCCGCTCAAATGGCAGAATTTCCGAGCCAATATGGCGTAAAGTGGCGGGCAAATATTGTGCCATTCGTAATCAGACATATTATGTCTGCTTGCCATTTTAACGACTTGGGCTGTCAGACATAATATGTCTGCCTGCCACTTTGAAACATGGAAGTTCTAGGAATCATTTCTGCAACAAGTCTTTCTCCACGCCTTGTGTTTCTTGGAAATACATCTTTAGCTTTTTTTAAAAGTTCTGGGTGTTTCTTTATCTTTATCCCACGACAAGAAACGTAGCAGTGACACTTTGTATCAATCTCATCAATTCTAATTATTTTTTTATGAGATAAAAACAAATCCAATGCAAAACCAAGGCGCATTTTACATGATGCCAAAACGCAAAAGTATCATCATATAATTTTCTGTCATCTAATCTTAGTTTTACGTATGGACGCGCAAGTCAAGAACGAATGGGAAGTGATGACGAAACAGCTCGTGGTGAAGTCTTCAACTTGGAACGACGTGTACAAAACAGGAGACAACGTGACGCACCAGAGCGACCGGCTCATCATCAATGTGATGGTGAAGAGGACAGCTACGCCGTACAATGTTGTTTTTTATACGCCTTTGTTAGGTAAGTAGATGTTTGAACAGCGATAGCCTAAAAAGAAACCAACAGGTTGCAACGCAGAGAATCTCGGGCTTAGAAAACAATAACACACACCACTGACTTTTTGAAATTATATGCATTATAGTATACAAAACGGAGAAGGAAACCTGCATGTCTACGAGTTCACCACATTTATATCAAAATAAATGTGGAGTCTGCCAATCCGAACTTAACCCGCGTGATGCACTTTTCCCTAAATCTTCTCATAGCAAGAAGAGGCCCGTGTTTAGCGTGATGTCCTACTGGATATCATGAAAATTGACTGATGTTATCGTGATGGTTAAAGAAGTTCAACTAAATATTACAGAATATCGGCTGGTTTCTTTGCTAAGTATTTCATTAAGAAATATTAACTCACATTACCATTCAGCTGCAAATGCAGATGGTGGGTGTTTTGCATTGAGCCATTAGTAATAATTATCAGTTACTGAACTAAAGGTGGTGACGGATTAAGAATACGGAATGTCACCACCCCATATCATCCCATGGGTGTCGTATGAGCCGACAGAGGGAGCATCTTATGCAGAGAACAGCACTGTAAGAGAAGGAAAACTTGATACAAACCCTATACCAACCCGTTTGGCCGGCGTGGTATAGTAGGCCAATTCCTCCTTTCAAAGGAGAGGCCTGTCCAGCAGTGGACTGTTAAAGGTTGATGATGATGTACTAAAGGCAACAGTAGAAAATTCTAAAAATTCTGTCCTTTGAAGTCGATATTCAGTTAAAAGGTCAGCGATTATTTGAACCAGAACTGTTCACACAACAGGCAACAACATTCTACTATTTAAGACTGTAATACATAGATTCACTTATTCTGATAATATTTTTCAGTGCTCGTAATGTTCGTCCTATTTGCCTTCTGGAGTGAACCTTTGAAGATGCAGAGGATTTGGTTTTTGGCTGGTTGCAGCATCGTTATCACTATGGGCCTCTGCTACATCGATTACCTAATACCTTGTCACACTCTACCTTCTATATGTAAGTGGTCTAATTTACAATATCGTTTTTTATCAGGAGATAATAATTGTAAAATAAGATGGTTGGTACTGTCACAGAAATATTAAGCTATGCATAAAATGATTCTCTAACGATATGGAAGGAGCTACCTCTTATTTTGTTACATTGTTAGTCACCCGAAGTCTACGAATTATTCTTCCCAATCTGTTTTTGAGTCTGTTCTTTGAATGTTTCTCATAAGTCGTTTTATCCGTGTTTATATTATAAGAGCAAACTGTGTTTGTTTCTCTGTTCTTCTTTCAACTATACATGAAAGATAATAACGCGACTGGAAAGTGACTTAGACTATCTTTTACATCAAAAACCAATTCCCACGCGGACAGAGCCGCAGGTGAAATCTAGTCTACCATAAAGCGAGAAATGTTTCTAACATTTATTTTTCTTTTTTGCAGTGATTCTGTACATCGTAGTGCTGACAGCAGTTCTACTGGCACTATTCATCCAGGTGATATTGATGACGACCGCTTTGGAGAAATTCAGCAGTTCGGATGCTATGCATACCCTGTTCACCAAGAACATATTCAGATTTATATGCTGTTTGCCTGCTGTTAAGGTACATACATAATATAATTATTATCATGATTTTCATAGAACTCCTAAACTTATGAAGATATGATAAGATTTCACGGGAAAAATGCTGTCGGATGAAGATCCGACAGCATTTTTCCCGGAATATGCATTTGATACATATAGTCTATTTTTGATACCTTGAAAATAAAAATCAACATTACAAATTTTTCCTCGTCACATAAAGATAACGCAAAACATTAGAGCGACATTCTAAACAAAATTTTATTGTTTTAATATAAGTATTCAACTCTATTAAAGTAAATCCAGTATCCAGCATACAATTTTTCACGAAACGGTTTTTGTTCGCCAAATAATTTTCAATTAAACTGTCATAATGAACATTTGTTTTCAGATTTCCATAAACGGAGGGTACTCTTTATAAGAAGACGAAGAGCCGGCAATGATCAGGGGAGCAGATGTTGAAGAAATGGAAAGTGAGAAAGAGAGAAGTTACTGCGACAAGAGAGAGCTAGCAGAAGTGATTGATAGAATCCTGTTTGTTGTATACTCTTTGGGATTCGCTATAATGTTAGCGGCGCACTTTTGAGTGAATTATATGATTTTTATGAATAAAAGCAATACTGTAGCAAAAGTTGTTTTTTTAACTATGTCACCGTCCTAGCGTTAAAACGTTAGCGTTGAAACCCGATGTCCGTTAACTGTTCTGACCGAATTTGACTGAATATTAGCTTTTCTACAGAGCGGCCGTCTGACCGCCGCCACCGAAAGGCATAGCGATATTCCGTGGTTTAGACTACTGTCAGTTGGTGCTTATATCCTTTCCAACTATGTATTAGAAAGTAAATCACTACCTAGATAATGCTTCTTATTTTAAAAATTTTAAGATGATAGACAGCACATGCGATTCCGTTGGGAATCTTCAAGCTTAAGCGTATCACAACATCTGCTTCAGCCAAAGAGTCTTCTCACTAGAGCAATACTACTGATAGAAGAGGCTCGTTGCGGTGCAATTTTTTTATAGAATGCAGCAATCGAGACAGTATTTCTACATACATACATACATAGACTCACGCCTGTTTCCCCGAAGGGGTAGGCAGAGGCATATTACACGCCCACTTTTCGCCAGTGTTTTAATCCTACGAAATAGGTGGCGAGCCTATTGCCGCTTATCGGGATATTTTGTTTGCCGGAGCCTCCTCCGTTGATCGGCAGGTGCACCACTTGCAGGTGAGGTTGGCTTGGGACCCTAAGTTCTTGGTGGGAACCCTATGCACAGTATTTCTATCACAAGATTATCACGAAACAGTATATTAATCACAAGATCTCGGTTCTATAATTTCAAACATGTTTTTATTTAATAAAGTTATAAAAAGACTTTATAATACACGATCAACAAAACTAAAAGAATTGCAGTAAGCTGTAAAATAAATCTAAATATTAAGGAAATCTATGGCCTTAAAGATACACTTGTTATCACATACTATTAAACATAGTTTACGACTCATAAAGACGAATATCAAAACACATTTACGACAACTTGTAGACACATTTGATTGTTTGGAAACAGGACAAACACGCATATAAAATTATTTACACGAAATGGGTTTAATCAACGGAGAGTCAACCACAAACTGCACGAAGCGACAACATGTCGTCGCCTCATGTTGCAGCGACACGTCTTGTCGCTGTGGTCATGATATCGAACCCGACAACAGACGACAGCGCCGTATTTCTCTTGATCTATTTCTATAAGACAAGATGTCTGATCTCTTTGAGAACGTCGCCGACGTAATGCGCGGGCAGGTAACAGTGGTGTTTAGTCGGGCGATACGACGCCGAAGATCTGTCACTCAAATACCATTTGTGGCAAAATAAATATTTTATTTTCTTTATTTTCTAAATACATAGAAACCAGTAGTGTCGCGGCTATACGTCACATGCATCTGCGCTTTGCGGTCATCTACGAACGTGCACCTTTACCTCGAGCCCATGGCTGGTTGGTTTAAACCTTGCTAAAAGTCAAGGCGTATAGAGGGAACCGAACTCTTCTTGAAGGCAAAATAAAGAAAACCGCAGAGTCACAGCAATCAAATATTGCTATTGCTACGTGCTATGCGTAGAGTGTTCACTTACTCACTGTAGTAAAAGTTTGTGTGGTGATTTATAAAAAAAAATTAACAAAAAATAACCGCCTCCAAAAATCTGGAAAATGTGTGAAAATAGCACTAAAAAGTAAAAAATAAATGCCGTTATTTTTACTTCAATTTACTTATAAACATCACCTATTCAACTGAATATTATATACTTATACGGGTTATACGAATCTACCACTTAATTCACATACCTGACACAATGCATATTTTTATATGACTAACAATCTAAATTAAATACCTATCACCAGAAATCAGATAAGTATATTATATTTTTGGACTAAGTACTTAGAAAAAATATTTTATTAGGACTATAATATACAATTATGCTTTTTTTGGAGTCTAATAAAAATAATGGATTTCTAAACGCGCTGCCCATATGAGACAGCGCCGTTTAAATAAAACAATTTTTTTTATTGCTGCTAGCAGCAGACGAGCGAACGGCCCATCTGATGGTAAACGGTAACCGCTGCTCATGGACTTCGTTAATGTCAGGGTATACACTGAAAAAGCCGCTGCCTACCGTCAAAGTAATGCTCTCTTTAAACCTCGTTTGAAGAAGGACAAGTCATAGCGCTCGGGAAACACCGCAGCAGGTAGTTCATTCCAGAGCCTACACGTACGTGGTAGAAAAGATCGCTGGAAGCGCGCCGTACTAGATGAGAACACTTCCAGGTAGCACGGGTGAACTCTACTGCGTCGGCGAGTGGTACGTTGGTAGAAGGGTGACCCTGGTACCAAATTAAACAATTCTTCGGAGCACTCCCCGTGAAAGAGTCGGTAAAATACGCAGAGAGAACCAAAGTCTCTCCGCTGCTCCAGCGACTCTAGTCTAGCCGTGAGATCGGGATCATCGACGATTCGAACAGCTCGTCTCTGTAGGGAGTCAAGTGGATCAAACTGATATTTTGGCACTCCGGCCCAGAGATATGTGCAGTACTCCACAACTAGCGAAGAAAGGGAGAAACGTCTATCTCAAAGTAGGGAATCTCGGTCAAAGGCCACTTCAAGAGAAAGTAGTGAACTTCATGAAAAGAGTTTATCACAAATGCGGGCTTACAGTGAAAAATATTAAATCGTGAAAACACTGAAGACCGTGCTCATCGTCTGCTCTTTGAATTAAACCGTACTTCTATTGGTTATTCTGTGAATTATAATCAAAGTTATTATATGTATAAGCTATCAGTTGGCGGCTTCACTCGCGCGTAATGACGGACTTTCCATATAAAAATTCAACCCCTATTTCCAAAAATGCGTAAATACATGATCACTTATTTCTAATCAGAAGTTAGGCTATGAAATTTCACTTCGCATAAAAACTTTCAACCCCTATTTCACCCTTTTAAACGGTAGATTTTAAAAATCGCTAAAACACGTATTTGTTTTATTTCTAACCAGAAGTTTGCACACAAAATTACACGCTATCTTTTTAAAAATGACGGACCTCCCATACAAACTTTCTACCCCTATATTAGTTGTTAGATTTGAAAAAAATCTAAACTGTGTGTTTACTTTTTCTAACCAAAAACATGTATATGTAAAAATCCTTCCTTAATGGGTGCTTACGTCATAAAATGCATCGACTGTCAAAATTTCAAGTCTCAAGCCCCTGTGGTTTTGGCTCTGCGTTGATGAATCAGTCAGCCCAAGCAATTTTCTATATATAGATTTACTCTCCAACCTTTCTTCCTCCCGGTTTCATCAATCCCTGATAATGAAGCCCGAAGTAGGCCCGTTGATTGCGACTATTCTAGTGTCCACTGATGAAAAGTCACAGCAAATCTTTAATTTCGAGATCCATGTAATACCAAGTCGGTTAATTAAAAATCTTTAATGTCACATGGATGTCACAACTTTTTACGATCGCGAGACTTGGTATTTTTGACAAGTATTGTTTTTATGGGATCTCATTTCTTTTTGTAGATAGTTTTAATTTTGTCCTTTCCGGTACCTTCTACTTCTTGTACACCAACAACGATTTTTTTATTAAAGCTCTAACTGCAAATGTAATTTTGTAATCCTATATATTTATATGAGATTACAAAGTTATGTATGCATACATACATACATACATCACGCCTGTTTCCCGGAGGGGTAGGCAGAGACTACGGAACGCCATTTGCAACGATCCTGACATACCTCACTTGCTTCACTCACTCCCATCAAGTTTCTCATGCACGCTCTTCTGTTAAGGGTACTTCTGACTTGTCCTTTTTTCAGGATGTCTCCAATCTGGTCAGAGAACGTTCTCCTAGGTCTTCCCCTTTGTCCTGTCCCATTCACACTAGCCTGATATATCTTCTTTGTCAGTCTATCGTCATCCATCCTCTCCATGTGCCCAAACCATCTTAACATGCCTTTCTCAATGCTTGTCACTACATCTTCTTTTACCCCACACCACTCTCGTATCACACAATTCTTTACTCTGTCGGTCAAAGACACACCACACATACTTCTCAGTGCTCTCATTTCTACAGCATTTATTCTACTTTCAAATCTCTTCTGCCATACCCAACTTTCACTACCATACATAAGGGTAGGCACTAACACACCTCTATGTACAGCCAAACGTACCTTTTTGGACACGTTTTGATTGTTCATAAACGCCTTCAGAGCTCCATTCACACAATTACCTGCATTAACTCTCCTTTCAATATCTGCTTCATTCTTACCATCTCTTGTAAACAACGTACCTAAGTAAACAAACTCATTCACTTGTTCCACTCGCTGTCCATCGATCAAAACATTACGTAACGCATTCCTCCTTTTCAAAAACCATAACTTTCGTTTTACTTACATTCACTTTCATTCCTTTCCTTTTTAACGCACGATGCATGATTGTTATCATCTCCTGCAACTCCTCCGTTGAAGATGCAAGTGTTACCTGATCATCAGCATAAAGGAGGCATTTGACGAGTAACTCATTCATCCTTAATCCGCAGTCACTGTGTTTTAAATCTTGCAAACAACTGTCCATGAAGAGGTTAGTTAGTTAGTTATGTATGCAGTTGATATATCTCGAAAACTGAACAGAAATTGCTAAATATTTTAATTTTTTCCTTAAATCATATACTAAAAACTAATTGTATTTTAAATTGGCTACTAAAATATCAGGCTTCTAGTTTTATCCACAACGAAGCAATAGGAGGTCGAAAATGGCTTGAATTGCTTCGAGAAAAGGATGGTACGGCCGTGCTGCTTTTTTGCTCGACTTGGCGGGGGCACTGCCGTGCCCCCTAGATCAATGAACTAAACTGACACCACTATGATTGGTAATCAGATATAAGATCAGCGCAGCAATTATATGAACTTAAGTGTGTTGACGCAGGTATAAAATTATGCTACGTATATTAGAGATACAGACATTAAGTGAAACTAAAGATGTAAAAGACTGTTGAGTGGCGGAAAACAACCACTAAAAATATTCACGACAACTACTGTAACGCAAATTTGGATGGATGAATGTATCGGTTGGACGGATGTTTGGCACGTGTAAGATCACGTAAAAGCTACTAAACCGATTTTAATATTTTTTTGTAGTTACACAGCCTACAGAATGACTCATATACTTTCATGTGTTTCAATAACCGATGGGTGGGCGGAGTTGCAAGTGAGCTGTAGTCAAATAATTTTACCAGCGTCGTAAAATAGTTGTTCCGGCTATCATTCTAAGTAGACACTTCTAACACTAAGAACACATCCTGTTGTGCAATGCAATGAACACCTCGAAACAACCGCAACCTGTGGATCAGACCAAGTATGGCGAACCAAAACAGTTTAGTCTTAAAATCGCTGGAAGAGTTCCTCCAAAGTTATTGGATATAGTGATACCTACCACTTCAATAATGGCTGTCTAGTATGCCTCAACTAAAACAAATATGTTCCATGACAAAGCTTAATATTTTATCTTTGTTACAAGGGTGATTCGGTGATTTGCGTGGCAATTTTTAAAAATAATATGTATTTAAAATCGACATGTGTTTCTTAAAATATACGTAAAAGTAATATTTTTTATAGAAGAGGCACCTCCGAGAGCTATATACTTACAGAGATAATCGAATTTAAAAAATTGGAGGCCACGCAAATCACAAAATACCCCACGAAAATGATTTTTTTCAATTTAACTTTCTCAAATCACTTATTAAGTTATCAGGTAAAAGAATACGTAAGTAACTAACACCGAAATAGTATTTTTAAAGCTTTTATTGATAGTAGAATCAGTCAACATTATTTATTTTGAATTTTCGGTACTTGTATAAGTTTTTCATCAAGACAACGCTTAGCATGATTTTTTTTCTTCAAGTTATATTTCTGGGAACTTATTTGATTTTTCTCTCGTCTAGGTTTTTGTTTGCGGTGGTTCAAGTCATAAATGCAAAGTCTTTTTCCTTCAGCTTTTCTTTTATAATATCTTGCCAGGTTTTTGGCCTTGAACTCTTCTTTATTTTAAGCCTCCTCTTCTTCTTTCAGATAACTTTTTTCTTTCTAATTTTTCCTCTCTTGTTAATGGCATTTTGGTCTAAAAATAATTCTTTACAATTTTAGCTAATCAGACATTATTTTTATTATTATAAGGTACTTATAAAATCATTTTAAGTTTGATTTAACCGAATTGACATATAACTAAAGTAATAAAAAATATTAACATACAATACTATTACAAAACTCAAAGTTATTTCATTTGCATGGCCAATAATTGATTTGCGTCGGTCAAAACTACCACGTAAACCATGAAAATCACGACCACGTAAATCAAAATAAATACTTTATTCTAAAAATGTATAAAAACCCTTTAAGCAAATATACTGTTTTTTGAATATAAGTTGCGTTACCTTATATTTGTTCGCTAGAATATTTTATTCAATAAACAAATTCACAGACACCGGAGAAAATTGTACCACGCAAATCAAAGTTTTGAGAAACCATACCCACGAAACGAAGTTCTTACCTAAATTTTTCGGAAACTCGACGCGTCGTCACACAAGCAGTCTGCCCAGCCGTCGCAGCGCGACTAGGTGTAACGTGAATTAGGATGACGCAACATTGGGCCGCGATATTAGAGATGTGCAAGTGAATTTACAATGGTCCACGCAAATCAGTAACTACTCCGGGACAGTCACATTTTTATATTTTTCACATAATGTAATTTTTTAGAACTATGATCTAATTTTTCATAGCATTGTCAACTTCTTAGGACTTAATGTTTTTTTTTTTTGGTAAGCATGTACCGCTTAGTTTAAAATATATAAATTACTAAGTGACTAGATCGGGGTTTAGAACACTCCACGAAAATCAAAGAATGGGGGTGTTTTATTTTTTTATGCTATTAAATATATAGAAAATTGAATAATAATCAATAACCCAGATAAAAGAGGATTAAAGGTTTCCCCGAAAAAAAAAGTGGCTTGCTAACTTTTAGATTTCTATTTTTTTAAGGTGATGCCGCTTAAAAAACGTGTCTCGAAGAATGACCCACAATACCTGTGACAGAGTTATTTGTCAGACTGCGCTCGGGTTTTCACGAACAAATCGAACAAGAATTTGACACCGAAAATAAAATAAAAGTTTACGCGGCAAATAAACTTCAAAACTGCTCGTTAGTGCATTCGACGCCCAAAACAATTTCAATATTGAATGACTACGAAAAGTACTATGGGTATTCATGTAATGTTGTGTTTACACTTTAACGAGTAATTTAGTTGACTCTTCTTCTTTCTCTTAGCGTTATCCCATTTTCAATCTGGGGTCCGCTTACTAGTCTAACCTAATTAGGCTGAATATTAGCTTTTCCACGGAGCGACTGCCTGTCTGACCTCCGTAACCCGACGGGATAGCGATATTCCATGGTTTAGACTAGTGTCAGTTTATTTAGAAAGTACTGACGATTTGTAACGTCTGTCAAAGATCTTCATGACAACCGGGACCTACGGCAACGTGCTCTCCGAGGCACGGGACAAGCGACAATTAACAAATTCTTTATTCAATTTTGACTCCATTTTCTATATCTTCGCTGTAAAATTATGTCTATCTATAAATAATTACATAATTTTAAGTACACAATATAAATTACGAAACCAGAGGATTTTTTCTATTCACAAATATTGAGTTTTAGATCACGAAGCTTAAAAAAAAAAATTTGGCAGATATATTTTTGAAAAGCTGTATATTCGGTTTGATATCAAAAACCACTAGTTGTAGACAGTTTGTTAGCATCAATTGAGGTGTAGTGAGCATGAAACATCTAACGATTTCGCATGGATCAGTGACGGCGTGTGATTACGTAGGTTTTAAACTGCAGGCAACAATACGCGCCGATTGCAACTCCACGCTACCGATTTAGCTAAATGCAAATGGAATTATTGGTAATTACGGAAGCCAAGCATCCTTTAACCTCTGATGCATAAAGTGGCTAGACAGTATGCGGTATTGAAGCTTCTAAACTACTGGATCGACTGTAATGCGCTTTGGATTGCTGTTTGGTAGCTAAGATGATCAAGATGGTTCTAAGCTACATTTAATGAAGATCTTTCTCAGCAGTTACATGTACTTTTCGATTAGATTCTGACAAACGTTGTTCTAGCGATGGCGATCCTACTGAATTTCTCGCAACGCTGTGCATGCATATCGTTGCATATTATCGTTGGAGCATAGCGTTGCATGCATAGTGTTGCATTCAAAGCGCTGCATGCATTACGTTGCAATCATAGCGCCGCATGCATAGCGTTCCATGTATAGCGTTGCATGTGAGAGGTAAAGTAATGATATAGGTAAAATATTTTATGTTTGTAACACGGCAGAGGCAGTTTAATATCAGTGACATGAAGTTTGACAGTTGTTAAACTGTCAAACGTGTAAATAACGTTTAAACTAGCTATGAAAGTCGACAAGCTCGACTAGTTCGTCCCATTCTACTTCGAAACAATGTAAGATAGTGCAATTGTAGGGATATCAGAAAGATGTTGTGTTGGGTGAAGAAAGAAAGATGCCAAAGAAGAAAATATATACTTTACTGTGAAAAAATAAACTAAATAGCTACGACCTAACTGTATGCGTGAAGGGAGACGACTGCTGCGCCGCGCTAATACAATAATATGCCTTGTATATAATTTGTAGCGTCAGCAGACGCTACACAATCATTATCTTATTGATATTGTGGGTAGTTTGGTCTCACAAACAGCAAATATAGGATAGATTATTAAAGTGTGTACTATTGATCAATGAGATTCATTATATACCAGTGGTAAACGTTTAGTAAATTGTGTTGATGCTAAATAATGCTTACTGTGATATGTAAGACAGAACTTTCTTGTATAGCATGCATAGCACAGCATGCATAGCACAGCAAGCAAAGCACAGCATGCATAGCACAGCATGCATAGCACAGCATGCATAGCACAGCATGCATAGTACAGCATGCATAGCACAGCATTCATAGCACAGCATGCATGGCACAGCATGCATAGCATAGCACAGAATGCATAGCATAACATAAATATCTTAGCATGCATAGTATATCATGCATAGAATAGCATGCATAGCATAGCAAGCATACCCTAGCATGCATAGCATAGCATGCAAAGCATAGCATGCATAGCATAGGATGCATAGCATAGCATGCATAGCATAGCATGCATAGCATAGCATGCATAGCATAGCATGCATAGCATAGCATGCATAGCATAGCATACAAAGCATAGCATACATATTTAGCGTTGCTAGCATCGCGTTTAATACATAGCATTGCGACGCGAGCTTAGCGTTTCATGCATAGGCTAGCGACCATAGCGTAGCGATCATAGCGTAGTGATCATAGCATAGCGATTATAACATAGCGATCATAGCGTAGCGATCATAGCATCGCGTTCATAACATAGCGATCATAGCTTCGCGTTCATACCCAAAGCGATTAACGCGTAGTGATCATAGCGAAGCAATCATAGGATAGTGATCATAGCGTCGCGTTCATAACGTAGCGATCATAGCGTCGCGTTCATAGCCCAAGCGATCATAGCGTAGTGATCATAGCGTAGTGATCATAGCGTAGTGATCATAGCGTAGTGATCATAGCGTAGTGATCATAGCGTAGTGACCATATCGTAGCAGTTATAGCATAGCGATCTTAGCATTGCGTTTATAGCGTAGCGTTCATAGCATAGCAATCATAGCGTACCGATCATAGTGTAATGATCATCGCCGAGCGATCATAGCGACGCGTTCATAGCGTAGCGATCATAGCGTAGCGATAATAGCGCAGTGATCATAACCTAACGGTCATAGCGTAGCGATCATAACGTAGCGGTTCTAGCATAGCGAGCATAGCATAGCGTTCATAGAGTAGCGTACATAGCTTAGCGATCATGGCGTAGCTATCAAAGCGTATCATACATAGCGTAGCGTTCGTGACGTAGCGATCATAGCATGGCGATCATAGTGTAGCGACCATAGCGTCTTGACCATAACGTAGCGATAATAACGTCGCGTTCATACCCCAAGCAATCAAAGCGTAGTAATCATAGCGTGGTGATCATAGCATAGCGATTATAGTGGACCGATCAAAGCGAAGCGATCATAGCCTAGCTATCAAACCGTAGCGGTTAAAGCATAGTGATCATAGCATAGCGTTCATAGCGTAGCGTTTATAGCGTAGCGATATTAGCCTAGTGGACGTATCGTAGCGACCATAGCATAGCAATGATAGCGTAGCGATCATAGCGCAGCGATCATAGCGTCTCGACCATAGCGTAGCAATCATAGCGTCGCGTTCATAACCCAAGCAATCAAATCGTAGTGATCATAGCGTAGTGAACATAGCATAGCGATCATAGCATAACGATCATAGCATAGCGATCATAGCATAGCGATCATAGCGTAGCAGTTATAGCATAGTGATCATAGCATAGTGATCATAGCATAATGTTCATAGCGTAGCGTTCATAGCGTAGCGTTCATAGCGTAGCGTTCATAGCGTATCGATATTAGCCAAGCGGACGTAGCGTAGTGATCATAGCATAGCAATGATAGCGTAGTGATCCTGGCCTAGCGGTCATAGTATAGCGATCATAGCGTAGCGATCATAACATAGCGATCATAGCATGGCGACCATAGCGTAGCAATCATAGCGTCGTGTTCATACCACAAGCAACGAAAGCGTAGTAATCATAGCGTAGCAATCATAGCATAGCAATGATAGCGTAGCGATCATAGCGTAACTATCATAGCTATCGTCGCGTTCATAGCCCAAGCAATCAAAGCGTAGTGATCATAGCGTAGTGATTATAGCGTACCGATCATAGTAAAGCAATCATAGCCTAGCTATCAAACCGTAGCGGTTAAAGCATAGTGGTCATAGCATAGCATTCATTGGGTAGCGTTTATAGCGTAGCGATATTAGCCTAGCGGACGTATCGTAGCGATCATAGCATAGCAATGATAATGTAGCGATCATAGCGTGGCTATCATAGCGTAGCGATCGCAGCGTAGCAATAATAGCGTAACGTTCATAGCCTATCGATCATAGGGTAGCGATCATAGCCTAGCGATCTTACCCTAGCCATCATAGCGTAGCGGTCATAGCGTACTGATCAAGGCGTAGCGACTATAGCGTTACATGCATGCCGTAGCAAGGTAGCGCTGTGAGCATAACATAGCGTGCATAGTGTTGCAAGCAAAGCGTTGCATGTAAAGCATAGCAAGCTATTGCTTGTATGGTAAACGCTGCATGCAAAGCGTTGAATGCATAGCGTAGCCAGCATAACATTACATGCAAAGCGTAGCGAAAATAGCGTTATTTGCATAATGCTGCATGCATAGCGTTGTATGCATAGCGTCGCGTGCATAGCGTGGCATGCATAGTATCGCGTGCATAGCGTTGCATGTTTAGCGTCGGATGCATAGCCTCACACGCATTACGTTGCATACATAGCGTAGTGATCATAGCGTAACGCTCATAGCGTAACGCTCATAGCGTAGCGATGATAGTAACGTAGCTATAATAGCGTACCGAGCTTAGTGTTGCCTGAATAGCGTTACATGTATGTCGTAGCGAAATAGCGATGTAGGCATAATACTGCTTGCATAGTATTACAAGCATAGCGTTGCATATAAATCGTAGCAAGCTTAGGCTTGTATGTATAACTCTGCATGCATAGCATTGCATGCATAGCCTAGCCAGCACAGCGTTATGAGCATAAGTCTACTTGCATAGCGTTGCATGGATAGCTTTGCGTGCATATCGTTGTGAAATAGCCTTACATACATAGCGTGGCTAGCATAGTGCGACATGCATACTTGGCATGCAAAGCATAAATTATGCACAAAATATAAATAACAAGAGTTAACTTACCAAAATTTGTATTACTGCAATGCTTACGTGTATCCAGTTGCTGATACTTATGATGTCACAAGAATAATAAATCTACATAATCACATAGAAAAGATTTCTTTTCTTCGCGAAAAAAAGGAAGACGTATTTAAAAGAAAATATAATGCATGCATACATATAAAATCTTGTAATTTAATAGTTCGTGTGCGGACTCCATACACCAATACATCAGGGGCTTTAACCTAGGGTTTTTAGACCCCTAAAGCGCCCGTGGGTAAGGTACTAGCGGACCATAATCACAATTGGTATCCTCGACAAGATAAGTAACTTACGTGATCGATCTTCTAATAAAACCAAATACGATAAAAGGATAATAAAGGATAGGTAGGACTAAAGTAATAAAGCTTAGTTTTTAAGTTAGAAATAAGTTTCTTTGGATTTTACTTGTAATATGGAACTATTCTGAAATAAAGATTTATTATTTTTATTATTAATAGTTACTTTGACGATGTAATGAAACGCTGTAAACAGCTTATACCGCGTTTCATTAGTTCTTGTCCGTAGCGCTCTTGACAGAGCGGTCGTAGTCATCATGTTGTAGGGCTGGTATGGGCGAATGTGATTTGCTTCACGACAGCACGCCACCCTCTTCTGCTCGCAGGCACCCTGCTGCAGTTGTATAAAGTGGCTTCTGCATTTGACTTTATTTAATCCGTCCATCGCATGGGAGGCCTTCCCAACTTCTGCCTCCTATTTTTCCCTGCACAACAAGGCGTTCTATGTAACTACTACCACAAAAAACGTTTCCAAAGAGAGACTGTACAGAGAATACACGCTGCTGAATACCGGGTGCTTGGAATATCAAAATGGTAAAACGTGTATATTGCTTTGGTTCAGTAATAATCTGCATCGAAACTTAAATTTTATTTTTCTACACAATCTATGAGTCGTCAAATATCATAGACACTTAACTCACTCTACGAAGCGACACACTTAACATACGTCATAGACAGACGCCGCCCGTTAAAGTATTTTTACGTATTTCGCAGTCCACTGCACTAGGACTCAACCGACTAAATCCTGTGTCGCAGGGGACTTTACAAACATACAACTAACGGAAACAATTAACACCCAGACTCGAAACAACACTTTTATGAATCACGCAAAGTGTTATCTCGTATGTGAATTGAACCCACAACACTTCGGCGCAGTGTCTAGCGGCGGGGCGGCCGCTTAAACCACTACGCCAACCGTGCAGTCAAATCACAGGATGCACATTTGAATGGAATGGAAACGTATTAAAGAAAATTTAAAAATAACTGCTTACCCGTGGTTTTTCAATCCATCACTAATTAACTGTAATACATTAAACAGCACTGCAGAGAATGTATTCGTATTACTATCCGAATTGCAACTGATGTCATGCATTTAACCCGACTTTCTTTTATACTGTCCTTCATCGCAAATGATTTGACTAATTAATATCAAAATCATTCCCCTCATTATGACAAAACCATTAATGATCTGACCGTAATCTTACCCTCATTAACGATTCCCTGAATTGCTAATGTTGATTTGTCCAGCTAGCATGTAAAACATGATAGCTGGACAAATCATATGTAAGTTAGAAATTATTTTCCAAAAACAAACTAAATATGAAAAATCTCCCTACACATAAGGGTCGTGGTCTATCCTTCCACGATCACGACTGCTGTAGGCCGGTCGAAAAAAGATTGCGAAAAATAATTATATTTAAATCTTACTGTAGTAAGTAAACGCGACTGACCCATTAATAAACAAATAAATAAACTTGATTCGTGTACTGTGGTTAGTTAAAACAATGGAGACCAGTTAATTTTTTTTATAGTAATAGGCGGCAAACTTGCAGACGGATTGTCTGATGGTAAGCAATTACCGCCGCCCACGGACACAAGCAACACAGGAGTCACAAGTGCGTTGCCACCCCTTGGGGTTGGGAAAAGTGATAGGATGAGGAGTGGGATGAGGCAGGAGGAATAGGGGTAACGGCCTCCGGGACTCTCACTCACCGAAAGAAACGCAACAGTTAAAGTACCTACTGTTACTTTACATCGATTTTCTGTGAGAGGGTAGTACCTCCCCGGTCGAGCCGGCCCATTCATGCTGAAATCAGCAAAGCTCTACTACCTGTAAAATGTAAATCAACTTGATTGCTGTTTTCTAGGTTAATTTAGAGTCAATAATTATAAACTTAGGCGATTAGAGTAGACCTATCAATTTTATTCACCAATTAAGTGTTGCATTTTTTGATTATGTAAACAATTTTTTTCTGGAAACAAATTATTAATTAACATCGCTGCCGCTGTACTTCAGCTATTTTATCAGTAACTTCTGATAAGTTACTGTTAAAATTAGACAGCATAGAAATTTCTTCCTAATTTAACTAGAAGATAAGGCTAGATAAGTATTTAAAGTACTGTGTTGTAAATAAGTTCAATTCATGAGAATTAACTAGGTAATGATGTAGGATTTAAATGTAATTAGTAATTTTAGATTTAAATCACCCCCAACTAGGTTAACTAATTAGATTAGTACGTAATGTACATTATTATGTTAAGCTAATTACCTAAATAATTACAAAGAACTTTGTTAATAGGTTGTTAATTTATTAATTCGTCCCTTTTCTGCGTGTAGCAATAAGTGTGTTTTCAATTAATTGTGCTGTAAAAATATTTTACCTTTGTGAACTTTTCCAAGTTATATGACAGTGGCAGACGCTCACTGCAAAGCGCCAACATGTTTATCATTATAAGCTTTTGTAATCCACTGATGGACATAAGCTTAAGCCAATTAAAGGATTTGGTCCACTCTGCCAATCCATCTGACAAGCGTGAAATATAATAATAATATTCTACCACATACATAAATCACCATCTAGTCCCAAACTAAGCAGAGCTTGTACTATATGTACTAGATCATGTATAAACATACATAACTATATACTTTTTTTTGTAAATGTAATACATATTATACATAGAAACACCCAGACCAAGACAAAAATCCATGTTCATGCACACAAATGTATGACTTGAGCGGGAATCGAACCCGCAACTTTCGGCATAGCAGTAGCTTACACTCCCGCTGCGCCAACCGGTCGACAGATATATCACGCTGTAGAGGCAGGTTAGCATAGTATTTGATGACGAGTTTTCTGTGTATTTCGCAACATACTAGTTCCTACGCGTATTTTCCTTGGTCGTCTCTTAACACATTCACGGAATGAAATGGTGTGGTGCCACTTTGTGTTCTAAATCCGTCAACACACGGAAGTGTTTAGGTACTATCAGTAAGTAGACCAGCACATTGAAAGATACTGACAGTTGCGATTGTAAAAGATCTTTTTTACAGCTGGGAGCGAAGGCTTAAGGTTTTTTCGAATAATTAAATAATTTTAATTAAATATTCAACTATTATTAAAAAATACTGCCTCCGTGGTCCAGTGGATAGCGTATGCGACAACTAATTGGAGGACCCAGGTTCGATTCCCGGGTCGGACAAAAGTGTTACTGGGTTTTTCAGAATTCTCAGTAGCAGCACGGAGTCTGGTTATGTGCCCGGTAACGGCAATAGGCTCGCCCCCTATTACGTGGGACCTAAATATTCATGACGACAAACATACATACATAGACTCACGCCTGTTTCCCCGAAGGGGTAGGCAGAGGCATATTAAACGCCCACTTTTCGCCAGTGTTTTGATCCCACGTAATAGGTGGCGAGCCTATTGCCGCTTATCGGGATATTTTGTTTGCCAGAGCCTCGTCCGTTGATCGGCAGGTGCACCACTTGCAGGTGAGGTTGGCTTGGGACCCTAAGTTCTTGGTGGGAACCCTATGCGGGGTGCATAGGGTTCCCACCAAGAACTTAGGCTATAGTAAGTGACAATCAAAATAAACATCTCATTTACCGCACAGATAAGATATATCGCTTAGGTATACACGTTTTTCAATATTATGCGATGGTTTTCATTTCCTTATACGATGGTAATCTTCGCATTGATTATTCTGATAAAGACATTTTTTGACTTAATTTCCTGAAAGAAGAGGCGTTAAAAATGTCGGTGAATGTCGTCTCTCCTGAGTTCGACAAACTGGTACTTTCCAGCGCCCTACGCTTTTACAATCAAATATTATAATTAAAAGCACACAGTTTACACTTCAGCCCAGAAATAGAGACAACTTGAACGATCCATAACTTATTTTTTGTTTGTACGTGCATTTATAAAAGCTTGTTTTTCTAGTGTTTTTTAAACTATTAATTTAATCTATACTTTTTGGTCTTAGATAACGAAATATTTTAAACATTTATACATTTATTTAAAGCAGGCGAATAAGCCCGCATCCTCTCCATTTCCGCCAGTGCGTCTGTATTGCATGATGTTTTATCTGTCAGCTTAGAACAATGTAGCTTTTCAATTTGGAGACCACTAAATGATTTTACTCTACTTAGGGCCACATACGCCTGTCCAGCCGCAAAAGTACGGGACCCTAAGTACACCACTGCGTGGTCTACAATATATAATTGGTTTGTTATAACTTTGAAACCTCCGTGTCCTTGAAACCGCGTTCAAAGTCCATTACGTGGCCTTTCTCACAAGTGCAAACACGACTATGATACGATACTCCATCATGGGATGCTAGTGCCCACAGAACAGTTAAGAGAGGTTAGAACGGCCTTGTGGGCGTGGCAGGCTCACCGTTCTTGTGAACAAACGCTCATATGTCAAAAAATTTGATTGACGCTGTCAACAATCATGCTCATATTGCGACAGCGTACGAAGCTCCGCGAAAATAAAAGAATTATGCCGTCTTGCGCTATAGTAACGTGTCGAAAAAGAAGCCAGGTATGTACTGTGGCTCGAGAAGGGAATTCTTTTCACCGGTAAGTCCAAAAACCTTAAAATAAAAATAATATTTGTAATTATTACAATAGTATTATGTAATTTGTAGACAAAACGATATTATCGCAAGCAAATAAAAAAATATACATTGCTGGCAATACGTGGGTACCATCTAGTACTACGTAGGCGATTGCGCAATGTTTTTCGTTCACTGCGAACGTCAAATCTTGAATTCTGCTAAATCTATGGTGGTGGGTCCGATAGTGTTGTACCTACCAAGTTGTGAATAATGTCGATTGTGAGTTCCTTCGTGTGAATGTATTCAAATGATTGTTATCAGTAATATTAAGATTAACATAACTTTGTTTATTACTACCGATTAGTGTTTATTGTGGGTTATTAACTTAGTATCGCGGGTTACATATCACATATTTTAATTAAGAAAATTGATTGTGACATATGCGTTGGAGCACTGCTGTCAAATGAAATAAATTCGGACCATAAATTTATCGTGACAAAAGATAAAGGGGGTCTCCTGTATCATTATATAAAGATTTACACCGACAAACTTCGGCAAATAAATGAACATAATATATGTTGACAACAAAGATCTTGCGTACCTTTGTCGGAACTGAATTATTTAGCAACATTAGTTATCACCAGGTTGGATTTTATGCTAGTGCGAGCCATGTTACAGACATATCTTAAGCTATCATAGAAAAATATACCAATGTAAGATTGCATTTTATTTTGAAAAATTCGAATTAAAAAAAAATTAATTAATAAATTCAATTATTTTATTTATGTTTGACATTTCCAATAACTCAAGTGACATTTAATAATTTTATATAATTATAATTTCTTTTTTTTTGACATTTTCAAATTGACATTTAATTATTATTATTTATTTAGTGACATTTTAATTAGATGACATTTTATTGTATAATTTTTAATATTATTGTTTACAACATGTACTCAACCTTATGATAAAATGTAAGGAGCAAGTACAATGCGGGAATTAGTAAACTTTTCAACTAATATTAGTGGCAACCTGTCTGGTGGCTTAGGCTGGCATGCTTATGCATACACCTACTGATGGCGTGGAGGCATAATGATTCAGGTCGTGCTGGCTCCCTCAATCAAGGTTGAGCCGTACGATGGCTGTTGAATGCGGGCCATCAGCGGGCTGAGTCAGTTATAAGCGTCAGATGATATCCTGCATTGTACTCGCATCTAAACCTATTATGTCTGGACTTCAAAAAATATAAACGAAGAGATGAAATGACAAAAAAAGCAATGACTCTGAGTTTGTTTCGGCCTTTCTTCTCAAGAAGTCATTTAGCTAGGAAAAGCCGGCTTCATCTAGAATAGGGTTTTGACATGTATAAGTGTTGTAAACAACCAAAATGCAGAAATAAATATGTATTTATGTATTTATTTATTTATTTAAAAGATAGCAAGCGAATTCTTCTTAATAAATACGTCTTATTTCAGGGACAATAATAGAATCTGGATTGAAATTTAATTTAAATTATTGTTCAACATTAAAATATTATTGTATTATATACTTGTGTCATTTATTTCTTTACAAACTTTAGCTTATGTGGTTGTACACATAAATAGTTTATCACGGACACTGACATCCTAGGTGGACATGATTTTTAACTCTTGGTATTCGGATATGATAAAGGCCATATTGTATCTTCCCCTTTAATTTTATATTATTATTTATATATATTAAGAAAGGCTACACTATTTGTACCCTATCCCACCATCCCGAAATAAAAACAAACAATTGCAAAACTTAAAGTAACAAAACAACAGTATTTTATCGATATAAATAATCGACCTTTTGGACACCGTAACATTAATGAGAGTGTGTGAGTGATCGACAAGCGCGATAATTCCATGTCAAGCGAAGTGTTTGCGCTAGTGTGACAACCAATGGCAAACTCGCGATCTAAGTAAGTGCAGTTGATTTGTGTGCGTAATGCGCGTACGTATTAGTGTATTGCTTGTAGTGGAGATAGAGAGTGGGAGACAATCGGCGACACGCGTTCTAATACAAATCAGTAACTATTTCCGTTCTAACCCCCTTTAATTGTTCTGTGCTAGTGCCTATCTTCCGGCTTCATCATCAGACCTTGAAACCTAATGGTGATCAAAGTTCATTACAATACTTTTCTAAGTAATACAAAACAGCTATGATACGATTTTCCATCATGAAGTTCCAGTTCATACCTTCCGGCTCCATCATCAGGTCAGTTCGACAATACCATATTATTGTATTGTCATAAGAACTACATACAGCTGCTAATTTTCATTACGCTACGACCCTTGAACGAAGGTTAAATTAGTTACCTTAGATTCCACTACATAGTTACATACATGTCGAGTTCCAGTTCATATCTGCCGGCTCCATCATCAGGTCAGTTCGACAATACCATATTATTATATTGTCATCAGAACTACATACAGCTGCTAATTTTCATTACGCTACGACCCTTGAACGAAGGTTAAATTAGTTACCTTAGATTCCACTACATAGTTACATACATGTCGAGTTCCAGTTCATATCTTCCGTCTCTATCATCAGATCAGTTCGACAGGACCATATTATTCTATTTTCATCAGAACTACACACAGCTGCCAATTTTCATTACGCTACGCGCCTTGGAAGATGGGTAAATTTGTTAGCTTAGATTCGATTACATAGTTAGTTACATACAAGTCGACCTAATAAAAGCGGGTTAATAAAGTTTAAGTCTTTCGAGCATTACTCAGTAATACTAATAAGTAAGGGAGCCTGTACATGCTAAGAAAATTCACTGTGTCTGCTTCGAAGAATACCGAGTCATCATGTAAACTATAAGAATTATAATTTTTATTAAAGTAACAAATAACATATATACAACAGAATAAAACTACTTATGCAACTAAACTATCCTAAACTAAACCAATAAAACTAAATAAATTAAAATAACAAAATAGACGAGGAAAAACAAAAAGAAAACCCAAACTACGCGGAGTCAAAAAATTCCTCCGCAACGCTGTCGGCTGGTAGCGTGCCCAGAAGGCTGGCAGCATTGCCACGTTGCAATGCTTATTCTCTCTGCAAAATATAAACCAGCCCTCTGGTCACGGGAAGCGTCGATCAGCCTTTTAGCGATTTCTTTGTATAGAGCGCGTGCACTAGGCCCCCATGGCCCCAGCGTTTCAACCCCAAACGGCTCAAAAACGTAATTACCAGATAGGTTTCCGTATTTGCGCCGTTTGAGGGTCCCCGCTGATGCAGCAGCAGTGCCAACGGATGCAGCTGTGCTTGGAAGATGTAATGGCGCAAGGGTATCGACGCATGTCGCGTCCCATACCAGAGGCCTGCCCATCTTCCAAGGTAATAAGGACATACCGTCTGGTCTCCTCCCATCGTCGCGTACCAAACCATTCGGTTCAAGATGAGCTGGTACTCCGGCGGTGACAAGAGCTCGACGGATTATGTCGTTAATGTGGGCATGTCGGGAAAAACGCCCAGCACTCTTGCTGCACGATAGGCCATGGTGGCCAAGACTGTCGACGGCTTCACCGCAGTGACAGCGATGCGGAGAAATGCAAACAGCTCCCAAGCGTAGGCAAGAAGCGATGCGGAAAGTTGTATTGTCCAACATAGTTCCTATGTTGGACGATGGAAGTGCTTGAAGCCATAGCCTCGATTCCCACTCTCCCACAGCCAACAAACGGGCGCGCTCTGCAACACTGGATGCTGTACTTAAAAGATATTCTCTCATCTTGCTACAGAGCGGCCCGTCCCATTGCCTCTGAGAGGATAGATATCGGGGTAAGTCAGAGCTTGGGCAAGCCATTTTCCAAGCGTTAATGGCATCAGTCTTGCACGGCACCTCAGAATTAACCAGTGTGGGTTCTAGAATTTTCCTAGTCAATTCCTCAGTGCCGTGGACCGAGGCCAAAAACGCTGGGAGGCTTACATCGGTAATTTTGCGAACGCCGAGGCCGCCCAAACGAACTGGTAAAGTCGCTTGAAGCCACACTCGGTCGTTCATGTCAAGATTTAGAATGTTGCTCAAGGTGTGCCGAATTATATGATCAATGTTTTCCAATAGGGATAAATGTTTCCAAAAAGGAGAGGACCGCAAGTAATATGTAAATTTTGGAACAAAAAGGCAGTGCCGAATAATCGTAAAAGCCGAATGAATATTAATTTTGTAAAGCCGTTCTGAAGTTTCACAGAAATTTTGTAGTTTTTCATCTATAAAAGATCCAAAAGCGTCGTCGAAAATAGGGGACCCAAGGAGGCGGAAGGAACATTTATTGATGATTTTAATATTTGGCGCCAAAGAATTAAATTTTGTTAAGATCGAAAAGTTATCCAAATTGTCATTAATAAAAATTTCACATTTGTTTGAATTTAGTTCCAAACCAATTGCTTTAAATTTAGTTTTTATTAGCTCTAAGTCTTGTAAGACAGTGTTAACGTCCCCTCCCAGGGTCCCGTCGTCCAAATACCAGACGTTAAATTTAGAATTTATTTGTTTTATTATTGGGTGAATGGCTAAACTAAAAATGACTGGCCCGAGAGGGTCACCTTGTTGACAACCAATAGCAGATTCCAAAACGTTGTCTTTATAAATTAAGTTTGATGGATTTCTATAGCATTGCCAAAGGAATTTAAAAATTTTGGGAGTTTCTAATTTAGCCTGTGTCAACACGGTGTCCCTGTTCACTAAGGTCAAGGCATTCTTCAAATCAATCTTTAAATTTTTTTTTTTTTAAATTAAAAATGTATTTATTTCTCACCACATTACAATATTAAATCTTAAAGTTAAGCTTACATTACACATGTAGACACTTTGAATGTGGGAGACTGATGCCTAAACTAGGTCGAAACCTGTATTTTAGGACATCAGGCCACCACCCCTTTTAAATTTACAAAATCAAGTGTATTATTGAAAGAGCAGACATAAAGTTATAATACATTACGCAAATAGTATCATTGTACATGATTGTGATGAAAAGAGTGAAATTAAAATAAGTAAGTGAGTGTACTCTAGTATGTGTCTGTGTGTGTGTGTGTGTGTGTGTGTGTGTGTGTGTTTGTGTGTGTGTGTGTGCGTGTTTGAAATTAAATTGGTTTTCGAAGCAGATTTTCGGTATCACTATACGAGAGGCTTAGAAGCCAGTTAAACACAGATTTTTTGCATACCGTCATTTGCATTGGATATATATTTAGAATTTTACTCGCGTGGTTATACAGGCGAGGGCCAAGAATGTAATAATGTCTGGTGGCAATCGCGGAGCTATGGCTGATATTAGGACATATTTTGTGTTTGACTCGTTTGCTTTCATTTAGTTTGGGGTTGTACGGTAGGGAAGCATGCTGTCTGAGAATAACTTTATATACGAATAGTTGACGTACGGACAGCACTTTGCATTCCTCATAAAGCAGAGCAGTAGAATAAAATATTGGTTTGTACGTCATAACTTTCAAAACTGCTCTTTGCGCTCTTTCCACATTTAGTAACATGGTAGAAAATGTACCTCCCCATACGGGTATGCAATAAGTAATAAGCGATTGAGCAAGGGCGCAAAAAACAGTTTTCAGTGAGTTAGCTGGCATGACTGTTCTCAGAGTCTTAAATGTAAATATGAGCTTACGAATGCGACCTTTAAGGACATCTAGATGTTTTGTCCAGCTCATTGTGCTGTCAAGGTAGACCCCGAGGTACTTAATATGATCTGCGCGAGTAATATCCTGACAATCGCAGTATAAGGATTGGTGAGGCACGCATGTGTGAGCTTTGATGGTGAGTGGGGTAGGTTGCGAGGAAGAACCGTGGGAGAAAGCTAAATATTTCGTTTTTGATACATTTAATGTTAACAGATTGCGAGCAAACCACGTCATAACCACTCGCAGTGCGTTTTCAGCGTTGATTTGAGCTTCCTCCCAGGTGTTCCCCTCGATTAATAAAGCAGTGTCGTCTGCGTAGGCAAAGATCTTACACTCGGGTATTTGAAGCCTACAGAGCTCGTTAACATAAATTAGAAACAAGGTAGGAGAGAGAGCGCTACCTTGAGGGACTCCGAAATCGCCCAGATCAGAATCTCCGCTTATGATGTCTTGAATTTTGGTACACTGAGAGCGCCCGGTGAGATAGCTCTTAAAGAGGTCCTGAGCTATTCCTCTTATGCCAAGCTGTTCCATTTTACTCAGAAGGATGGAAACCGAGACTGTGTCGAAGGCTTTTGATAGATCTAGAAAAACTCCGATTGTTTTGATTTTGTTATCCAGATTCTCAATGATGATGTTTGAGAGATCCAAAACAGCGTCTTCGGTAGACATTTTCTTTCTAAATCCATACTGGTTAGAAGCCAAAACATGATATTTCTCAAGGTAATTGACTAGTCTGGCGTTAAGGGCCTTTTCAAATGTTTTCGATAAAGTGGTAAGGACGGATATAGGCCTATAATTGGATACGTTGTCTCGGCTTCCGCCCTTGTGAATCGGGTGAACCAGAGCTTTTTTAAATATTTTTGGGAATATACCATTTGAAAGGCATAGGTTCAGAACATGCGTGATCGGTTGGATAAGATGTAGCCTAGCGGCTTTAATAAATCGAGTAGATATACCGTCACTGCCGGTTGCACTGTCATTACGTAAATTCAAGATGATAGAGCTTACTTCAGTGTCGTCAATAGGCCGTAGACCCATAGAATGGCTCAATCTTTGTTCATTGATATAGCTAGTTGCGTTGGTTACGTCTTCAGTGAGTTTAATTGAGGATGCTAGTTTTCTACCGATCTCGGCAAAGAAGTTATTTACGGTGGCAATAGAGGATGCTTGATCTGGTTTGATTTTCAGGAGTTCTACTGGTGCAGACGAGGTCGACTTTAGGTTCGCTACCTCCTTAATAATGTTCCATGTACCTTTAATGTTATTTTTATTTCTGTCGAGCTCTTGTTGTACGTAGGTCCGTTTAAGTTTTTTTAAAAGAGAGTTACAGAAATTTCGGTATCTTGTGTATACCAAGTTAGCCGTGGGGTCGTTGAGAGATCCTTTAGCTCTCTTGTGAAGAGCATCACGATGTCGGATACATCTCAACAAACCCGGAGTGATCCACGGTTTGATTATACGCTTACGGCGGGACGCATTTACAATTACTGTGTTGTTTTTTATTATTGTAGTCAGAGTATTTACTAAGCACAGTGCGGCCTGATGGGCATCCGCCATTTGCATGAGGTTTGAAAAATCAAAATTATATATATCTGTCAGGGCGTTGTGGAAGTTAGTGCGCGTAGACTTAGTTGGAGGATTAGATCTATTGATTGATTGTTCTATGTGTAATAATTGGGGGACGTGATCAGTGAGTGGTGAGTCAAAGATCAGGGTTATAGACTTTTTGGGACTTTTTAAAAGAACATGATCAAGGCAATTATTTAGGCGTGTAGGGTGATAGTGAGCAGGTAATAGACCATGCGATGCGACGGTGTTTAAGTACAGTTCACTGTTAGGATCAGTATTCATTGGGCATATATTTATGTTTATGTCACCCAAAATGGCGGCTGTAGTAAATGCAGTTAAATTTGAAAGTAAACTGTCAACACTTCGTATGAAAGGATACGCGTTACTAATTGATGGGGAACGATAGATAACTGCAAGTGCTAGATCGTGTCTGCATTTTACAATAAGGCAGTTTGCGTCACATATATCGAATTCCTCGACGGTACAATTAAAGTTATATCTAGCATATACGATAACTCCGTCGTTTTGATTAGAGTATTTTGACTTATGTGGAATGTAATTGTCCAAGTGTGGGCACGAGTTAGGGACTTTACTCAGCCAACATTCCGTTAGCAAGATTAGATCGCATTGAATTTTTAATCTATGCAAATATACATTTAGAGCGTCAAAATTGCAGTTAATGCTTCTTATGTTAGCATGAAATATGGAGACTGATTTGTGAGGATTATTTTTTATAAGTGAAGGGCATTCTTCTGGAGAACAGATGACCGCTTCAGATACTGAGAAAGATTCTATATCGGTGATAATATCGAGTGTGTTAGCCATTTTTAAGGTAAGTTACATGGACGTTTTTAATGCGCAATATGATGTATTGTGATTGTTGTGTGTATAATATGTTAGTGTAGAGCGTTGAAAATGCATGTATGTGTATATATAGGTTGTAATTAAAATAAAATGAATAAAAAGTATGACAAAGTTTAAAAAATGGGTTATAAAACTTGAGCATGCAAAATACTAAAACTACAAGTAGTCATTTTTGCGCACCCAACGTTACTAAGTCTGCTTCAGTAGTGATCAGGATTTGTTTAAGACCTTCTCTTTTCTTCAGATAGATTCTACCACGGCTGGACCAACAGTAATTATAGTCATGAGTTTTCGCAAACTCTCTGGCTAAGTAGTAGATTTTTCGTGCCTTAGTGGACAAGTTTTCAGATATGTATAGTACTACTTTAGGGCCGTTTAATTTTACCGTTTCGGTGCTGAATTTGTTGTTTTTGTTCTCATGGTTGAATTTTTTTACTGATCTTAATAAATTCTCTTTCACGATTGGGCTCACAAAATCAACTAATATGGGTTTGCTGGCGCCTGATTTGCTATTTGTACGGAACACATCTCTAATATCAGACTGATTGACTTTAACGTTCAGCGATTTTCCAGTATTTATGATAAAATGCATCAGAGAGTCCTTATTTTCGCTCTGTTCTTGTGGAACATTACGGATCTCAATACTTGATGACCTAAGCTGTCTTTCCAGGTGTTCTACTTTCAATTCCAGGTCGATAATTTTTTGTTGAGACTCCTTGCGCTCCTTTTCAAATACTGTTAACTTTTTAATCATGTCGTCATATTTATGAGATATAAAATCTAGTGACTGGCGTATGTCTATATTTTGCGTTACAATCTCTTCCAGACGAGACTGCATTATGGATAGTTTGTTATTTTGTTCCGTTTTAAAGTTCTCGAACATTTCCATGAGTTCAGTTTTGTGAAACTCATCATCTTTCTTACGCTTGATAATGCGTTTGGAGGATTTAGAAGTATCTTCGCATTCTGTAGAGACGCTACAGGCCTCGGAGTCGTGTGGTTCGACTAATGTGGCTGGCGTGCCCCTAGCTTTTCCACTTGGCGATGATTTTTTAGGCGGCATATCGCACAATTAATTAGTTTATAAATTAAAGAAGAGAAAATGCGAAAATACCTCAATAGGGGGCGTCAGATGGCTTCACTTAACTTGCAGTTTTTCCTCGTGCAATAACTGTTACTACCAGGCGAGCAGCGCGTAGAGATGATTCACTCGTGGCGTAGTCTGCGAGTGTGTGCGTGTGCTTGGCGGCGGGCGGGGTTTCTGCGCGGGCGCAGCTCGGGCTCCAGTGGTGTCCTTGGAGGCGTGGTGGCTCGTGGTGGGCGGCTCGTGGAGGGCGGCGCCGGCGGGTGTAATGTTGTGGTGGTGGTGGTGTAGCGTACCAGGCGCACATATATTGCAGAAGCTGTTACTGTGGGCACTAGCAACAGGCTAATCTCCTCGCGTTTATGATAGCCTATTTTTTGCAATGAATTTATAACGTTTAAAACTTAATTAATAATTGTAGAATAAATTGACAAGAATCACTCTTTGACACGTCTGAACTCCTCAGAGGTCCGGGGGGAAGGGGAATCTTTAGAATGACCTCACCTTTACCGCAACCAAGGTGTGTAGACAGCGCATGTATGGCAGCTTCACAGCCTCCCTTGGAACCAAAGCCAAGCTGAATCCAAACCATTCGGTTCAAGATTACACCTTTTAGACTCGGGTACCGACCACTGGATTGAGTTACACAACCCTCAGGTGCTTTCGACAGAACGCTATTAAAATTAAAAATTTAATAATTTCAATAGAGAGGATGGTTTTCAACTGTCGAGTATCTGGCATCCAGTGGTGCGTCTATGTAAAACCCGTGAAACGGAAAAACTCAAACCGCGAGCTGACGTAGTGAGTGTAGTATGTCGTGATTGGGTACAGTGGGATAGTGAAAACAGTGGCAGTGGTGTTGTACGCAAAAAACGAGTAAGAAAGCGGGTAGACCGTTATACTTGCTCGTAAGATTCACCCACCCGCAATACCCTCAGTACATCCGTGAACATGGCGCTTGCAACAGTGCCGAAATATCGGTTACTCCAAACAAAAGTACGTGGTATATATCCCGAAAGACAATTTAAAACGAACACTTTTAGCTCAAACAAGATATTTTTCTTATTCAGCGCCGATGTAGGGGCCCGGTGAGTTTTCTTAGTGTGTACAAGCGCTCTAAAGCTTTTGATATAAATTAAAATGAATGAACAGAACTGTATAAGGTGATTCTAATGAGGCCAAACTCAATAAGTTACTAGTCAGCATTGCAAGGTTCCATCTGCTACTTTCGTGTTCCATAATTAAACCCGCTTGCAGGTACGATGGCCTAGTGGAGAGATTGACAGACTGCTACGTAGAGGGTCTCAGGTTCAAATCGATAAAGCGCACACTTTTCAAGTTAAATTGGTAATTATTGTTTACTTAACTATAAAGGAAATCATCGTAAAGAAACCTATTTATCTGAGAGTTCACCATAATGTTCTCAAAAGCATGTGAAATCTGCCTACCCGCACTTGGTTAGCGTGTTGGACGATGGCCTCAACCTTCTCTTAGTGACAATAGGCTGTGCCCAGCAGTAGACACGGTTGATGATTAAAATGACTTATAATTAAATTAAAAGTACTCAGAAATGCCAATTTGACTAACGTGATTTAGGTACAAACGTAGGTACGTTTTACCCCATGAGGTGATGGGGTACCGCATGATTATTTTTTCTGCAGGTGAAATTAAAGTGTTATGAGTGATATATTTGTGTAAACTGTACCTATGAGTACTTATAAGCGTATTAATATTTTAGCATAAGGAATTCAAAAATTCCCCTTAATAAGACGCCACTTACTAGAACAGCACGAATTTTTACTGTGTGGAGATTACAATAGTAAACGTCTTTCAATCGCTTGAATGCCATAACACGAGACACAATTGAAAATCTTGTGTGCTTCGGCAGTCGACAACTTTATAGCTGCAGCCCAGTAAAAAGACTAACAAAATACTACGCAGAGTGTCTCGGTTTCAAACCACGGCGCACACCACTGACTTTTCTAAGTAAAGTGGTTATTAAAGTTTCAAGTGCTAAACGGTAAAGGACAACATCGTGAGGAAACCTACATGTCTAAGACTTCTCCATAACGTTCTTAAATGATAAAGGCTGCCAACCCACTCTGATACATGCTTAGAATGTTGCTCGAATATATAACCAAAGTTACGCTCTGTGATTATTTACTGCAAGTACTAACAGATAAACATGGCACTGATAATCTCGTGTATGCCCGAGAGTGTGACGCATTACAAAGATTTTCAAAGCTTGTATCACGGCAATGCCGGGGGGATGGGCCTCGTTAGCCTTGGATGGCATCCCGTCTAGGAGAAGGAAAACTCCGAAATTAAACCACTCTCTTTGGGGGGATGGGCCTCGTCAGCTTTGGATGGCAACCCGTCTAGGAGAAGGAAAACTCCGAAATAAAACCAACATTCAGGGAGCATACCCGAAAACAAACCCCAATCCAAGGTGTCAACCGACCCGTGCCGAGGGATTCATGGCCAGAGCGCAAGCTGGTCGCTAACGGAGGGTGCATGTATCAGTGGTCACAGGGCTCAGCTAGTATTCCATCATACCCCCGTACAGGGCTCTGCGGGGATGGACATTCTAAATCCCTATTACTCGTGGGAACGCTATGAGAACTGAAAATAATATTTCTCCAGACGGCGGCGACGCGGTTCGCAACCCATCACGTCTCGTTTCCCGCGAGGGCGAAAAGCGGCCTACGGAAAGCCGGTTTGCAACATTAAATGTTGGAGGAGGAATGGATGGTAAATTGAATGAAGTATGCCAGATGATGGATGATAGAAAGATTGATGTTCTATGTGTGAATGAAACAAAAAGGAAAGGTTGTGGCCCCACCAAGCATGACAGCTACACGGCTTATTGGTCTGGGGTAGACAGAACCACCAGAGCCTGCAAGGGAGTTGGTTTAATACTGTCTGCGCGAATGAATGAGTGCGTTAAGGAATATGAATGTGTAAATGCTAGACTGTTGTGGTTGAGAATGAAAGTAGGACTTACTCGTCTCTTTATTGTAGGGGTTTACGCCCCGGTCAATATAGTAGCGGGTATGTCACAGCAAGAACAAGACGAAAGGCAGGAATTTTGGGAGAACTTAAGAGCGATTTTGAGGAAATGTAAGGATAACGAAATATTGATCTTGTTAGGTGATTTCAATGGATGGGTGGGAGTAAAACGAGATGGATTTGAAAGGGTTTTAGGTGGATTTGGTGATGAGAGTGTGAATGAAAATGGAAAAGTTTTACTTGAGGTTTGTTTAGAGTGGAGCCTTTGTGTGACAAACACCATGTTTGATCACAAAAGGATACACATGTATACGCGTGAGGCTAAGAATGTTAGAAGAAATATGATTGATTTTGTAATTGTAGATGAACGTTTGAGGAAGAATGTGTGAGATACAAGGGTGTATCGAGGGATCGGCATCCACACAGACCATTTCTTAGTGATGAGCCGGATAAGTGGACTCTTTAAAGGATGGCGACAACGAGAACATTATGAAAATAGGGTCCTAGAAAGATTAAAAGTAGAAAATCTGCAAGAAAAAGATGTGAAAGATGAGTATAAGCGAAGATTGTTAGCAAGATTTGAGAGGTTCGATAGCATAAATGATATGGAAGAATTATGGCAATCTTTTAAAGAAGAGATAGTATGTGTAGCGTCTGAAGTATGTGGTGTGATCAAGAGATGGAAAATACGAAAGGTTAAGAATACATGGTGGGACAAGGATGTACAATCAGCAGTGTCAGAGAAGAAGAAAGCTTGGTTAGATTGGTTGGCTGCCAGAGCAAATGAAAGAATGGGAAAGGCAACGAGTGATGACATAGATGAAGCAAGAAAGGAGTTTGTTAGGTCAAAAAGAATTGTGAAAGAAATTGTTAAAAGGAAAAAAGAGGAAATGAAAGATGAGTTTGATAGCAGACTATCTGAAGATTTCCGGAGAAACATAAAGTTTTTTTGGAAATCCGTTCGTGCAGTTCGAGGAAGAACTCAATCCTCAGAATACACGTCAATCAGAGACAAGAATGGAAAGATAGTGAATGGTGAATCATGCGTGCTGAAGTGATGGAAGGAGTATTTTGAAGGTCTATTTGAAAGAACGGCGATAGAGACATCGATCGAGGAAATTAATGGTAATAATAGCAATGATGAAAGCGATATTGGTGTGGATGAGATTGTGAAGGCGTTGGGAAGTATGAAATAAGGTAAGGCTGCAGGATATAATAGGATTACAGTTGAAATGCTGAAGGCTGGACAGGGCATCATAGTTGGTCAGCAGAGGCGCTTATTTAACTTGTGCTGGAGCACCGGCCGAGTACCTGATGACTGGACCACAGCGGTGGTTGTGCCTCTTTATAAGGGAAAAGGCTCGCAACAAGACTGCAAGAACTATAGAGGCATTAGCCTTCTCAGCATTGTTGGCGAATTGTATGCGAAGGTACTGATTGAAAGAGTTATGGAAGTAACCGACAAGAAAATATGGGATGTACAAGCAGGATTCCGAAAGGGTATGGGGTGCACGGATCAAGTCTTTTCCTTGCGGTGCGTAGCCGAAAAATTCTTGGCCAAAGGTCAAAAGGTCTATTGCGCATTCGTGGATTTGGAAAAGGCTTACGATAAAGTGGTGAGGAATGAAATGTGGTCGGTACTGTCGATGTATGGGGTAAACAGCAGCCTCATACGAGCTCTGAAATCCCTTTATGAAGATCCTAGCTTGTGTGAGGATAAATGGGTCGTACACGGATTGGTTTACCATCGAAACAAGTGTTAGACAGGGATGTGTAGCGTCGCCGTGGCTGTTCAACCTCTTCATGGACAGTTGTTTGCAAGATTTGAAAAATAGTGACTGTGGATTAAGGATGAATGAGTTACTCGTCAAATGCCTCCTTTATGCTGATGATCAGGTTATACTTGCGTCTTCAGCGGAGGAGTTGCAGGAGATGGTAACAATCATGCATGGTGCGTTAGAGAGGAAAGGAATGAAAGTAAATGTAAGTATAACGAAAGTTATGGTTTTTGAAAAGGAGGAATGCGTTACGGCTTGTAATAATATGATCGATGGACAGCGAGTGGAGCAAGTGAATGAGTTTGTATATTTAGGTACGCTGTTTACAAGAGATGGTAAGAATGTAGAAGATATTGAAAGAAGAGTTAATGCAGGTAATAGAGTGAATGGAGCTCTGAAGGCGTTTATGAATAGCCAAAACGTGTCCAAAAAGGCACGTTTGGCTGTCCATAGAGGGGTGTTAGTACCTACTCTTATGTATGGTAGTGATAGTTGGATATGGCAGAAGAGTCATGAAAGTAGAATAAATGCTGTAGAAATGAGAGCACTGCGAAGTATGTGTGGTGTTTCTTTGACTGACAGAGTAAAGAATTGTGTGATAAGAGAGTGTTGTGGGGTAAAAGAAGATGTAGTGACAAGCATCGAGAAAGGTATGCTAAGATGGTTTGGACACGTGGAGAGGATGGATGACGAAAGACTGACCAAGCAGATATATAAGGCAAGTGTGGAAGGGACAGGACGAAGGGGAAGACCTAGGCGGACGTTCTCTGACCAGATTGGAGACATCCTAAAAACAGGACAGGTTAGAAGCACCCTGAACAGAAGAGCATGCATGAGGAATCTGATGGGAGTGAATGAAGCAAGAGAGATATGTCAAGATCGTTGCAAATGGCGCTCCGTAGTCTGTGCCTACCCCTCCGGGAAACAGGCGTGAGTCTATGTATGTATGTATGTATCACGGCAATGCCGGTGATTTAATTTGACACTACAATAATTACATTACTTCAGTTTTTATTTACATAGTGAAATCAGTCCTAGACTTCGTTTTTCATATCTGTCGTATCCTATAATGGAAACTCATTTTGTTTTCTGATAGCTTTCACACTAGATACTACGCCTATGTCGCGTACACTTCATATAGTGTCACATATTCGTACTATGCTTGAAATACTTAAAACCTGTAAAAGCATTGTAGCAATACAGCGATTTTTGTCAAAGGCAACATGATGCAACTTGACAAAAATTACGATACGAGCACAATAGAAAATTGCTAAAAAGACTACACGGAACACTTCAAAGTCAATAACGGGACAAAGAACTTTGAAACCCACACGAAATCCATTTAGCCGTTACCACAGTGGTCCTAGATAGGAAAAAAATACATGACAAGTACGCACATAGGCCGAAAAAGCGCATGTGGGATAGGGACATTTTTTCAAGTTTTATTTGATTTTTTATTACTGCTATGTTTTTCGAAATAAAACTAGACCATACCCTCACATAAAAGCCGTGTATGGCTTTAAAAATTCAATTTTTGGGTACCTACATTTTGTGAGAGACAGAATAAGGTTAAAAGGTAATCTCATTGACGATGTTAAAACTACGTCCCTTTATTCATGTTATCTTACTGGTGCTGTAAAAAAAAATACAACATAGAGTAAATAAACATTGATAACATTATTTGTATTGTTGTCTACAACGAAAGAAACTAGTAGGTTCACAAAATATTGGACTACTATTGAACCGTTGTTTCACCTGCCTACAGAATATAAAAAAACCTCAAAATATAAAAATAACCTCAAAATATTGCAATAATAAGTTGCTTCGACAGAACTTGGTATTAATTAGCCAGTTGTGAATTCTAATTTAATCTAATACTAGGTAATATATAAACCTGAAGAGTTTGAACTACCGATCTGATTTGAAAAAATATTTCAGGGTCATTTATCGAGGAAGGCTTTATAACATCACGCTATAAGCCACGAGAGCGGAGCAGTAGCCTTAAAACCGCGGGCATCATAATCTAGTTATGAATAAACTGTAAAAAGGCTCTTTCCAAGCTTTTAACCACTATTGAACCTTAATGGAAAAGGAATCAGATTTCTTCAGTAACGTTTTGTCTATTGGAAAACAAATTGACTTGTGTGGATGCACTTAATTAATGATAAAAAATTGGTGATTTAAAAGATCAAATATGAGTTTCTGCTGGCTTTAATCTTAAGCCTACTAGCTATCCGAAAGGTAAAAAATATTTTCATGTTCATACGAATTCTGTAAGCTGTATTATAAGTTAAAATTTGAATTAACACTCACAAAGTGGGATTAAAAAACCCGGAGTTAATAAAATTTTCATCATAATCGGCTTAGTAATTTAGACATGAAAACATAAAAGGCCGAGTCAGAGTTTATTCGGAAATGTATTTAATGTTCATAGGTACAAACAAACCTACAATTACATTTATCTTTGTTATTACGAATCGTGTATCAGACTTTAAAATCTGTTGTTATTGTTTAGTTTATCAGATATGAAATACTCGAGATAAGAATATGTTTATATATAATTAGCAACAGCTATCACTTGTAGCAATCTTTCTGAACAATATGTGTTCCATTAAAGTTATCGTGTTCGTTATATTAGCAATTAGTTTCGTGGTATCTACTGAGAGTAAGTTTTTTTAATATTTTTTATTCATCACTAAGCCACTTACTTGATACTTGGTTGATTGTGAGGAAACCTTCATCTCTGGCAGTGCACCATAATGTTCTGGAAAGATTTGCCTAGCCTGGAGGATTTTGGTCTTCTCGTGAGAGAGAATCCCTTGCATATCAGTGGGACAGAGTTTAAACAGGCCTGATAATGATAACTGATCATCATTGTTCTGCGCAATCCCGGTTGCATATTGCATTTTCGCTTTGGAGCCCGTGACTAGATTAATTTGACAGAATAGTTAGCTTGTCTCATCTGATCACTGCCACGCCGAGGGAGATGGCGATATTTAGTTTCTCAGACGATAGTCAAGGTACTGACTCACTCTGATAACTGTCAAAGTTCTGCTTGAAATACGATAACGGCTTAACGTACTCACCACTGCACGAGACAAGCGATTGTTAACAATTTAATACGCACATAAAGTTAGTGGTGCACACTATGGCTTCGAACCCCTCCACATGGCTGTCTGTTGTTGGTATGTCCACAAGGTTATCGCTGTCTACTTGACATATCCTGCCATCTTATGCATTTGATCCCATGAGCCCTTTTAGCTTCGATGTCTTCTCAAATCCTTCAAAAAACAGCTACGCTATATTTGGCTAGAGAGAGAGAAATGATGTATGTTATTAAATGTTAGTAAATAACAAAAGTGTCTGCGGGCCATTGAATGTATCCTTTTAAATCCAAATTTTATACAGTTGCTTTTTCTTTTTTTATCTGATTTAGATACTTTACCCGTTCAATTATTTTTAAAATATGTTTCTACGCATATAATGCAGTTTCAGGCTGTAATAAGATGCAAAGCTTTATATATCTGTAAAATGCTAGATATGGCTCCAAGGGATAAAGCGCCCCTTTGTACCTTACATTTTTACTTTTCTATTAGTCGAATGTTGAAATTGGTGTACATTTTACACATTTAAAAAACTTTCGTTACTGACTGGCCGACAGACAACGCACAGCCAAAACCATTACGGAAGAAGCTAAAATTTGGCATATATGTTCCTTGAGGACTGTACGAGTGCACAAAGAAGAGTTTTCTAGAAATTCCCATGAGATCGGGCAGAAATAGTTCATTTGAAAAATATGAGCGTAGTTTCAGGCATCCTTTAGTAAAGTATAAAATAGGTAAATAGATGTCACCGCGTAAGTCAGCATCAAATAGCATTTTTTCATCTCAACTCATTTTAAAAACACTAAATCGACAAAAGTGCGCTATTAAATAGTGATTCAAAGCTCCTAAAGTGGAATTTATCCATCTCTAAATATCGCTGCAGCAGACAGTTCAATTTAAAATTGAAACCTAATTTTATAGCGGTCTTGATATATTTTATTTACTTACCAATAGTATTATTTGAGGAAATACGGTGGCTTGATGTTTGCTTGATCGCTCTGAGTGCGGAATATCAAAGATACGATTTTAAATATGTAGTAGAAACTTGTTTGTTTTTCGAGGTGGGTACTCAACTGAAAACTCTCAATGTTATGGCCTATAAGAGACACGAATTAAAACAGTAGAAAGACGGTGGTTTTAACTGGCGACGCAAAAACAACTGTGTTATAAGTTTTTGACAGGTTTTGGCCAGATTTGCTTTTAACAAAATATTTTTTAGAGAAATATTTTGTGCATGTAGTTCCTATATATTTCAAAAGTAATTGAAGGTTATGCAAATTATTGGTCGCTTCGGAAGCCGAAAGGATGCTTCGATATGAGTCGCTGTACGAGATTTATATATTTTGACAACGACCGAGTGTCATAGCACCGTATACAAAATAGCTCTTAAAGCGCTTTGTTCCTCTTTTATTCTGCATACTGCCAAAGTCTAGAGTGGAACACTTTGCCGGAGTCTGTAATTCCTGATAAGTACAATCTAAGTTTTTTTCATATCGTGAGGGAATAGGTAACTCCTAGTCTAGCGTGCTCCATCTTCGAGTGTATTATCATCAGCCGAGATCGCGATCAAATGTCAACCTCATATGATAGATAGATATCCACAGGACTTTTCCTGTCGCCAGTATCCATCCGATGTCCAAGGTCCCAATAGCGTTACATCCATATATATTTAGACTCACGCCTGTTTCCCGAAGGGGTTGGCAGAGACTACGGAATAGCGTTATCCATTACAATAAAAAATAAAATAAAATTTTTTTCAGATGTCATCATAGTCATCTGCTACTACGGTACCTGGGCTACTTACCGCCATAGTGATGGCCAATTTAACGTAGAACATATTGACCCACACCTCTGTACTCATTTGATCTATGCCTTCGCTGGTATCGACGATAAAGGCAGGGTCATTTCTCTAGATCTCTGGCTGGATCTACCTGATGATTGGGGCAGAGGTAAGCAGTAAAAGCTTTCTTTTACAGGTTGGAAATTACAGGGTTTTCCAAAATAATCCGATATATATGTCGGAGATTCGAGAACGGAACGTCAAATCTTAATAGATATGGGCGTATTCGGATACGATGGTTGGCAACACTGAGGTCGGCAGTTGACAGCTGTCAATGTCATAAAATGTTTTATAAGCGACCGTGGAGCTGTCAACGGGCACTTTTGGCTACAGACACAGCGGAGGAAACAAGTGTGGCCTACCTACGTCCGACTTCGCCACGTTTCCAAAAGTAATCCATTTTCATCCGAGCTACGTGTGCATTATTTAGTTTGTGAAGTGAACTAATTAGTTTGAGTAAAACCTATTGAGTGTATACCGAGTCTTATTTACCTGAAATATACGATGGAGGAAGACCTGAGGAACGAAGAACGCCCATATTCTCCTACGTTACCTACGTTATACGTTATCAGAAGTTGGATACGAGCACAACGACCCACGTGTTCAAAATCAAGACGCTAGTAACAAAAATTTTTGGAACTACAAAATCGCAATTTCCTGACGCTGATCCAAGCCATGAAAATACCTACTACATCGTCGCATGGCCTTTGTTTACCGGACTTCGATCCTGAGCAACAAGATGTAGATGCACGTGCTTTGGTGACGAATGCAGACATGTGATTGGATGATCGAGATGCGCATTGCGCCCCGCTAATGGTCGCACTAAGCCGGGCCTTGAAGGGAGGAGCTTCGACCTGGCTATCTACCGTGCCGTATGCCGTTTCCTGGGATGAACCTGTTCAATGAAGTGTGCCAACAAGGCGCGAGCGAAGGCGGCTGCTAACGCTGCTATGTTGGTGAATCAGCTGGGTTCTCAACTGCAAACCGTGGTGAGCGTATTTTGTCTTTTTTTAGTTACGGTAGTTGTAAAACATTCTTGGTTAACACAATATCAATACTGTAAGTACAAGGTTCGCCAGTTATATCGTGGACAATCGGTAACTTCTCAGTAGCAGTACTCATTTATTACCTATGTATTAGCAGATTTCATTATTGTAATACTCATGTGTATGTAATAAATATGGTTATAATATATATTTATATATGTTATATTATATACCTATATATATATACTTATTAAATATATTTAAACATGTATATTTATTCATATGTATGTATGTTATATGTATGTATGTATAAGGAGTTTCTATTCGCAAATATGTATTACCATCATTCTACTGTTATATTTAGTTCTCTTGTTTTTAGTCTCTAAAGCACACCTGCCACTATCATCTCTGCATCACCCTAAGGTTGACTGGTAGAAAATGCTTTTGGCATTAAGTCCGCCTCGTGCAAATTGTATTGCAGGAAGTTTAAATAAATAAATAAAAATAAAAAAAATACTGCTACGCGTTTAACCTTGGAAATGTCATAATTGTTGTGGTGAGGTCGCCACCACATCGTACCGAGTGTTGTGGGTTCGATTCCTGCACGTAACACTGAGTTGTGGAACCGTTTGACTTTTACGGTGTCGTGTTTCTCATGGCATGATCTCATGAATATCCTTCGTTTAAATAGCTTAAAGAAGAAAAAGACAAAAAAATGTGGGTAGAACTGAACGATTTCATTGCTACCTTTGCTGTGTTTTATGTTAGCGTATGTTTGTCTGAGTACCACTGTGACCTAGCTATAGCGTAGATATCGAACGGAGGTTTTGAGTTTGATACGCCGGTTAAAAAGAAAGCGATTATTTTGATTTCTTCATGCGAGGGTGGCTCACACTCGCGAACCTTGTGATCATATTATGCTTGCTTGCAAATAGATTATCTTGTCTCGGTCTTACTTTATGGACTGTAATAGTAACGAGAGTGAGCGTACAGGCCGACTTGCATTGTTTGACAAGCAAGTGCGTTTGAGTGAAACGTGCTAGTTATTGTTCTAGTGCAGTTGTAATATTGGTTTTAGAATCAACATGGGTGTTGATTGTTGCTTTGGTTGGTTTTCTGCTAAATCTAGAACAATAACTGCGGTCTAGAATGTCCTTCGCAGGGCAGCGGCGCTCGGGTTGTTGGATTAATCGAATCGAACGTACTGGGATCATAGTGGACTGTGCTGTGATTGCGGCTGACCGTGCTGATTTTGTGTAGAAACAGCTTGTAGCTTTCTTTTAAATAGACGTCTGAACTGCAGTGCTGTTTAGACATGTGCAGTTGGTTGGTCAGTGTAACCTGACCATAGTCGAAGGATATTACTAGCGCCATTATTATACTGACTCGTGGTGTTGGTAATCCCTAATGGTTTTCGTTTAAACGTCATCAGAGCCTAAGTAAAAATGGTTTTTGTTTAAACGTCATCAGAGCCTAAGTAAAAAGCGACTCTTTTACTCGTTGTAGTTCTGAGTTGTACAGATGATTTCGGTGTTGCAATTACACCTGCTTCTTTGTGTGCATAAATTTTTAACATAGCACATTAAAATGTTTCTTACTCATGATTATTAGATGGCACCACTAGAAAAATTTAATTAAATTTTAAGATTTTACGCGCGAAAATTACCTACGGTGTGTTTTTAAAATTCATGTGATACACTGAGAATTTTTATCAAGTGCCCCGAGTTCTCTGGCCAATTCCAAGTTATGCTTAGGATGTTTAGGAGTGATAGTGTTTCTAGTAGAAGATTCTCGTTCTCGATTATCAGACATATAAGAAAATGATTGAGTTATCATCGTAGTGCGTTATGATAATCACTTTCAGAGATTTTAATTTTCATTGTGAACTAGGTTAGTGATCGTTAATAGTGATGATTGTATGTTTAACCTTTTTCTCATTAAATGGGTACTTTTTTAGTCGTTTTTGCGATAATTTTGTAGTTCCCGCGTTTCCGTTGGTGTAGATTTGCATAAACTGGATAAGCCGTTTCTGCGGCTGCCTGTGTAGCCATGCGTTGCCGTTGGTTGGACCGGCAAAGTACCTTTCTAGATAGCCTAGTTTACCCTTAAGGTTTTGTGTTAGTCATAGTCTCCGGTGCGCAAACAAAACAGTCGTAAGTGCATTTATCATAGTATAACAAACGTTGACCATCGTCTTGAACGCGAAATGTCTGTTGCTGTATCGCTAGTGATTAGTTTAGGATAAGCTTCGTATTTAGACTATCCATAACGAAGTTATAACGCTGAAAAGACTGGTTGGATACTTGATAGTAACCTTAACATCTAGAGCATCAACCTAGTAAGATTTTCTTATAGTCTTGTGATAAGTAAAACCAAACCAACATGTTGAACAAACCTAGTTTAAGATTACTTTGTTACGCTCGAAATGATTATCCGGTTGGTGTTGTGTAACCGGATGGAGGTTGCATAGCGTGACGTTGAAGACCCGATGGATGTCAGTGTATGAGCAATGCAATATTTTACTGAGTTTCTTATTATTTGAACGAGTATGCGTGTTGTTCAACGTGTCCGCTTCGAGAGAAAGAGTTAGTTATGATTATCATAAAAAGCTGTGATGAGTTTGCTCAGAGTATCCTTTAATGCCCACCGACTGGTGCCATGAATGGCTGAACGACTAGGATTACTGTTCGAGAATTAGAGTACATTAAAGTTGATCGCCATCATGGATACCCTGCTACTCAAGTAGCTCTCATTTTATTTTTGATCACTAAAATTATCAACCTCTGGTTTCTGTGTCGTATGATAAGAGCGTGTTGCGAGAATATGAAAGAACTCTTGGACAGTCGATTGGTTATCTCAGAATTGTAGTCTTTGCATCTATGTAGCCAAAGAAAATCAGTTTGGTCGAAGGTAGCTTATCAGTTCTCGCCATACTTGATACTTGATGGCACGGGCTGTTTCCGCAACTCCACGTCTTGGCGTGTATTTTGCGTGCGGGTGGGAATGGTGTCGTCACTCGAGCCACCCCAGCTCTTCGAGGAAGGCCAGCAGACTCTTGATGTGGCCCACGGCCTCCCTCAGGGTGCTGTATCTGCTCAGGTACTGCTGCCTGTACTGTGCGACCTCAGGGCAGACGAGGAGCAGGTGGGCTGCCGTCTCGTCTGCTGCCATACAGGCCCTGCACAGCGGGCTGTCGGTGATACCTATAGTAAATAGGTGTTTATTAAAGAATCCGTGTCCTGTGTAGGCGGCCGTGACTGTCCGTAGTTGTTGTTTGGACAGCTGGAGGATTTGTTTAGCTATCTTACCGTCTACTGCGGAAAGAGCCTCCTTGGCCTGCCTACATGTTTCAATACCAATCCAGGACTGGTTGTGTTTGGTCCTGGTCCTATTTCTTACCAGGTTGCGATAAAAACCAGAAGGGAGGGGAATCATGGGCTCGGGTCCCACCACCTCTAAAGTGGCCCCTCTTCTGGCAAGTACGTCGGCTGCGTCATTCCCTCTTGAGCCACTGTGGCCCTTAATCCATTGCAGTGTTAATTTGTTTAGTTTACCTACCTCTGTTAGTTTCTGGTGGCATTCAAGCGTGAGCGCCGAGGTGACAGTATGGCTTTTGAGGGCTGAGAGGACAGCCTTACTATCTGAGAGGATCCTAATGGACCGTTCCCTTACCTCACGTGCCATGATTGCTGTGGCAGCTAGGATTATGCCAAAACATTCGGCCTGGTAGACCGTGTTGTAGGCTCCCAGCGGTGCTGCGATGTTGATGTTTAGGTCCTCGGAGAATACTCCTGAACCCGTACCTGTATCTGTTTTAGACCCTTCTGTGAAGATCGTGAGCTCGTTGTGGTTAACTGCTCCTTCGTGTATGTCCTCGTACAGTTGGATTTTGTATTTCTTGTCGAAAACAAATTGTTTCGGTATACGGTCGCCAATGGCTTATGTAATAGGAACTTCTTTAAAGAGTGTATTTAAGTTGTTAGTGTGCGGTGTGTTGGTGTCTTTCCAGAGCTTCAGGGCTCTTAGCCGGACTGCCGACATCGTTGCTTCCTGTTGTATGAACAGGTGCAATGGAGGCAGGTCCAGCAACACTTCAAGCGCCGCTGTTGGCGTTGTTTTCATACAGCCCGTGGCCGCTAGGCATGCAAGTCTTTGAAGCTTCTGAAGCTTGTTGGCGGCCGTTATTAGGTTGGTCCGAGGCCACCACACTACTGCGCCGTAGCTTACCATCGGACGTATTATTGTCTCATAGAGCCATAAGACAATTTTGGGGGATAGGCCCCAGCGTTTACCTATCATCTTCTTGCACTGCCAGAAGATGATGCTGGCTTTATTGAGCTTATTTTCCATGTGGCTGTTCCATGTCAATTTGCTGTCGAGAGTGACGCCCAGGTACTTGACCTCGGTAGACAGCTTGAGCTCTGTATCAAATAGCCTGGGCAATCGGTAAGTACCCAGCGCGCGCTTGTGTGTGAACATAACTAGTTCGGTCTTGGTCGGGTTTACAGATAATTCGTACTCATTACACCACCACTCTACTATGCGTAGGGCTTGTTGGGTTAGGTCGTACACTGTACTGGTTACCTTACCTGAGGTGAGTATGGTTAGATCATCTGCATAACCTATTGTAAAGAAGTATCTCGCGTTGAGTTTGTCTATGAGTTCATTGATGACTAAGTTCCACAATAGCGGGGAGAGTACACCTCCCTGCGGGCACCCTTTAGTTATCAAGGCTGTCTGAGTGTCGCCTTGCAGGCGCACTACCCTTTTGCTGAGCATGTTTTGGATCCACTGTATGAGCATCTGGTCCACACCATGCCTGGCTAGGGCGTTGCTTATGCTGGAAAAGTTTGTCTTGTCGAAGGCTCCTTCTATGTCGATGAAGGTGCCCAGGCAGATGCTTTTTTGTTGTATAGCAGCTTCTATCTGGTTCACGACCTGATGTAGGGCCGATTCCGTCGATTTCCCTGAGCTGTATGCATGTTGGTTGGCATGTAAGGGTAGGTGCTTAAGAGCCCCACTTCTTAGTTCCCTCTCGCAAAGCCTTTCCAAGGCTTTAAGCATGAAGGAGGTGAGGCTTATTGGTCTAAAGGACTTTGCATGGGTATAGTCTGTTTTGCCTGGTTTTGGTATGAAGATTAGTTTAACTTCCCTCCACCTCTTCGGTATATATCTGAGGGCCAGGCTAGCCCTCATAATTGCCAGGAGTCTTTTAAAGACAGGTTCTCCTCCCCATTGTAATAACCCTGGGAAGATGCCATCCAGTCCGGCTGCTTTGAAGGGGTGGAAGCTATCGATGGCCCATCGGAGTTTTTCTTCTGTGACCACGTTGTTTGCGTGTCTCCATTCGTGTTCGGTCGCCACTGTTGGTGTATCGTGCCACGTTATTACCGGGGTGAGGACGCAGCCTGGGAAGTGTGTTTCGAGTAGGACGCGTCTTGTCTCCTCCTCCGATGTGGTGTATGTGTTATCCGGTTTACGGAGAGTACCTGGTGCAACCGTTGGTTGTTGGGCCAGTAGTTTCCTTACCCGGTTTGCTTGTTGGCAAGATTCAATGCTCCCACAGAATTTTCTCCATCCCATGGTGCGTCTGAATCTGAGGCATTTCCTGTAGTCTGATTTGGCCGCTTTATAAGCGTCCCAATCTGCGTCCGCGCTTGTGTTCATTGCCCTATTTAGAGACTTTCTTACCTTCTTGCGCTTACGTTCAAGTTCAGCGCCCCACCAGGGTTGTTTCCCCGGGGTTGAAGGCGGAGTGGTTTCCGGGCAAGCTGCATAATAGCTGTCAAGCATCGACTGCGTCAGTATACATACCTGATCGTCGATCTGTACAGTGTCACCCAGTACCGGCGGCGTGGCCGTAAGGGTAAGTTTCTCTTTAAGTAGTAGGACATACTTTGCTTTGTCAGTGTTGTGTGGTTTCCTGCGGGGCTGTGTGGGCTGTATATCGACTTTTATGGAGAAACTGATCCATCTGTGGTCTGAGCATGATGCCTCTTTCGAGAGTGCCATCCCTTGATGCGTTCAGCCGCTCCTTCTGTTGCGAGAGTTAAGTCGATAATTGTCCGACTACGTTTAGTGACGAAGGTGGGCTCCGTACCTGTGTTTAATAGGGTAAGATTAGTGGTGAATAAGTATTCAACCAATGACATACCTCTGTTATTGTTGCAGTCCATGCCCCACATTTGGTGGTGGGCATTGGAGTCCGTTCCTATTACGACCTCCGTATTGGTTCTCTCGCACTGGTTAACCAGACGCGTGAGGTCGAACGGAGGCGGGTCTTCGGCCTCGGGCATGTAGACCGATGCGAAAACGACCGCTATACTCCTTGGCTGCTGTATTATTTCGATTTGTATTGCTGTGATGTCTCTGGAACAGAACTCCATTAAAGCTTGGGCTCTGATGTTTTTAGTTGTAAGTATGCAGGTTCTTGGATGTGTGTGGTCAGTAGAAGAGTAAATCTTACCTCCCAGACTGGAGAGGCCTCTAATGAGGCCACCCCTTATCCAAGGTTCCTGGATGAGCACGATGGCTGAATGTTGGACCTCCATCCACTTGCGCAGTTGCGCAGTGGCCGTTTGGCTATGATGGAGGTTGATTTGTAGGCAGCTGACGTCACTAGGCAGAGGGTTCATCTGTGGGTGATGTCCCCTCCCCCCCGACCCTCAGCTGCGTTAGGCCAGCCAGGATGTCGCCAGCCTCCACCCCGTCGTCCCGCCGCACCGGACTCAGGAGCAGGCTCTCATCTTCCGAGTTACCCTCGGCTGACGGGCCAGCCTCCGAGCCAGACGCAGCCGGCTCTGACGGGCCGGATTCCGCAGAGCATCCTGACTGGGTGTTTGAGACTTGCTGTGTGGAGTTGTCGCATCCCGGAGGATGGTCGACATACTTGCCTGTAGAGTCCCGGAACCGGACGTAGACTGCGCCCAGCCCCAACGCGAGGCGGCGCTCGTTCTGCACCAGGACTGGGACTTGTTCCTCCGGGACGCCCACGACCAGGAACCACCCACCTGACTGTCTCTCCGAGTGCAGCAGAGACCATTTGTCGACCGCCAACCAGGGGTTCTGGAACTCCAGAGCTCGACCTACGTCGCGCACGTCGTCCCAGACTCCCTGTTCGTTCGGAACGACAACGCCGCACCGCACTCTCTTCGGGGCCTCTTCCTGGCCCCTAACCTCCAGTTCGAAGCCCGGTGGTGGGACCAGGAGAGAGACCGCCTCCGTCAGCCAGGTACGCGTTGCCTCGTCGGCGCACCAGAGTTTGAGGACCCCGTCCGCGTACATGGGTTTCCCGGTGAACGCAGGGGCGGGGCGTTTTGGGGTTTTAGTCGACCAGGCGTCACTCAGGATCTTCCTTTGAATCTCCGTGAATATCCGGTCCACGAACTCCTTCGGCAAGTTCCCTGTGCGCTTGCATGTTACTGCAACGCCCAGAGATGCCTTGGAGGCCTGTGCATAGGACTTACCTTTTATCGTGGAGGAGTCGAGGCGGGGCTTCTTGTGCTCCCCTCAAGGCGAGCTGGTCTCGTTGAGAGCACGTTTGGCCTCACCTCTTTCCTTGTTTCCGGCAGTTTTACCTGCCGTGTTTCCTGGTGGTGCTGGGGCTGGATGCCGTCCAGGGTGACCAGCCCGCCGCTTGGCGGCAGGCGGCTTCCCCGTACTGCCTCCGGTCTTCGTACACCCCCTACTGCTGAGCGCAGGCTGCGCGCTGGTCACATTACTGGGACCTGCGATAGCGGCCTGCTCCGCTGTTTTTGTAGAGGCAGCACCGGCTGCGGCAGCGGTTTGTGCCGCCTTCCGCCTTATTGCCAGGCGCTGTCTCTTGTTTTTGTTTGCCCTCTTCTTCTTCGCAGAGCTGGTAGCAGCGGGGCCACTCGGTTGTGTAGTGGGCGGGTGTTGGGCAGGATTGGTGGTCTTGCCCTTACCCTTGCCCTTGTGGTGGCTTACCACTTGCCAGCCTGCGAAGGAGGAGTCGTCTGCCCGCTTGATTTCAAACGGGCTGACGATTGTAAGGACGGGACCAGTACTAGCGTTAGCCAGCGCTGAAGTCTCGTCCTTGGGGGATGGTTTAACACCTGCAGCCGAGGCCACGGCGTCAACCATCTGTTTGGTTTTGGTTTTGGTTGATGCGGCGGGAACAGCTTTCGCTGACTCCGTCACAGTTGGGGTAATATTAGGATTTTCGGTATCCATGCAAGTTTACTAAGACTTCATCCCTCTGGCTTCCCACCCTCCATGGAGCCCGCATCAGGGAACGTCATACCAGACGTTAGGATTACCAGAGGGATATAGGAACGCGGGGCTGGTTTACAGCACGACTTCGGGCGCCCGCTTGAGTCAACGGCCTGAGCCGAGTTACCAACTCTAGCCGTCATCCCTCGCTTGCGCCCTCCGTATAGCCTTCACCCACCTCATCAACAGCCGAAATAAATCCCGACTGCTGATGTGGACCCTACGTCCCTAGCCTGTGGCCCTCTGACGGGACACGATGGCCATTTCCCCCGCTGCGGCTCACAGCGGGGGCTACCGTTTAGCTTGAAATCAGGACCAAAGAGGGCGTGTTGCCTCACGGTCACATTACCGCCAGCGCCGCTCGGCTCAACCCCCCAGGACTCCGCCATCCCCGCGTACGGCGCTCGACTGCGCAGGTCCTAGCGCAGGTGGTCAGCTACTCTTACCCGTGACTTTTTACTACGAGCCCACACCCTCCCGACCACGAAGGGGCGTGATGAAGAGATGTGTTCCTGTATGTGGATGTGTGCGCGCATGTGTGTACGTGTGTGTATGTGCGTGTGTAATGTGCCTGTTGTTTGTGTTTCGGCTGGAGGTTTTGGTTGCATCCATTTCTGAAGGAACTGGACCAAGAACGGGCGGCAACCTCGAGAAGGATAGTCCACCAGCCTTGCCTAAGGGATCATCGCGACCTGCGCTACCCCTGAGACCATTCGCCACTCCCTGCACCGGACTCAGGTGTAGGGAGTAGAAGTCAGTGCAGTTCAGTGGTGTTAAATATGAGTTGACCTGCACGGACTTCCGCCCAGTTCTCGCCATGTTCGCATCTGGTTTTAGATTTGTCAGCGGTGAAATCCAGTTTTAACATAGCTCATTGAGAGTCTGTACGGGAGTTACGTTCTGTACAGTTGTGAAGTTGTTAATGAATTTGATGGTCGCTTAAACTTGACGAAGTGCGGACGTTGATTTAGTCTGAAGGAACGGATACTCTATTCAGTGGGTATACGATGAGAGGAATCTTTGAAATACTGATGGTAGATTTATTTGCTCTTTGGGTAATCCTGGAGGCAGGCGCCGCCTGGTGGCCGGCGCCGCCTGGTGACCGGCGCGACTTGGTGGCCAGTGCGGCTTGGTGGCCAGCGTAGCCTGTGTGGCGCGCGGCCCGTGTGTGGCGTGCGGCCCGTGTGTGGTGCGCGGGCCTGTCCTGTGTGTGGCTTTGAAGAGCCTGTTAAAGCTAAAGCCTATCTGGCCGAAACTGGCAATGAAATTGAAGATAGTTTATTAAAGGCATTTGGTTAGGAGATGTAGAGTCCAAAGACCTTAGCTTAACTGACTGATGAATTAAATTTAGTGGTGCTTCTTTCTGATTAGTGAATAGCAGTTAGTATCATTACTAAGTTGGTAATCGGACATATCGCTCGATTTAGGTGATGTGTTCGTTGTATTGGTCGTTGGAGGCAATAAGTAATCTAAAAGTCACTCGAGGGAGGTGACATGGTTTACGTCACTCGATGGAGGTGGCGTGAGTTGCTATTGCTCGATTTATGTGATAGCAACGACACTGGCAAGGTTATTGTCACTCGACGGAGGTGGCAATGAGTCGCTATCACTCGATATAGGTGATAGCGACGACAATGGGTACGTCACTCGATGGAGGTGATATGAGTTGCTACGCTCGTGTAGGTGATAGCAACGACGGTGAAGGAAAACATCGTGAGGAAACCTGCATGTTCGAGAGTACTTCGGAGTGTGCTCGAAAGACATGTGAAGTCTGCCAACCCGCATTGGGCCAGCGTGGTGGACTATGGCCTAATTGTCACTCGATGTAGGTGGCAATGAGTCGCTATCGCTCGATATAGGTGATAGCGACGACAATGTGTACGTCACTCGATGCAGGTGATATGAGTTGCTACGCCCGTGTAGGTGATAGCAACGACGGTGAAGGAAAACATCGTGAGGAAACCTGCATGTCTGAGAGTACTTCGGAGTGTGCTCGAAAGACATGTGAAGTCTGCCAACCCGCATTTGGCCGTGTGCGTTCGCGCAGCGTAATGTTGTTGAATTTAAAGATTTTAATTAAGCAGATATTTAGTGTAAGACGTCGTATAATTGTGTATGGTAAAAAAAAATTGTGCACGCAGCCATTGTGGAGAAATTCACCAAAAACTGATTTCGCTGGGCAAACGTTGTCCTGGCGGAACTTTTTTTAATCCATTGACTTTAGAAGAAAAGAGATGGGTCCAAAAATTAGTGTGTATTTGTGTGTAATTGTGTATGTATGAATAAAATTAGTGCATGCATAAACTTCGGAGAAATTCAAGTTTCCGCTACGCGAACGTTTGGTTATTAGCTAGTTTTCATATAAAGCGCTTACATAGAGAGCTGTAGATTTTTATATACGTTGTTTTGAATTTGTTTATATTTGCTTGTATATTTGTTTATGTCTGCCTTGAAATGTATTAATACATATGTGGCATACCAAATTTATTATGTATGGTATAATAGTGCATACCAGGCAGAATCCTCTTATCTTATTTGACTGTCAGCTTGCGCACTTTCAGGTAATCAACGTGGTATGTAGATCGCAGTTTTTCAATACTTTAAAATCACAACATATGCAAAATTTCACATTCTTCGTGTTCGCTTTTCGTATAAAGAGATTTATATAACGTATAACGTAGGTAACGTAGGAGAATATGGGCGTTCTTCGTTCCTCAGGTCTTCCTCCATCGTACATTTCAGGTAAATAAGACTCGGTATACACTCAATAGGTTTTACTCAAACTAATTAGTTTACAAACTAAATATGCACACGTAGCTCGGATGAAAATGGATTACTTTTGGAAACGCGGTGAAGTCGGACGTAGGTAGGCCACACTTGTTTCCTCCGCTGTGTCTGTAGCCAAAAGTACCCGTTGACAGCTCCACGTTCGCTTATAAAACATTTTATGACATTGACAGCTGTCGTAGTCAAATATATTTAAAAAAGTAGGTGTACAAAAGTAAATGACCTATAAATTATATCGAAACAACAATTGTGTTATCACCTATACCAATTCAATACCGGTATTATACTGTAAATTTTGGGATGTTACCTAAATATATTGCACGGCCGCTTTTTTGTAGCCATCCGAACTTGGTCGGGTTATGTAGGTTTTCGATGCGTTGTCAGTATTATAATTGTTTTTCTTTAATTATTGAATTTAATGACATGAAATTTTGCATGTGAATAATTGAATGTATGTATATATATATGTATATATATATATATAATGTACATTTTACCGTGCAATTCCTTTAGAACGTCGTGATATTTGACTGCTTTCTAAACAGTGATCTATTCATGGTAAATTGTCCTATAACTTTTTTATTATTAACGGAACATCATTGATAATTGGCAACATGTTGCAGACACTTACAAGGTTTGTATAAACGTGAAAATCTAGACCCCAAAGTGCATACTTTAAGAACTAAGACCTAATAAGCGTATTTTACGTTTATATTTTTATCTTTTAAGTCCTACGATTTTTTCTAAATCTGTTTTTTAAACAAATATAAACAAATTCAAAACAACGTATGTAAAAATCTACAGCTCTCTATGTAAGCGCTTTATATGAAAACTAGCTAATGGCCAAACGTTCGCGTAGCGGAAACTTGAATTTCTCCGAAGTTTATGCATGCACTAATTTTATTCATACATACACAATTACACACAAATACACACTAATTTTTGGACCCATCTCTTTTCTTCTAAAGTCAATGGATTAAAAAAAGTTCCGCCAGGAAAACGTTCGCCCAGCGGAATCAGTTTTTGGTGAATTTCTCCACAATGGCTGCGTGCACAAATTTTGTTTTACCATACACAATTATACGACGTCATACACTAAATATCTGCATAATTAAAATCTTTAAATTCAACAACATTCCGCTGCGCGAACGCACACCATTTGGCCAGCATGGTGGACTATGGCCTTATTGTCACTCGATGTAGGTGGCAATGAGTCGCTATCGCTCGATATAGGTGATAGCGACGACAATGTGTACGTCACTCGATGGAGGTGATATGAGTTGCTACGCTCGTGTAGGTGATAGCAACGACGGTGAAGGAAAACACCGTGAGGAAACCTGCATGTCTGAGAGTTCTTCGGAATGTGCTCGAAAGACATGTGAAGTCTGCCAACCCGCACTTGGCCAGCGTGGTGGACTATGGCCTTACCCTTCTCATAGCGAGAAGGGGCACGTGTACCGTGACACTTTTCGTTGATTAACGTTTGTGATATAATTCTTTGATACTGTTCACTAATGAGAGAGTTGCTTTCATAGTATTGTGATGTGATAGTATGATGCAGTTGAAAAAAAACTTGATGTTAACCCTTAGTGTTGTGGTTTATTACGTAATGAGCCCTATTCTTTAACTAAATGATGATCAGAATGGGCCGAGCTAAGACCTTGAGATATTGCAGAACGTTTTCCTTTTGCAGGAGCATCACCCAGGGCACCTACAAGATGGTCTGACACGATCAAGAAGGCGGTGGGCGGCAGCGTGAAACGAGCCTTACACATATGTATAGCCTGGAGACACATATGTGGTCGTGATCTTCAGCAGTGAGGGACCGAGGACGAAGAAGGAGGAGCATCACACAGGGGCATGTGACGTGTCAAGATGGCCGTGTCGGAGATTCGAGAACGGAACGTCAAATCTTAATAGATTTGGGCGTATTCGGATACGATGGTTGGCAACACTGAGGTCGGCAGTTGACAGCTGTCAATGTCATAAAATGTTTTATAAGCGAACGTGGAGCTGTCAACGGGCACTTTTGGCTACAGACACAGCGGAGGAAACAAGTGTGGCCTACCTACGTCCGACTTCACCGCGTTTTCAAAAGTTATCCATTTTCATCCGAGCTACGTGTGTATATTTAGTTTGTGAACTAATTAGTTTGAGTAAAACCTATTGAGTGTATACCGAGTCTTATTTACCTGAAATGTACGATGGAGGAAGACCTGAGGAACGAAGAACGCCCATATTCTCCTACGTTACCTACGTTATACGTTATATAAATCTCTTTATACGAAAAGCGAACACGAAGAATGTGAAATTTTGCATATGTTGTGCGCAAGCTGACAGTCAAATAAGATAAGAGGATTCTGCCTGGTATGCACTATTATAGGTACCATACATAATAAATTTGGTATGCCACATATGTATTAATACATTTCAAGGCAGACCTTTTTGAATTTTCTTTCCTTCTTAATTGTATCAAATTAAATAAAATCAATCGCACATTTAAATCAAATCATTAATTTAACGATATCTTTGAAGTAGATCTAACATCAATAATGTAATATTTTGATGCTGGTGCTAATGTATATTAGTATGTATATTTTAAATTAGAAGATAAGATTTATCTATATAATTAAAGTTCATAATTATTGAGATTATCGACCTGAAAATCATTTTTTACAATCATATTTTCACTATTTGGGAACATTTTAAAACATTACAGATATTTTATCACAGGTTTCTTGAAGTTCAAAATGATTCACTCCAAATTCGATTCATATCTCCACCCATTATTCATATAACATATTTAATACTGTTCTCCAGTCAAGTGTTTTTGTTCCTTTCGGCAAATTGTTAGATTTTACAATCAACCAATATATCTTTATATTTGCACATGGAACAACTATTGCAGCAACTGGCAACTAGCTGTTTACATGTATTTCAATTGAACCGTGCACACATACCTGGCAACTCGAGTTTTGATTTCCGAAAATCGTCAACAGTTTTCAGTTGCTGTAACCGATGACTAAGTTAGTTCCTGATTGTCTTTGTTGACGCCTGGGCTACTTACCGACGTCGCCGTCGACTGTTGACGCCGTCGACGGCGACAACGTAATAAAATGAGAGCAAGTGCTGCTTCTTGATATCCCTCGTCACACTGAACGCTGATCGCTGCGTAGATTTAGCTACTCGGCTATGAAAGTAGCTCACAGATTGCCTTAAAATTGCGGCAACCGGAAACGTTATAGCAACTTTCAACTTTGTACAGGAAACTTTTTAAATGTTGATAGTTTCCTCAATTTAAGTTGCTCCGAAGTTGTTCCATGTGCAAAGCGCCTAAGACCTGTGTGATTTCTGTTAATTGCTGTTCACGCATTTATATTCAAATTTTATAACGTAGTTCTATCGCTTGTATACTATATAACTACTACAATTTCAAACATTAAAATAACAATGAAATTTACAATTCTGAAACACGAAAACAATATTAATATCACAAAACATTTTTGTCGTCACATAACTCCGTGAATCTCACAAAATCCCAGCGCGAAACTCAAAAACAAGAAAATGTCTGAACAGAAGTTAATTATTTCAGATAACTTTGGAAAATTTAACGCGTTGAAACAGAAGAATTCTAGTTTAAAAACACTTCTAGCAGTTGGCGATTGGAATGAGGGATCTGCAAAGTATTCGATTGTAAGTTTTCTTTTCACTGACTGCCCTAAGTTTGATGAAAATGCTGCTATCACTGAGAATTTTTCTTAGATGGAAGAATTGAATTCGTTGATCTAAATTTCTTTTAAAGATGCCGTGGTTTCCTTTGTAGTAAAATTGAGTAATTCATTTCAGACACTATAATAATAGCTAGGCTGATAATAGATCAATATGTTATTGTTAAATCAACTGTTCCGCAGGAGCATATATATTATAACTGTTGATACCTAAGCATTTACATATGTAATGGGAGTACTCACAATGGTATCAAATTTCGTGACCCAAATCAGAAAAATTAGAATATTATAATTTCTTCTTTGTGTAACACAAGTTTTTAATAGTACCTGAACGGCCAAGCTTTGTTCTATATTATTTTTATTTTGGTAAATCGTGTTTTCTAAAAATGAATCATAGCTCAATTCATGGCTCCCGGAATTTCCTGCATACAACATTTCATGAAAATCGTTGCAGCGGTTTCGATATTGAGATTATATATATATTTATACAAGAAAGGTTTGCTTAAAAGCCTATTATATAATAAGATAATAGGCTATTAAGTTTAATTTATAGTTCATTTTTATATTTTTTTTTAATTTTTTTATTTAATTAAATTAAATAATTTAAAAAAAAATATTTATAATTAATTTTTATAATTTCTGTGCAGCTCAAAAAATCAAAATACTCAGCCATGCATAGCAACATATTCACTAAAACTACGATTTCAGATGGCAGCAAACGCAACACTAAGAAAGAACTTCATCGACAGTTCTATCGAAATCCTTGTCAAACACGACTTTGATGGCCTCGACATTGACTGGGAATATCCTAACCGCAGAGACACTGTCCACGGGGCAGCAGACATTGACAACTTCACAAAGTTGTTAAGAGAAGCGAAGGAGGCGTTTAACAAGTATGGTTTTTTATTGACCGCTGCTGTGGCAGCCGTTGGAGATAAAGCGGTGCTGTCTTATGATATACCGGCAATTTCAGAGTAAGCATATTTTCCCGATTACATTAAAGGTATCTTTAGATATGGTCAACTGTAATTATGCTAAGCCAAATTTGACGTGACTTGACGAATACAACCACATACATACGAAAATGAAACCCAAAAATGATTTTCATACCGAACCAGAAAAAACAGAAAAAGATACTTACAAAACACATTTCGTGACAGTTCCAATAATTATGGTTATTTGAGCACTCTCAGCTATAGAGACCTTTAATAGTTTTACGTTGAAGTAATTCTCTGCGAGTCCCCGAGAATTTTTACAGAAAGTATTGAGTAGAAGTAGTATATAATGAGATTTCTCGCTTTCAGCTATCTAGACGTAATAAACCTTATGACGTACGACATGGCTGGTTCGTGGGATACTCTCACTAGGCATAACGCCCCCTTGCATATTGGAGAAAATTATGAACAATCATCAACGTTGGCTGTTGATGTCACGTTGCGGTTCTGGGTCGACAACGGTAATTATTAACCATTTTTCTTTTCTTACTTAACTTACTTGGTCTTCTCGACGAAAGAGAAAATATAAATTGATTGTATGAAAGACGATATGAATAAAAAGAGAGTGGATGACGTTTGATAAGGGAGAATTAAATGGAAAGATGAAAGAAGAAATATAATAATATGGGAATAGGGCAGGCAGAAGAAGTTGCTTTTCTTACTTCATTGACCGATTTGGTCAAGAGCTTTCGCTCAGCCGAACTACCACTCAACTATATAATCTAAGTCATTGGTGTTTCTTGTTAGTATTTGGTTATGCTCTTGTACCAGTAATTTTATCCCAATTATTTCACACTGGTGACTTGGTTAGGTTATCGTTTACACCATCTTCTGACTTAAGTTATTTAGAGCGATAGTAACCAATTTATGTCACTGTGATGAAATAAAGAACTTTCGTGTCTGAGAAAGCAAATAAGAAAGGGTAAAGTCCATTAGTAGACTGCGAAATGCTGTTAAGGAAAAAAGGATGAATTTCCCGATTCGAAATAAACAGAAAAAAAATTGATGTATTTTGACTAAATTTAAGGTTTTCTTTCCAGGTGTACCACCAAGCAAAATTGCTCTGGGCGTACCGTTTTACGCCAACACATTTCAACTAGCTAATCCTAGCGTAAACGGTGTCAGAGCGCCCTCGTATGGAGCCGCGCTTTCTGGGCCTTATACTGCTACTGCTGGGTTCTTAGGATACAATGAGGTAAGACTGGCTCCGAGAGAAAATTTATTTAATATGCACCTTTTGCAATGTAATAAGCGGAACCTACATAGGTACGCTCTCAACTTAAGAAGCAGTCGTTCTATTAGAAATAATAATTATAATCAACTAAACCAGGATTCAGGCTAGCCATGTGATTTATAATGTCTTACAAATGACCATTAACTCTTATTTTACTCAAACTTTATACAAGCTCTAAATATATTAACTAAGAACATTATCATCCATTCGAAAATAGGTGACAATTGTTAGATCGAGATCTTAGGAAAATGTTTTCTTTTACTGCTAATTTTGTCTTACCTAACTGGGAATAGACTAACAATATAACGCCACATAATCTACACTAATATTTTAAATGCGAAAGTATGTTTGTTTGTCCTTCTTTCACGTCGCAACGGAGCGATGTTATGCTATCTATGATTTTATATGGAGATAGCAAGGAGGCTGGAGAGTGACAGAGGCTACTTTTTAGGGTTCCGTAGTCCACAAGGAACCCTTATAGTTTTGTCATGTCCGTCCGTCTGTCCGTCCGCAGCCTAGCTCAAAGACGCCTGGTGCTAGAAAGCTGATATTTATTTTATTTATTATTTATTATTTATTTTATTCTTTTGAGGAAAGCTTACAGTCTAATAACAAGTTTAGGTTTCTAGTACTGCATAATCAAATTGCTAATAACAAGCTTCCACTTATAGAAACATATTATCATAGTATCTTATATAACATTATACTATAAACATGAAAAAAGATTTAACACACATAAATGTTGCGGTTCATTTTAAAATCAACAAACTTATACTTAACAATAATATCAATAATAATATTAATGATTTAATACACTAAAACTGTATTAAATCATTGATATAAATACACCATTTGCCGGAACAATTTAAGAAAAGAAAAATGTTTTTGCAAGTTGTCGTCGCACTGTGCATGGATTAGTACAGAATAGGTCTATACAAAGATCTGAAGGCAGTTTATTAAAACTTTGTGCTGCGCGCATGAAAAAGGCGTTCCGCCTATAGTTCGTCGCCGCAAATGGTACATCATGTACTGGTCTTTGTCTTAGTCCCATTTGGTTAGTACGCAGATGTAATTTAGATATTAATTCAGGAGAGTCTATAGAACCATTAGCAATATTAACCAAATAGCAAACATCATTAATGATACGTCTATTCTCTAACGGTAAAAAATGGTACCTTTTACAGCGGTGCTCATAATCATTAGAAACTTGCTTTGCTCTGTAGTCTAAATATCTTAGGAACTTTTTCTGGATTCCCTCGATACGAGACTTGTATATCTCGTACTGAGGACTCCATACTTGTGAAGCATACTCCAAATGGCCGCGTACGAAAGAACAATATAAAATTTTAATTGGCTTTAGGGAACGAAAGTGGGTTGAATTTCGTATTATAAATCCCAGGGCTTTGGACGCCTTATTCACTATATGTTCAATATGTTCGTCAAAAAGTAATTTGTTGTCCATAATAATGCCAAGATCTCTGACTGTATTAGTCCTATTAATTATTTGATCTTGTAATCTATAGCCTGTACCTATAACTGATTTTTGACGCGTGAAACTCATATGGTAACATTTTGACACGTTCAGCTGGAGCTTGTTGATTGCACAATAGGCCTCAAATCTGTTTAAGTCAGCTTGCAGGTCATGGACATCAGATAATCCTTGTAATTTTTTATGGATTTTCATGTCATCAGCGAAAAGAAGAGCATAAGCATTTTGAAAACATTTATCGATGTCAGCAATAAACAATATAAACAAAAGTGGTCCCAAAATTGAACCTTGGGGAACACCTGAAGGTACAGAATACCAACCTGAAGTGTGCCCCTGAAGCACTACAGCCTGCGTACGATGGTCTATATAAGACGAAAACCAGCGGTATAGATCGCCATGTATACCGGCTGCCAGTAGTTTGTCCAAAAGCAATCGATGGTCAATACGATCAAAACATTTACTGTAGTCGGTATATATGACGTCTACCTGGGCTCCTTGCTCCATCCCGTGGGATATATAATCATGCGATAGTATTAAGTTCGATGTGGTAGAACGCTGTCTGAGAAAACCGTGTTGTTGTTGGCTAAAATAACATTTTAATGACGCGTAAACATCGGTATATACTAATCGCTCAAGTATCTTTGAGAAGAGACATATTTTCGAGATTGGGCGATAGTTTTCAATATGGGCTTTATTTCCTTTTTTGAAAACTGGAGTGATAAACGCGGTTTTCCGTATACTAGGGACAATACCTTCCGAAAGGGATCTCTTAAACAGAATACATAGAGGCACAACAATACTTTCGGCGCAGTTTACAATAAACATCGGCGGAATGTGATCGGGGCCACCTGATTTGGACAGATCCATAGACTTAAGCAACTTCAATACTTGAGAATGACAAACCTCAACTGTACCAATAGACGCTATGCTATCACTAGCAGGGTCAGGTCCTAGATGTGTCGCTAATCTAGAGTCAGAGCTTGTTTCCTGATAGGTTGAATGGAAGTAACTGGCAAATAAGTTACTGATGTCCTCGCCTGTACTTGCCATTAAATCATTGTACTGCATTACATTAGGCAAGGCACCCGTGGTCTTCTTATTTTTTATGTACGACCAGAATGCTCTTGGGTTTTTAGTGATGGAAGATTCTATTGTTTCGATATAACCCTCAAAACAAGATTTTTCTAACTCTTTTGCCCTTTTACGTAATATAGAAAACGAATGATAATCTGATATGTTTTTATACCTTTTATATTTTTTGTGATATTTATATTTTTCTTTTAATAACTTTATTAAAGCCGAACTATACCATATCGGATGAGAACCCTGTTTTATAGATTTTCGTGGTATATATTTGTCACGTAATTCATATAACTTACTATAAAATATCTCAACAGCATCATTCAATCCCCCCTTACCAAGGATATCATGCCAATGTATCTGGTCAAGCTCTGACTTGATGCCTTCATAATCTCCCCGTGTGAAAATATATCTTGTAGATACTCTCTCAGTGAGTCTATTCGTTTGCAGAAAATCTGCTGCTATAATAAGCGGTTTGTGATGCAAATCCACTGGCACTGCCAATGGTTCCATACATTCACAAACGGATACAATATCGTTCGAGAAAACCAAATCTAACAATCTACCGTTAATGTTACGTTCACCGTTGTACTGTGACAAGTTCGAGCTATTGACGGTATCAAAAAATTCGATAATTTGTTGACATTTTATATTTTGTGCAATTAATTCGTTACCCCGAGAATCACTAAGAACCCATTCAACGTTACCACCAAAATTAAAATCGCCGACCACTATAAATTTATCCAACGGATGAGTATATAATAAGCGGTTTAGATTTAAGGTAAAATTATTTAATTGGGCGTTGTAAGAATTACCTTGGTTCTCCTTACACAAATAAAGCACACATATATGTAAAGAATATGTTACCTAGAATTTCGTATTCTTGAGCAAAAGTGAGATCCAAATGTCCTCAGCGGAGCTGCGCCATTCATGTCTCTCAATAATAGTAAGTTCACTTTTAGCTGCAATCAGCACACCCCCCGCCCCGTGTTTGTGCAGTATTAGAATAGTCCCGATCACGCCTCCAGATAAGGTACCGATTATCAAATAGCTCACCGCTAAGAATATCGTCCACTAGCCAAGTTTCGGTTAATATTATAACATCATAAGAGTTCATACACACACTTCGGTACAAATTGTCCGTTTTCGTACGCAAACCACGCACATTTTGGTAGTATACGTTAAGTACAGCCATTTTTTAGCATATCTATAGTATTATTAAATAAATAAATAGTTCCTTACACGCAATTTAAGACATATTTTAAACACAAAATAAGGAGAGGTATATATAAACTCTGATTATAATTATTAATGCCGGTAGAATGCACTAACATAGGAGAATTAAAGCGACACAACAAAGCACAGTGTATCATAACAAACAACATTGGAAGACACTTATGAATAGGGACAATAGACGTTAACCGGTAACAAGTTATGAGTGGCGAATGTTTAAATGTAGTAAGTGACAAAAAGGAGTATTGCAAATTCGACCCCATTTTGAGTGCTTCATGGTAGCAATTAGCCTGACATTGAGCACATGTATTATAAATACGTTCCAAAGACTCGCATAGGTGCACAGTGCGAAGACACAGAACTAATTGGCAAATGCTAGTAGCACGCTGATGATTACGGTTCTATAACATGAACATGGTTGACATGAATATAGACATAAGATATTGCAGCAAACCTGTAGAATAAAATTTAGGAAAATATTTTTTTTAAGGGTATCTCCCCTACATATATAGTGGGGTGGAATTTTTTTTTGGTTTAGTACCTCATTATGTGGGGTATCATTTGATAGGTTTTAAAAAAATATTATTAGCTTGCTCAAATCATTTTTCGATCAAGTGATTGTTTTGTCAAATATCAAGCTTTGAAGTGAAAAAAAAATTATACTCAAGTGTCCCCCCCCCCCCCTCTGCCGGCTAAACTATTAATTTGGAAGAGGTGAAAAAAAATCACAAATGTAGTACATTTAACGAATTTAAAAGGAAAACTATCACGGCTAAGTAGACATCACTAGTTTACGAGTTATTGTCGTTTAACTTATAAATACCTATTTCTGTGAGTTTATATTGGGAGCGCTGGCTTAAGATATACGTACTTTGGTATGTAATGTACTACGGGGTACAATGTGGGCCCGTTTTTAGTCCCATGTGTAACAGAAGTTATTATCAATAATGGCCATTATGGTCAACTACGGAACCCTACATTGCGCGTGGCCCGACACGCACTTGGCCGGTTTTTACCATGATAGCTGACTCCAACACGGGCGGATCCGCGGACAAATCTAGTATTATTATATAAAGCTGAAGAGTTTGTTTGTTTATTTGTATGTTTGTTTGCTTGAGCGCGCCTATCTCAGGAACTACTGGTTCAATTTGAAAAATTCTTTCAGTCTTAGATAGGCTATATAACATCACGTTATGAGCCACGGGAGCGGAGCAGTGGCCTTAAATATCGCGGGTGTAACCCGGGTTCATCTAGTTTAGTCATAAAATAGTTCCATTGATTCATGACTGTTGTTATAGTTGTCACTAAAATATCATAAAACAAGAAACACATTTGTAGACACAGCCTCCTCAAATACACCTTAAAGGTACTCCACACACTTCTAACACGAAACACCGAAATTAGACTTCTGTAGCTCCGCCAGACGAACTTTCTCGAACAGTGTCAGTTGTTCTAAGATAACTTAAATATAACTTGGGTGTGTTGCCTCACAACTTTTGGCTTTTGTTCATTAATGGGGGAAGCACATTACTGTTTTGTATGAGTACAAATGGTGTCTCTGTTTCTGAATATTGTGATGATTTTCGCATTTTGGCGTCGAGTTTGACACTGTATAAGTACATATTATGAGTAAATCTGACTTTAGAACGCCAGCAGATGATGGTGAAGTTATCTTTCATTATAATTAATGAACTTTTAGTCAATATTCTAATCAGTCTATCAGTGTGGGTGGTTAATCCATTAAAAAGTTACATTTGCGAACCCATAAACTTGGACTTACTATAAAACTGCGGCCTCTGACAAAGGCACGCCTTGTCCAAAAAAATAACATTTCAATGGACTAGGTATCCCGATAAATTATAGCTAAGTAATGTTATTCTGATGTATTAGCTCTACTTCAACAAAGTTTCGTCAAAGTAAGATATTTATAATATTTGCTTGTATTACTGTTACATTTGTTAGCAAACCTAAATAAATATATAAGAATAAATAAATAAAATCCGTTTTGTATTTTTTCCATTTAAGAGTAACAAACATCTATACATTCATCATCCTCACAAACTTTCGCATTTATATTAGTAAGTAAGAAAATGAGCCTTTACCTTGTGACATCCAAAAAAATTTATATCGAGTTTGCGTGTAATTTGTGAATATTTTGCAAAGTAAGAATATTTTGCAAAGAATAATTTCCCTAGGGTACATGAATAATTTCTAGAGCGAGAATTGTCTACTCATAAATAACAATACTTACTTTCTTACAGCTGTGCTACAAATTCCAAACCGAATCATGGAATAGACGAACCGACAGTCTCGCCAAAGCGCCATACGCGTTCAAAGACATGAACTGGGTAACATACGATGACGCTAATTCCATCGCCACCAAAATCGAATACGCCAAGAGCCTTGGTATCACCAATATTATGATTTGGAGTATTGAAACTGATGATTTCCACGGTCGTTGTGGGAACGGCGCTTTTCCTTTGTTGACTGCGATTAATAACGCTCTTGGTAGGGTGCATATTGAAACCACGACTGCTTCTGCCGATTTTACCACATCTAGTAGCTCTTTGGAATCAATCATCTTAAGCACAACTTCTCTTAGCTCTACTACAGGTATGTAGTTTTGTTTTAATATTTATTTTATCATTATGCCTACAGTCCTTGTTTCTTACTTAATCCCCATTACTAGTTTCATACTGCAGATAATGTTGATAATGCCTGTATATCTGTCAGAGGCATGACAAGAGGGCTGAGTCCTGGCATTTAAAGACACCAAATAGAAATAAGTACCTTCCTCCTTCTGAAAAAAAAAATTACCACTGATATCTATAATGATTGGTTATAAAAATCAAGCTAATAACTTCTTTTACCACCTGCTGAAAATTTGATAGAAAATGCAATATCTTTCATTTAATTACGACATCTAGTTGGTGCGAAGCCACAAGTTTACTTATGATCTTACCATTATTCCCATTATAAGATTTAATTACATTTGTTGGAACATTGTGGTTTGTGGGACACAGTAGTGTCTCAGCGATTTTAAAATATTCGCTGTCAAACTTGCAGATTTCAAGCGCCTCAAAATGTGTCCATGAAAGTCTTCCACCGGAGCCCTTTGTCAAGCGTTGAACGCCTCTCAGTTAAAATGATCATGATGGAGTAAATAAATTGTATAATGAATTCTTACTACTAAAGCAAAGTACTTTTTAAGAAGAAGTTAAGTCAAGAGGCCTAAATCTACTTTCTGTTGACTAATCATGCTTCTGTTGATCAAGCTCGTTTCTAAAATGTATAATCCTCGATCCCCAATTGTCAAAAAACGCTCTTGGCTTTGCACCCTGCCCATTGCGCTACTGAACCCATTAACAGAACAAAAACGTAGATGGATCAATCAGCAAGATTACTAGTAATCTGTAGCGCAAATCTCAACCAAGTCTATTATGCGTAATAGACCTGTTTGTTTGTTTTTCGTGTGAGTGTGTGGCCAACTCTAGTGTCGGAGTTTTCAGACCGCCTGAAGGCCTCCGACATGGTCTAATGATTCTTATCTTGAGACAAGAACACTCCGAAGCACGGTAGCGCTCAGATGTAAATGCCACACGTGGTCCCCCATCCAAGTGGTCACCTGTGCAAGCGTTGCTTAACTTTGCCGATCTGTGACGAACGGTTAGCCGAGCCTCGCTGTACGCGCTACAGAAACTAAAAATCAGTAAAAAAATGAACTTATAATGCCTTCATTTCTTTCAGGAACATCGGAGAGAACACCCCAAGAGTTTGTCTGCCAGCAAGAAGGCTTCGCACCTGATCCGTTTGACTGCACATCTTTCTACGTGTGTGTTCAAGATGGCGCTGGAGGCCTAGTCCCCAGGAAGTTCCAATGTCCAGCTTCTTTGTACTGGCAAAAAGAAACAGTTACCTGTAATTTTAAGAATCTTGTAGAATGGAATGTGGCTTAAGTTGAAATGGAGATATATTGTTACTGTATAATAATTTATTTTACTTTACTATAAAGAGCAAAGACAACTTGCGTTTATTATTTTTATGCCTCGATGCAAATAGTTTGACGTGTCTGCTGATCGGTATATCTGTAAGTGGCATCGTAGCTCCTAAACGAATGATGACGATTATGGTACGTAATAAGCGACAAACGAGCAGACGGCTAGCCTAGTGGTATACGATTATCGCCGCCCATGTAGACAAGCAACGCCAATGGAGTCACAAGTGCAATGCTGCTGCCCCTTGAGTTGGAAAAAGGAATAGGAGGTGGAGTGGGATGAGGGAGAAAGAATAGGGATGGGGACTCTGGCAGTCTCGCTGACCGATCGAAACGCAACCGTAAACGTACTGTACCATGCATATAGGAACGTTTACTAGGTATATAAAATATCATAAGGTGTGAGTTGCCGAAATTCACATGTCTTTCAAGAACATTGTTGAGAACCTACTTGCCGGACTACCTTAGTCGTTGCAGAAAGTTTCACATTCTCCCTCTATATAAACGCAGAAAAGCAGCTGATTTAACATTCTTATACGGCGTTATGAATGGTCTAGTCGACGTTCCGGATTTGTTTAACAAGATTGGACTACGCGTACCTACTGCAAACTTAAGAAGAACAAATCTTCTCGATTTACCTCTAGTGAGAACAACGTACAGGCAAAATTCATTTCTTGTTAGAGCATGTCGTACGTTTAACGGGGAGTGTCGGAGAATTGACCTTGACCTGTTTGCATCTGGCATTGCCCATTTAAAAAAATCTATAAACATACATTTCTTTGAATCTTAGTTCCTACCTCCATGTATTTTGTTCTTTTTTTGTTTGTTTTTTTTAAGTTATGAATAAAAGCTTAGTGTACTCGTATGTATCTTATGTACTTAATATTTGTATAATTATTATAATATCACTGTGTACGTGCATGTTGCAATATTGGACTGCTCATAGGTGAAAACTTGTAATTGGCCTTCTGCTAATATTTTATTATATAATATTCCGTTAGCTGTTAGTTTTCCTTATAAGAATTAAATAAAATAAAAATAAAATAAACTAACCCTTAGATATGCCGAGTGCCCATAATCTTCTTCTTCGACATTTTTCAAGCTTATAAATTTAAATGACACTACTCAATAGCCTTCGGCAGTCCACTGCTAGACTTAAGCCTCTCCTAATTGAGATAAAACAATGAGAGTATTTGACCTACTACTATGCCACAGTGGTCAGTCGGATTGGTACTGGCTTGGATGTCGAGTTTCCTACTCCTCGCAAAGACACTACATTTATTTCGTGTAATCTTCCGTCGTCTAACCTAACGACACCCACGGAATGATATGGAGTAGTGAAATTTTATGTTCTTAATCCGTCACTACTCAGACGCACTTAACTTTCTAAAGTAGAGAGTAGATTTTCAGTTACTACAAATATAAATATTAAAACTTCACCCAAAAATATCCCATAGAAGAATACTAACACTATCAAAATTTATACCGTATTTACTAAGAAATAAGGGCCTAATAAAGTTAATTTGAAATTTCGCAACGATATTCGCCGGTGAATGCGCGGCGCATATAAAGCTGTCATCTAGATTGTACTGGAGGTACTTGTGGTTCAAAAAAGGAGGGGAACACGTACCTATGTATTGTCATTGTAAACGTTCCGGATCACGTCGCACAAAACGCTATATGAATTTCTTACCGGCTTCGAACACTACCATACAAATTATAATAAAACCATTTATTTATTTTTTTATTTATTTATAGCCTGTATCCATTATAGCCGGTAGGCAGAGGTGTATATTACACCCACATTTCGCCATGAATTTTTAGGTCCCACGTAATAGGGGGCGAGCTTATTGCCGTTACCGGGCACATCACCAGACTCCGGGCTGCTATTGAGTATTCGGAAAACCCAGTAACACCTTTGCCCGACCTGGGAATCGAACCAGGGACCTCCGATTAGCAGTCGCATACGCTATCCACTGGACGACGGAGGCAGTCAACGATTTATTTGTGGGACAATTAGACATCTCCTTGTAAATTTATTTTTTTATTTGTACTGAAACGTTTTACCAAGATCCTTATTTTAGTGCTTTTTATTTCGTAAAGAAATTCGTTGGCAAATGATGCTTTATGAACTTAGGCACTGTGTTTATTTTTCCACCAAATTCATTAAAATGTTAAAGTTTATTCAGGAAAACATTACAGGCAAGATTTAAAGATCTATAATAAATACATAATTATTTATAATTGACTTTTAAACATTTTAGTTTTTAAGCAATTTTTTCTTGGCAACCCTACTCCCACTAAAGGTCATGTGACCTGTAACGGGAGTAGGGTTGCCAAGAGTATGTACTCTGAGGATGGTAAAAGATTACTGTCGCAGCCGATTTGTTACAACGCTTTCTGTTTGCTCAAAAAAAAGTGAGTTTGACTCTGAAGTTACTCATACTTGCCTTTACTTGTGTTTTGGTAATGTCTTTATTAATCTTTGCGGTTTAACTTAGCTATATACCATAATACTTCATTGTAGTTTTTTTTTCGTGTCTATGTGAATACTTTAAGCTTCGCCACTTGTACACATCAGCAGCGATAGCCGAGTGGAGAGACCGACAGACTGCTACGCAGAGGGTCTCGGGTTCGAATCCACGACACTCACCAATGACTTTTCGAAGTTAAGTGCGAATTAAATTGGTAAATATCGCTTGCTTATCGGTGAAGGAAAACATCGTGAGGAAACCTGCATGTTTGAGAGTTCTCCATAATGTTCTTGAACGCACATGGCCAGCGTGGTGGACTATAGCCTTACCCTTCTCATAGTGAGATGAGGCCCGTGCCGAGCACTGGGACAGTATAAAGGGCTGATGATGATGTAAACATAGTAATATTACAGTAGTAGTAACAGTAGGTATCTTTGCGTACATTTGCGCTACTATTACACGCTGACTAGGCGGATTGGTACAGGTCTCTACGCAAAGATACTAATTTTTATTTTTTATTTTTATAGTCTCACGCCTGTATCCCCGAAGGGATAGGTGGAGATGTAAATATTACACCCACATTTTGCCATTAATTTTTATGTCCCACGTAATAGGGAGCGAGCCTATTGTCGTTACCGGGCACATCACCAGACTCCGGGCTGCTACTGAATATTCGGAAAAACCCAGTAACACTTTTGCCCGACCCGAGAATCGAACCCGCGACCTCCGATCAGCAGTCGCATACGCTATTTGCTTCGTGTATTTTCCATACGATATCCATGGAATGAAATGAGGTAGTGACATTTTCTATTCTCAATCCGGGCACATATAATATAACGCGGGCAATAATAATATGTTACTTGTAATAAACAATAATTGATCATTCTCTTCACTATGACTTATCACATAACAACACATCATCGCGAGTGTTCTTGTTACTCCTTTAACCAAACAATAAATAAATGAAATGTTTGTTGGGTCACGTCGATAGAGGTTCGACCCACGAACTTTACAGCCACTATAGGAATTTAAACTTACGTGGTCATTTAAACTTATTTTAAATTGTCTTTCGGGATTTACACCACGTACCTTTGTTTGGAGTAACCGATATTTCGGCACTGTTGCAAGCGCCATGTTCACGGATGTACTGAGGGTATTGCGGGTGGATGAATGTTACGAGCAAGTATAACGGTCTACCCGCTTTCTTACTCGTTTTTTTTTTGCGTACAACACCACTGCCACTGTTTTACGGTTACTCCAAACAAAGGTACGTGGTATAAATCCCGAAAGACAATTTAAAATAAGTTTACAGCCACTTCTTTCAACAGTTTAAAAGAACGATTACGCAATTAGTGCATAAAAGAAGCCACTGCATTAATATCTTGATTTAATCAATTAATCAAGACTGCACGGTTGGACAGCCGCCTCGCCGCTTGACACTGCGCTGAGAGTTTTGGGTTCGATTACCACACGAGACAAAAATTATTTGTCTAGTTTGGATGTTCATTATGTCCATTGGTTGTATGTTTTTAAAGTTCCACGCGACATTATTTATTGCAAGAACGAAGAAGTCTGTAAAAAAGAAACAATTAAGCAACTTGAGGCTTGCAAAATTCTATAAATATATTTTTAAACCAAAATAAAAAAGCACTCCCACAGTAAAATGACAACTACATAGGTACTTACAATTATACGCGTCCACCTGTTCACATTGCACGCACTCAATCACTCACGATTTATTAAGACTTGCGGCACTAAATCACGCGCCACCGTCACAAACAACAAGACAACAAGCTCTAACTCTGTCACCGAACTCTTCAAAACTCACTCACTGACTCATAAGTTGTCACAAACTCAACCCCTACTAAGATCCACAGGATTTATTGTCGAATTTTAAAATGTATGACTCTGACAGTGGTATACTTTCGGTAATATTTGGACGGATTTATATTTTACTCATCATCATCACCCTAGCCCTGTCCCGGTTGCGCTCCAAAACCCACGCCTTGGAGCCCGGGGTCCGCTTTCCGGCTATGTCTCCTCCACTTCGCACCGTCTTCAGCATCCCTGGTGGTTAGTTGGTTGGCACGCATATCATCCCTTACGACGTCAAGCCAGCATTTCTTCGGCCTTCCCCGTTTACCGGGGCCCGGTGGAGGTAGCATGGCAAGACATTTGTTACCCACGTAAGATGCCGGTTGACGTAAGACGTGGCCATACCAGCGTAGACGACACTCTTGCAGTTTGTCAGCACGGATTTATATTTTACTATAGCTTATTATTTTCCAAGTGACTAATAACTTAAAAGATGACTTAATGTTTGCAACTAATAAAATAACTTGCTAGCGATTAAATATTTTCGCGACTATCATATTAAATAAGATTCAAATCAAAACTAAGGGTGTTATAAAAACTAAAAACTAGCAGCTGCGTTTAGGTAGCAAATAAACTATACAAGTCAATTGAAATATTAGCCGAGGAGCTATAAATAATGACTTGGCGACTAATAATGTTAGTAGTATTAGTAGGTTATGTTAGGTTTTCTTGTGACTCTGTACCCAAAAATAGGAGCCCTGCGAAGCAGGGCTCCGTCAACTTGGCTTAAAAGACTGAAGCGTCTTATTTACTTATACGAAACAGTTCATTTAAGATATTTAATTTAGCCAAATATTGAAATTTGTATTATTTATGAATGCCCATTTTCTATTTTTTATTCATCATCAAGTTTCCGCTTAGATACTAATTCAGTTCCCAAAAAAATAAATTACTACTCGTTTAAATTAAAACGAAGCTTATAACTGTAACGTTATACTTCTACTTGGGTGTGGCTAAATGAAAATCGTGGTTTAATGTTACAATTAAAAATCAGTTTAATTCTCTAAGGAAATCTTTACATCATTTAGCAACGTATTAAATTGAAAATTAAAATATTTATGCTAGTTAAAGAGATAGAACCAGGGTCGCGTGATTCGACGATAGTAGGGAATCTCGTTGGGGGTCCGCTTCCGGCGTTGCTCAGGGTAGCAGAGGTGTACTTAGCTTCTGTTCGCCGCTGTTCAGCCGATCCAAAAGGGAAGCGCGCTCCCAACGTCTCAGTATTTATATGCCGCCCGAGGTGTGGTGTCTGAGGTGAGGGGCGAAGGTGCAGGCGGCCAGGTGGACGGTGTCATTGCGACGTCACAGCGACGTCACAATTAATATGCTAACTTTTACTTATTACGATACTCCTTATTAGCTGCCAACCCATTATATATTGTACCTACTCTAATTATTTTTGAAACTTGTATTCGTTTTACTTAGATGCTGCATTAAATACATGCCTTTTACTATACTTCGCCCGCGGGATCGCACATCTAAACCTTCATCAAGAATCACAGTATCTATTGCGGTAAACGGCATAAAAATCTTCATCGGTCGTCTTTTAGTCTTTCGCGTTCATACAGAAAGAAAGGACGCGACGGCAACTTCAAAGTGTTTATGTCATGTAAAGCCTGTACACAAAATAAATATATTTTCACCACAGCAGCTCAAAAATGCCGCTTTTGCTGCGAGACAACAGTGAACAAAACGCGATTTTGATTCGAGCGTGAGGCAAAGTAGCTTTTTAATTTTTCAATCTTCAGTGCCACGAATTGACATTATTTAGCCATAAAGGAGATGGACCATTTGGCCATACATTATGGGCCTGGCAAGGACAAACACGAAACCATGTGTGTTTTGAAGATAAATGACTACTCTATTACCCTGTATAATTTTTTTTTAAATAACTCTTGGTGGAAATAAGATACGAGATATTTGAAATGGAAATTATTCCACAATTAAATATACCTCAAAATTGAATTTTAACATAAATATAATACCTAGATGTAAATAAAGGTATGTCTATGTGTCATATAGAAGCAACACGAATGACATAACAGATAAAAATGTGTTGCAAATGGTTTGAAAAAATATTTATAGTATCGATTAAAAAAGAAAACGGTTTTTACCGATTAATAATTATGGAATATATAATAAATTATATATTTCTTGATTCTTTTTACAAAAATATTTATAAAGTAAATAAAAGATATTGTTTTCTAATATAATATTAAAGATATTATTTCCTTCAAACAATTTCTGCCTACCATAATTTTAATTTTATTTTTAATGCTGGCAACATAAGACATTCATCCGCTATTGCCATAGCCTATTCAAAATAATAATCTTTATAAAACTAAAACCTTTCACCGAAGCTCTATCAAGAAACGAAAACGATGTATAAATTTTAAAAAAAATATGTTTAATTTCAACTATTCAAAACTTTCTGGCCGCTACAGGCCGTATTTGGTATTTCTCCTTTCAAACATTCGAATTTTACTGTGCTCTGTCTCTTTCACATGCATATAAAAAGTGAGTGAAAAAACATACTCCTTCGAATTCGAAATTTGATTTTGGAATTCGACCTCAAAGAAAACACTTACGGCAACGCACAAAAAAAAGATATTTATAATAAAGATATTACTTTTTTATATGTTATTGTTTACATGTTTAATTTATTATTGGATTTAAATAAAAATAAGTCTAATTAATAGTACAAAATTAGTATTTAACCAATACATTTTTATTTAGAATTACAACAATGATACATTTGAAAAATAAACATCAGGGACGCGGTATTAAAACGCGATTTAAAAAAGTAGCGGGAATAAAAATTTCGCTGATGCTGATACAGTAGATATAGCGTAACGTGTTAAATTATATTAATATATTAAATAATCCAAAAACATGAGTGAAACTAGCGATGGTGACTGTACTTGAACACCAGAAGAGTTAAATCAACAAGTTATTAATGCAGAATTCAATCTAAGTATTCCTGTTCATTTCTATGTCTCCTAAGTAATATGTGTTCTCACTGCTGTGGTGAAAAGTTATGTGTGCTACACGAGAGCAAAGTTTTTTGTATCTCGTGTTGTGGAGTCCCTCACCACGCTCAGGATTCTAACTTTGATTCACTCGCTACGCTCGTGAATCAATCATAGAATCCTTCGCTTGCTCGGGACTGAAATTCAGCACTCGAAACAAAAAACAACTTTGCTCTCTTGTTGCACAAATAACTATTTCCTACAGTATTTTACAGAATCTGTAATTTTACCTAACTAGCTGCACAGATTTATACAGAGACCGCGCTGTACCTGACACACAAAAATATCTCTCCCCCGGCTTTATGGTAAGTAACATTGTGTTATGGGGTGTGATGTCAGATGATTATGTTATAGATAGAACGTTTAAGGAACCGGACATAATTATCTGTTAAGGTATTTTCTTTGTATGAGTTTGTATATTCAAGTTTATTACAGTTATTCAATGACTCTAAACTTTAAAGAAAATATTATGGTGAACCAAGGTTTAACCATGGTTTAACTATAAAACCGACAGTACCTTCATCATTATCATTGATCATGATCTTTAGCCTACTGTACTACAGTGGACTACCCACTGCTACTACAATCTACCTACTACTCCTTTTGCAGGTACGGCAACTGGATGTGGATACTGCATAGGTAGTTTCTTTTAATAATATAACGCTACATGGTAGACGTCTAGCATATTCGCGAATGATCAACTCGCGAGATAAAGCGCGTTCGTCAAGATCAGGAATTCACTTTGGACCAAGACAAAACCTTGATGATCCTAGGATGATCATAATTATGACAATTTGTATAGGCTTTGTGAGTTAAATACCTGAAGTATATTGGTGTCGACTTGCTTAACCGCCTGTTAAGTAAGTAACAGTCGTACCTTTCTAGGTATTATGTTAACAAGTGTGTATATTATTCAAACCGCATTCAAGCCTACAACCTACTCGATCGAGATCACAAAATGATTTGAAACTGGTAGTAGGGCCATTTATACGTGGATCACGAAATTCACAAACTTGACTCTTACAAGTCGCGAACTCTTACAAATGCTTGTTTTATTGCCAACGTTTTTTATACTGGTAACACCGTCTCAAACTTACTAGAGACAAATTTGTTTTACGTGATGCGTTTCCTTTATACAGTTGCGAAACAAATAAGTAATAACGTGTTTTGTGGCGCGAATTTATAATCGCGGTTTTGTTTTGCTTTTAATGATTGTATGTGTGTGTAAGGGAAATTACTTACCTGTGGAAATATGTAATACAATAGGTAGGAATATAAAATACACGAGGGGGCGAAATAATCCCTTAGTACTTTTTCCTTGTAGTAGAAATGACAACCCATAAACATGAAATAGATTTATCAAACTATCCAAAACCGCATCGGAAGCTATCCTTTCGTTGCAAATTGATGGTGCCAGACCGATTCCAAAACAGAAAAACCGTAAGGATGCCGACATTTAGCGTATTTACCCTTCTACGTTACGGTCGGGAGTCGGTAATACGCGAAACGCGATCGCGTACGTTCAATTCCATTAAGAAATACTTTGAAAGTGTTGCACGTATTTAAAAAAAAATTGGGCAAGTGCGAGTCGGACTCGCGCACGATGGGTTCCGTACCATCATATCTAAAAGAAAATCACGTTCGTTGTATGTATATCTACTTAAATACTTTATAAGTTTCTACCTGTTTATTAAGATCAAGTACAAAGTTGCTTAAAAATTACGTTTGTTGTATGGGAGCCCCCCTTTATTATTTACTTTTTTAAAATTTAATTATTTGTTTTGAAAGGTAATATACAACTACATATTCTGTGAAAATTTAATGCGTCTACCTGTTACAGTTAGTAATTTTGAGCAAAAAATACGAAAAAAAACTCGTTTTTTGTATGGGACCCCCCTTAATATTTTCATTTTTTTAATTATTAGTATTAAAATTTGTTGTTATAGCGGCCACCGAAATACATAATTTGTGGAAATTTCAGCTTTCTAGTTATCATGGTTTATGAGATACAGCCTGGTGACAGACAGACAGATGGACAGACGGACAGACGGACAGACAGACAGACAGACAGCGGAGGCTTAGTAATAGGGTTCCGTTTTTTACCTTTTAGGTACGGAACCCTAAAAATAATCGTTACAATCAGCTTCAAAATTACGAATTCTACAAAACAAATGATTTTATAATAGTTAAATTGAGTTTTTTTATCTAATTCTATTTATCCACTTTGATGGAGGAATAAAAAACTACCTAATTTATCAATTTAAAAATATTAATTTGCCAACATCTGGATTTGAGTTAATTATCTAAATAACGAACTTGCAATCTGAGCTTGCACATTTGCATAACTTGCTTGTAAGGCCGAATTAATAAACCAATTGTAATGACTAGCTTTTGCGCGCGACTTCGTTCCCGTGAAAGTTGAAGAGAAAAAAATACAACGATTTTGTAAGATTTTTTGTTAGTTGACGAGGTGTTATAGTTTCATAAATAAAAAAATAAAATGAACTGTTGTTTTATTGCTACATTTTAATAGTTACCTATTCCCCTTTTGCAATCTCAACGTTCGCTTCGCCAGGGGTTCGCCATTTAGGTTACATTAATTTCGCCTGAATACCAATTTCATTAATAATATAAATTAAGAATAACAATTTTCACGAAGCAGAACTCAAAGGAAAGCACCACCTAGTATAGTAAGTACCTATTATATTATCTGTAGCATGCACCACAGACCCTGGGACCACAGACCATCAGACCAAGGCAACCTCACAAGGTCATAGGTTTTGTCAAGTCTATTCAAACGAGCCCAAACACTACTAGTTTCTCATGTATAGTTTAGGAGTTCTAGTGACCACCTGCCGGCTTCATCATCAGACCAAGGCAACCTCACAAGGTCATAGGTTTTGTCAAATCTATTCAAACGAGCCCAAACACTAATATTTTATCATGTGTAGTTTAGGAGTTCCTGTGACCAACTTCCGGCTTCATCATCAGACCAAGGCAACCTCACAAGGTCATAGGTTTTGCAAATATATTCAAACGAGCCCAAACACTACTAGATTATCATGTGTAGTTTAGGAGTTCCTGTGACCACCTTCCGGCTTCATCATCAGACCAAGGCAACCTCACAAGGTCATAGGTTTTGTCAAGTCTTGTCAAACGAGCCCAAACACGACTAGTTTATCATGTGTAGTTTAGGAGTTCCTGTGACCACCTTCCGGCTTCATCATCAGACCAAGGCAACCTCACAAGATCATAGGTTTTGTCAAGTCTATTCAAACGAGCCCAAACACTACTACTTTATCATGTCGAGGGTTCACGGGCAAAATGTATTAAGCGACATTTTTTAAACTTTACAGGAGAGCGTTCTAAAGTTTCAATTTTACGAAAAAAAATCGTTATAAAAAAAGTATAAGGTTATTAACGAAAAAGCGACCGAAGTTGATTTCCATGATAAAAGCTGTATAATTGTGTATAGTTTTCATTTCTTTTAAGCTTCTATTAATAGAAATAAAAGTCGCTTGATACAATATTACCCCAGTTTACTTTTATTTAGAAACAGGCTAAATGATATAAGTGCCATAAACTTCACGTTACAGGTATAGGAAAAACGATTTAAGCGACACTCTGGTATTATTTTGTGTAAGGCTAAATATATGAACAACCATTGGAATACAAAAATAAAATCAAGCAAATCGGTTTAAGCAATTGAAATATCATAAAGTAGTTGCAGATTAAAATGATTTATGTAGCACTTTTCTCTAAAAGTAAATTGTTTGAAATAACAATTAATTTGTATGTGTAATTAGGATTGGCGGTTAGATCAACATTAATTTGGACTATTGTTTATTTCCTACAAATGAAAAATCTAAAGAAATTTTAAAATAAAACAAATACGTGTCTAAAATCAGACAAGTGGTCGTTTTTAGGGTTCCGTTGTCCACAAGGAACTCTTATAGTTTCGTCATGTCCGTCCATCTGTCCGTCCGCAGCCTAGCTCAAAGACGCCTGGTGCTAGAAATCTGATATTTGACATGAATATAGACATACACTATTGCAACAAAACTGTAGAATAAAATTTAGGAAAATATTTTTTTAAGGGTATCTCCCCTACATATATAGTGGGGTTGAATTTCTTTTTGGTTGAGTACCTCATTGTATGGGGTATCATTGGATAGGTTTTAAAAAAATATTATTAGTTTGCTCAAATCATTTTTCGATCAAGTAATTGGTTTGTCAAATATCAAGCTTTGAAGTGAAAAAAATTGTTAGACTCCAGTGTCCCCCCCCCCCCCCTCTGCCGGCTAAACTATTAATTTGGAAGAGATGAAAAAAATCACGGCTAAGTAGATATCACTAATTTACGAGTAATCATCGGTTAACTTATAAATACCTATTTCTGTGAGTTTACATTGGGAGCGCTGGCTTAATCTTAAAGATGCCCGTTTTTAGTCCCATGTGAAACAGAAGTTATTATCAATAATGGCCATTATGGGCAACTACGGAACCCTACATTGCGCGTGGCCCGACACGTACTTGGCCGGTTTTTATTATAATAGTGGCACAAGGATTCACATTTTTCGCTATTTGAAAAATATTCAGATAACAAATTTAATTGTCTGTTTTTCATTTATATCTATACGTGAATATACCTTTTGGTGCTTGTTGTGACACCTTACAATGTTGTGCATTTAGTTTTTATCTTATTAATTCTGTTTTTTTTATCATTTATTACAACATTGTAATTGCCACCAGCTTGTTTATTTATTTATTTATTTAGGACAACCAGTAGTTGTTACATAACAACTACTGGTTGTCCTAAATAAATAAATAAATAAACAAGCTGGTGATAACAACAAAAAAGGCTTTTCTAAAAAAAATTAGGTAACAAAAACATCAATTCTAATTGAGAAAAATTAAATACCATCATTATCACACACATACAACTTTTGATTTTCCTCTCTTCATAAAAAATAATCAGGTACTAATATTAAAACCGAAAACTACTTCTATTTTCATTCTTCTGTCTCATCTTCTATGTCAGTATCTATCAATATGTCTTTAAAGAACATAACACACACACAACTTTTGATTTTCCTCTCTTCATTAAAAATAATCAGGTACTAATACGGAAAATTTTGGGAATCAAGGAAGTGACACAACATTACTATTTTAAAATGTATTAATTGCTTTTCGAAGTATTCTCCGCGAAATTTGACACATTTTTCCATACGATGGAACCAATAATTGAAGCAACCATTCCATTCGGAAGTTGGGGTCTCTAAAATTGCCGTTTTGTAGGCGTCCACAGCTTCTTCAGGTGATGAAAATCTCTGCCCACGCAATTTCTTCTATATTTTAGGGAAAGTATAGAAATCATTAGGGCTTAGGTCGGGGCTGTACGGCAGATGGTCTAATAATTCTATGTTTTCTTGCTCTAAAAACTGTTTTGTTTTGTGCGCGGTGTGAGAACTCGCATTGTCGTGATGGAGGATGATGCGGCGGTTACAGTTCTCTTTACGGAGTTCAGAAACGACCTGTGGCAAACAAATGCTAGCATACCATTCTGCATTAACCGTTCTTTGTCCCTCAAGAGGAATAGTCGTAACATGGCCAGTTTTGGCGACAAACGTGGCCACCATTTTTTTTTGCAACACTCCGTGAAGGAAAAATTTTTGTTGGCTTTAACTCATTTTTGAACACTCAAACTCGTGACTGGTTTTTTGTTTAGGGTTCGTACGCATATATCCAGGATTCGTCACCTGATACGATGTTGTAAACAGCATTTGAGGATCCTGCGTGGAATCTTTGGAGAGTTCTGACGCACCAAGTAACGCGAGCCGCTTTTTGCTCTTCACAGAGCGAATGCGGTATCCATCGGGAAAACAACTTTTTTACACCTAATTGTTCATGCAAGATTATTTGTATTTGACTCATGCCAATGTCTGAAGTTGCTTGAATTTCGCGGTATGTCACATGTCGATCTTCCTCAATCAGCTTACCCACAGCATCAACGTTTTCTTGGGTGACTGCAGTTTTAGGACGACCTTGACGGGGATCATCACTGAGCTTGACACGTCAACGTTGAAATTCAGCAAACCAGCGATAAATTGTGGTTTTGGATAGGGCTTCATCACCAAATGCAGAAATCATCCAGTCAACACACTGTTTTTGTGTTAAACCACTTCGAAAGTCATAATAAATCATCGCTCTAGAATTTTCTCGAGTCAATTCCATTTTCTCAACGACTAAACAAGTTTGACAAAACCTTGTGACAAGACCGAGAAGCTTTTTTTTTTAATAAATGGTATTCGATTTTTAAAACCAAGGAGTTTTCAATTAAAAGATTTTAATATGACAGGAACAGTGGAAATATTCCATTCCCGATACTTTTAGTGCCTATGTATTAAAAAAGGTTTTTTTTCCGTCATGACCTTATTTTCCTTACTTACCGCTTAAAACCTCCTGAATCCCCTCCTAAAGTCCGGTACATTCGTTGTTTCGGTCGCATGGATGTTAACAAACTCGTTCAGGATGCTTCATAATAAATTGGGACAACATGTTTTCTGACTCCACTGTTGACGAAAAAGTATTTCTTTTTAATAGCTCGATTTGTCGTTTATACGATGTTCATGCCCCGGTGAGGCAGGTCAAACTGAGGCATCCTCCAGCACCCTGGCTTACGGTGGGTGTCCGTATGGCAATACGCCGTAGGAATCAGGGGTTTAGGAAATATAAAAAGGACAGATGCGAGGAAAACTGGGCGCTATTCAAATCTGCAAAGAATCGGTGTAATCAAATGGTGCGAAATGCCAAACGCCGACACATTCTCAGCAATATCACTTCTTAATCGCCTGCCAATATCTGGAAGTTTCTTGGAACTCTTGGTATTGGTAAGCATCATCGGTGTGACTTCCGTCTGACACTTGGTTTGGATGGTATTAACCAATATTTCACCACTCCCACTCCATTGAATCACCAGACCAAGTGTCTGGCAGTCAACTATTTAATTAACTTACCCGACCTAGACATCTTCCAATCAACTTACAAAGAACAATCTTTCCAATTTTCTCCAAAGTCTTCGGATAATATCAAAAAGATAACCCTTTCCATTAAATCTAATGCCGTGGGACATGACAACATCAGCCGCCGTATGGTTATGACCATCTTGGACCAACTACTTCCGGTGATCTCTTACGTCATTAACTTTTCCCTCGAGTCTGTTTCCTTTCCGTCCTTGTGGGGCCCACGTTATCCCTCTAGCCAAGACTACCAATCCTTCTCTTCCCAACCAGTTTCGACCCATATCCATACTCGTTCATGTCCATACTCGTTCACGGTTCAAGGTGACTGAAGCACCGCGGGGGCACGCGCGTTATTCACAGTGACGTAAATCAAAGACTCTGGCGCCGAAGCGATATGTCTTACCCGACAATGGATAAACGATTTATACAAAATTTTGACTATCTTAACGAATATAGATTTCCTAATTCCAGTAGAGTAAAAATGTTTTAACTTCCACCACTTAGAATACAATATGTCTGATGAGACGAGTCTTTATAAATTTGGTTCAAGAAGAAGGATTTAACCGCCGAGTATAAAGAATTTTTATTACATATGAAAATGATTTAAGCGCCTGTGTTTATTAATATCAGATGCATGGTAAATGATTTAAGCGACACAAGGTATGGATTTCAGCAGCAGGCTAAATGTTTTAAGCGACATCAAGTATGAATTTCAGGTGCAAGCAAAATGCTTTAAGCGACGGTATGTATATATTTTAGGCGCAGGCAAGATGATTCAAACACCTTATCTTACCAAACTTATACCGGGGAAAATAGCTCAAGTCAAAAACACTAAATATTTCACCTGTATGAAGTCCATTTTTTCATAAATTGTAAAAAAAATTTGTCGCTTCAATCAAAGCTTCTCCGAACTGAGCCTAAATTTACTATTGTTTTAAGCGCCAAAAAAGTGCTCAGATCAGCACGAAACCGAGTGCAAACGACGCAGAAAAATCCGGCGATTCCGAATATGTATATAACTCAATATCGGCCAGGATGTCGCTTAATACATTTTGCCCGTGAACCCTCGATGTGTAGTTTAGGAGTTCCTGTGACTACCTTCCGGTTTCATCATCAGACCAAGGCAACCTCATAAGGTCATAGGTTTTGTCAAGCCTATTCAAACGAGCCCAAACACTACTAGTTTATCATGTGTAGTTTAGGAGTTCCTGTGACTACCTTCCGGTTTCATCATCAGACCAAGGCAACCTCATAAGCTCATAGGTTTTGTCAAGTCTATTCAAACGAGCTCAAACACGACTAGTTTATCATGTGTAGTTTAGGAGTTCCTGTGACCACCTTCCGGCTTCATCATCAGACCAAGGCAACCTCACAAGGTCATAGGTTTTGTCAAATATATTCAAACGAGCCCAAACACTACTAGATTATCATGTGTAGTTTAGGAGTTCCTGTGACCACCTTCCGGTTTCATCGTCAGACCAAGGCAACCTCACAAGGTCATAGGTTTTGTCAAGTCTATTCAAACGAGCCCAAACACTAGTAGTTTATCCCGTGTAGTTTAGGAGTTCCTGTGACCATCTTCCGGCTTCATCATCAGACCAAGGCAACCTCACAAGGTCATAGGTTTTATCAAGTCAATCTATACGAGCCCAAACACGAGTAGTTTATCATATGTAGTTTAGAAGTTCCTGTCACCACCTTCCCGGCTTCATCATCAGACCAAGGTACATTCACAAGGTCATTCATCACTGCAGCATTTCAATGTTACCGTAACATAGCCACCAAACTTACGTAAGTATGTCAAATATCAGCTTTATGGAACAGTGTACAAAGTGCATTCCAAATTTTGAACGGAAAGACACAAAGTCATAAAAATATCGCCAAATATTTTGACGCCACCGGTACATACGTAAAATAGGTACCTAGAAGATCGGTAGATCGTGTTATAACCTTGAAATGAGGCACACTTGGGTGACAAGGTGAAATGTCATAATATTGTTAACATTTTAGACAGAATGCTTTTTTATTATAGCGCCATCTCTTCTTTTTAATTTTAAATAACATTGCTTACACAATGAGACGTTAGATGTCGCTACCATCGACTCCCATTTTTTCGTCGCTAGCGCCATCTGTTGTATTATTTACGGTATTAACAAGTACTTATAAAAATAGAGGTCTAATAATAAGGATCTAACGTGGCCAATTTTTATGGACGACTTGCGGCATCTGTTCTGGTATTGTCTTATCTGTGGTAAAACAAAAGGTCATTGGGCAAATAGTATGGGAGAAAAACCCACTGCGGACAGACATGAAATTGTGAGTATTTATCAGTAATTATCTCTAGTTCATCATGGTAAGGGTCGCTTTCTTGTGAGTTGTGGTAATTAAAAAAAAACATATTTTTAACATTATTTCTCAACCTGAGATGCATAAGGTCGAATGTCGACATAGAGTAAAATAACTTTAATAGTCAGCTGAAACCAGTACCTCGCGCTCTTTCTATATATATAACAATCATAATTCTATCTCTTTTTATTCTGCTACTAATACAAATGCATAATGTCGAATCTGTCTAATTTACACATTTATATTGTGGAATAAGGCCTAATAGCAACTACAGTATTTATGCTTAAAATTTTGGTTTAATTAGAAGGTCGAACATTGACTTCAACTTTTATGCTTTTAAATTATTTTATGCGCAACGAAGGGACTATTTTGTCATTCAACTTTATTCTACAAGGATTGTTGGTAAAAATAATACGTATTGTCAGATAGAACTTTATGCCTCTTGAAATTAAATAATAAGATGTTGTACCTTGAGATATAGTGTTATCATCAACAGCCCTTTATACTGTCCCACTGCTGGGCACGGGCCTCTTCGCACTATGAGAAAGGTAAGGCCATAGTCCACCACGCTGGCCTAGTGCGGGTTGGCAGACTTCACATGTCTTTCAAGAACATTATGGAGAACTCTCAGACATGCAGGTTTCCTCACGATGTTTTCCTTCACCGTTTAGCAAGCGATAATTAACAATTTAATACGCACATAACTCCAAAAAGTCATTGGTGCGTGCCGTGGATTCGAACCCGGACCCTCTGCGTAGCAGTCTGTCGGTCTCTCCACTGGGCTATCGCTGCCTACTTCTATATAGTGATATAGTGTTATGCTCCGAAAATTTTATTTCTTTGGTTAAGGTCTACACGCATAATTAGTCCTTATGCCTTTAAAAAGTGCTACTTTATCGTTGTACAGAAATGCCTATGTGAAGAAGAAACACTATTCCATTGACTTTGTGACCGCACACAGACGCGATAGAATGACATCGGACATTATCGCCGGTCACTCGGCCGTTTTCGGCGCCACAGTGGCTTGACCTATCAGCGCAAGTCGTTTAGTGTGGATGAGTTTGGTGATATTTTATCGGTTATAGTAGGTACTCATTTAAATATATTGTGAACTTAGGTGTATCTACGTTGTTTTTCGCAGGATGTTATGTTCACCCAATTACTGAATAAACGACGCAAATTAGTCAATCTTCGACATTTGATTCAGTCCCGTAGTAATGAAGCTAAAGCTAGCGATACAGGTGCTTTAGTAGCCGGTAAGTTAATTTCTTACATTCCTACTCGTTTTAGAAGTAAATCGGTATAAGTAGGTATATAAGTTATAATCAAATTTTTTTGTTTTTTGTAGAGGACGACACACGAAATTTATACGAGAATCCAATTGCAGGGCCAAGTTATTGTTATGAGAAGAAAAGACATGAAGGCAATCCGCGTATATTTGAACGTGCTTGTTTAGGTAAATACTTTTATTTATCCACTACTTCTTGTTTTATAAATGTAACCAATCAATCTGTCTAGGCTTTCTCCCAACATGTTGTATTCGGCTTCTACTATAATAAATAACTGTACCTACTTACACTATGCCTATAAAAATAAAAATAAAATATTGTCATTTCATTAAAAATAAAATAATATTATTATGTTACAGATCCTGGCCAAGAATTTTCCGATTATGATAGTGATGACAGCGTTAAAGACAAGACTTACGAACCACATGAAAATCTTTCGGATGGCAGCTACGTCAGTGGTTCGCCAGAAAAAGTCTTAGTTCTATCGAGATCTTTGAAGGTGAAAAGAAAGCTTTCTTTTTCAGAAAAATCACCTGAAAGGCAAGCTAAAGTAGCAAATATTGAAGATATTAATTTAATCACTTTAGACGATCTTCTAGGTCCACGAAAAAGAATTATATCTGCAACTTCAGTTTTTAGTGAAAGTCCTAAAGAAAACGACCGTTTTTTTGCTGCAATGACTGCACAAGCAACCTCTACTGTATATTCGTCGGTAGATAACCTTAATGAATCTTCACTATTTGATCAAGGTAGTCCTAAAAGTAGGAATTCCAATAATATGATGTTGAATCAAGTAAGGGCGAGTACATCTGCTAATAAGACTGATCACATTGAAAACCGTAATTTAACAGACAAAGCCCATACTACGGGCTTTTTAATTGTACCCCATGATTATGAAAGTGCTATTATTTCCGATACTACTATGAATGAAGATACAGTTAACTCGAACGGTATTATGGTCGCAGATATGAATGGGGACGTTTATATACCAGATGACCGACAAATAAGAAATAATGAAGACATACAGCAGACCATTACAGCCGTCCCTTCAAAATCTAACACAAGAAAGAAAGTTAAAAACGTAACTAAATGGAAAAGAGTTGCGGCTAAAATTGCAAGGCTAAAAGGTTCTCCCTATCACTCAACTGTAGCAAAAAAAAAACCCTGAAATAGACGGTCGTGAAATTAAATCTCCATGTAAGTGTAAATCTAAATGTTACGAAAAAGTGTCTAATGATACAAGAATACAAATATTTAATGAATTTTGGCAAAAATGCACCAGTTGGGATCAACGTCGCCAGTTTATAGCCTCTAACGTCATAAAAAAACAAAAACACACAACGAGAACAACCGGGAACTTAGATACTGACCGAAGGAAGTTTACGTACGAATATAGACTTATTGTAAATTCTAAGAGCGAAAAAATATGCAGGAATATGTTTCTTAACACGCTATCTATAGGAGAGAAGTTTGTTAAGGTGAGTTTGGAGAAACAGCTCGATGGAGGGTTGGTAGCTCCAGATCAGAGGGGAAAGCATATCCCTGGTAAAAAAACTTCAGATGTGGTAGTACAATCAGTGGTAGATCATATTAACTTATATCCATGTTATGACAGTCATTATTCACGACAAAAGAGCGGACGAAAATTTTTAGGACCGGACTTGAATATCCCTACTATGTACAAACAGTATAAAGAAAGAATGGAATCTACAGAGGTCCCTCCGAATTCGGTAGCCAAAGAATGGTTGTACCGAAACATTTTCAACACCAAATTCAATTTAAGCTTCAAACTACCGTCGGTCGACACTTGTGATGATTGTGATGCATTTCAGAGAAAGCTATTAGATGTTGTGGATGAAGAGCTGAAAAATAAAATAGAAAAAGAAAAGGAAATTCAGGCTAAGACTGCTGAAGAAAGATATAATTTGAAGAGAAATGACAAAATAGAAGCAGAATCAAGTTCAGGCGAAAAAAAAGTATTGATGTTTGATTTGCAGAAGTGTTTGGCTACACCGAATTTAACTAATAGTAAATATTTTTATCTACGAAAGCTTTAGACGTTAAATTTGACAATATTTGATTCTACAGCTAATAGAGCTGCAAATATGTTATGGTCTGAAAATATAGGTGGCAGAGGAGGAAACGAGATAGCGTCTTGCCTGATTCGATGGGTTGAAGAAAATTGTGAAAATCTTTCTAACGTGAGGGAATTAACTCTGTGGTCTGATAACTGTGCAGGCCAAAACCGAAATTTGATGGTCGTAATGGCTTACATGTGGATATTGCACAAACATCCCCAGTTGAAAATAATAAACCACAAATTTATGCTGAAAGGTCATACACACATGGAAGTAGATCAAATACACTCACAAATCGAAAAAAAAGAAGAAACAATTGAAAACAATGCAGATTGCGATACCTTGAGACTGGTCTCAGTTTATTCGAACTTGTGGAGGAAGAAGAACTTTTGACGTCTATGATATGCAGCTTCATAACTTTAAAGACGTTACGTCTTTATATAAGAAAAATGGTCCTTTTGTTTTCAGAAAGAAGAATTCAGATGGTAAAGATTTTAAAATATCAGAATGTGTTTGGCTTCAGGTTAAACAAGACCAGCCCGGAATGTTATTTTATAAAAATACATTTGAAGAAGATTTTACCGAAATATCTTTCATCCGAAATGCTTCTAAGCGAATTCAGTTCCCTGAACATTTACCTAGTGTAAGTCAAACTGAAAAGCCCATATCAACGGCAAAATACAATGATTTGATGAGTCTTTTGCAGTGGATTCCACAGGAATTCCACACATATTATAAAAAGTTAAGACATTCCGAGAGTCAGGCAGACTTTCCTGAAGTGGATTAAATTTGTTTGTTTCCATTCTTTTTTTAAGGTTTAAGTTTTTATTACTTTTTTAATTTGATTTTATTAACTTCGACCTTATGTACTTAATAATAATTCATTTAAATGCCTTATAAATAGATACATGATAAGATCGGACTTAACTAAATTTATACTTTAGGCCAAACATAATGTTACATCTTTTAAAAAAGCTAAAAATGAGCATTGAATTTACAAAAAAATTGCAGGCATAAAGTTCGATCAGTAAATATAATTAAAAGCATTCGTCGTTTAATAACTCTGTACAAGCATAAGGTTGGATGTAACCAAAAAAATGTTTTTGACTAATAAAGTATTTTTATTTCATTGTGACTGGTTTTATTACTATACTGATACAAAGGTAGATGACTTATCTAAAATATTATACTATTTTTGTTAGCCTATTCGATAATAGACAAAAGTTTTGACACGATTTTGTCAGTATTTTTCTTTTGGCTCTCCTCTAAACTTGTAAAATTCCACATCAGACCTAATGCGTCTCAGGTCGAGATTTATTCAGCGTAATCAATGTCTATTGTGATTTTATCTAGAAATACCGCAAACATTTTGATTTCCTGTTGGTGTCTCGCCGAGGATAAAAAATAAATGATACTGACACTATGCGCGCAACTGCATATGGTACGGAGGCCATGTATACACGAGCAGTAATAATCTTCAACAGTTTGTCTTCCTTGTCTCGCCTGGTTTATCAAAATATCTTTGTACGTAGTATTTTCGCGCTCTGACATGACGACCGGTTGGCGTAGCGGGAGTGTATGCGACTGCCACGCTGATGGTCACGGGTTCGATACCCGCTCAAGTCAAACATTTGTGTGTATGAATGAACATGGATGTTTGTCATGGTCTGGGTGTTTCTATGTATAGTATTTATGTATCTACAAAAACAAAGTACATATGTATGTTTATCCATTATCTAGTACCCATAGTACAAGCTTTGATTAGTTTGGGACGAGATGGTGATGTGTGTATGTGTTAGAATATTATTAGAATTAGAATATTAGAATATTTTATTGGTTGTTTAAAGCAGCGATAGCCTAGTGGAGATACCAACGGACTGCACTGCTGAGGGTTTCGAATCCACGGCGCACACCAATGACTTTTCGAAGTTAAGTGTGTATTATATTGTTAATTATCGCTTACCCCGTGCCTCGAAGAGCACGTTAAACCGTCGGTCCTGGCTGCCATGAAGATCTTTGACAGTTGTTACGGGGAATATATATATATATATATAAACGACTGTTTCCGGACTTGGTTGATCACGCGGTATTACCGTTCCTAACTTGATCCACCTTTGCACTCGAATAACATTTGCTCTATGGAATATATTTTTGTTTTTTTCACAATGTTGCCAAGTTTCATGGCAAGACGTTGCCAAACATATTCAATAAAATTGAGATGTATTCGTGATGAATTTGGCTGAAGTTCCGAACAAAACTGGATCCGTAACGGCCATATTTTGGCTCCGAATTATATGCCATGCGTGCGTCCTTATTTGAATCCAGACGTGACAATTATAAATATGTGGTTCCAGGGACAAGTTACTTCAGAACTTGCTCCGTGTAATAATAATAATATATGATATAACCATTTTATACATTCTTACCAGCACTATAATGATTCTATTTCTACTTGATAATTTAAATATTATTTAAGTCCGATATTTTCCATTAATTGTATACTATTTGGCTCCATTTATACTGTATAATAATTATACCAAATCATCACCATCCTCCAAACGTTATGCCAGTTGCATCCGGGCCTTCGCCTTGGAGCCCGGGCTCCGCTTTCTAGTCTAACCAGATTTAACAGAATATTAGCTTTTCCACAGAGCGACTGCCGTCTGACCTCTGCAACCCGAAGGGATAGCCATATTCTATAGTCAAGGATCTTTTTGTTGACAGCTGGGACCGACGGCTTAACGTGCTCTCCGAAGCACGGAGGATGTGACTTTTTGTGGCCGGCCACCCATCTATAAGCCAGACGGTGACGAACCCACTTAACTTTGCGAATCGATAGATTCGAGCGGTCGCCACTTTGCCACGGGCCGCTCACTTTATACGCCACATGTGCGTACTTATTTGAATCGAAAACTATATATTATATAAGACCTGCTGGTTAATATTATGTGGCTCCAGGATTATGTTAGTTGAGTATTTTTGTTTGAATATTTTAGTTTACTATTTAACGCATAATTGTATACCATAATCTGTATATTTATTTGGCTCCTTTAAGACATACATATGAGTCAATCAATACTTAATGGTTTCACATTACGATTATTTAAATTTAAGTTTACCATTCATAAGATGATCCATTGAATATATATTCATTACGTCCATACATTGTCAAATCCGAAAGCATACTATTTTGATCCGCTTTAAATATTTTAAACTGATACTGATAATCTTATGCACATAAGCTTATGGATATATTATGTGCCTACATTACTATACACGCCGCGACATATCTGCGTGCTTATATGAATTTGGGTCGTATGGCTGGTATGATGAAATATCATCAATTCGTCATCATATCAGCCAAACGACGTCCGCTGCTAGACATAGGCCTTCCCAAGGTTCTCCAAACATACCGGTCTTGAGCCGCCCGCATCCAACCGCTTCCCGCATTCTTAACGAGATCGTCGATCCACCTTGCGAGAAGGTTTCCTCTGCGGCGTCATCCGGTATGTGGCCACCACTTCAGAACCTTTCTGCCTCCACGGCCTCATCTTCGAGATTTATGCGCCCTGACCACTGCCACTTCAGCTTGACTATCCGGAGAGCTATGTCTTTGGTTCTCCTGCGGATCTCCTCATTTCTGATTCGATTTCGCACAGGAAACCTCCAAGAATACCTCTCTCCATCGCCCTCTGAGTGACCTTGCGCCTTCGGATAAGGCCCATAGA